>CM056955.1:25690182-26138020 GCA_029856935.1 Cyclocarya paliurus | reverse complement strand
AACATCTTCTGACTCTACATTTTGAAAATAAAAACTTTTTTTGTTCTGCATTTTGAAATCTATAAATGTTCATATTTGCATACTAGTATATGTTCTTTGCTTACTGAGTTATTGATAACTCACCCCTTATCTCCACAATATTTTTCAGATGATTTGAATATTTCAGCTGAAGATCAAGGTGGGATAGGCCTGACCTTTGGGCCCTAGTGCTTTACCCCCCTCACAGTACTCCGCGATTCTTAAGGGCAAGTAAGGACCTTGAGAATATTTAGAGGTAAAAATGTAGTCGACTTCATCTGCCAGGATACGAAGGGAAGTAAATTTTGGAGGCCGGTTCCCATTCATTTCTTCCTCTGGAGCAAATAGTAAATATTTCTGAACTCTAGTGTGAGATATGAGCTCGATTACGTAGTGTGTGGGTAGGCAGCTTGTGCGAGTCTAGGGTGGGAGATGGGCTCGATCGCGTAGAATGCAAGCGCAAAGCTCAGCTAAGGTGGAGATGGGCTCGACCACGTAGAGTGTGAACACGTAGCTTGGCTAGGGCAAGAGATGGACTCGACCGCGTGCGGTACAAGCACGTAGCTGGGCTAAGATAAGAGATGGACTCGACCGCGTCGCAGTGAGAGCATGTAGCTCGGCTTAGGAGGGAGATGGACTCGACTGCGTCACATGCAGTGTGAGCACGTAGTTCAGCTAAGGCGGGAGATGGACTCGACCGTGTCACGATGCATCTATATGTATGCATGTCATTACTAGAGAGTCTATGTTTGCTTGGCATTTCCGTCTTCAATTTTGTTACTATAGGAGTTTCCATGAAGTAACCTACGCAAAGTGGTCAGAGGGCTCGTTGACTCCCTAGGTCCACCTTAGGCGGTTGCCGAGCCCGTTGGCTCCTTTCTGAAGGTAACCTACGCAAGGCGGTTGTAGAGTTAGGAGGCCCATTAACTCCATAGGCTCGTTCCTGAAGGTAACCCACTGGCAGTGATAAAAGCTCAAGGTTGGCACCTAGCGTGAGTCAAGGGACCTTTTTTCTTGTGAGTGTAGGGACTAGGCTTTATTGGACAGGGGTCGGCGGTAAGTCTTGGGACTGGGCCTTACCCCGCAGCGGGTCAAGGGACCCGTCTTCTTGCGAGTGTAGGGACTCGACTTTGTTGGACGAGGGTTGGCGGCAAGTCCAAGGACTTGGCCTCACCCCACAGCGAGTCAAGGGACCTGTCTTCTTGTGAGTGTAGGGACTTGGCTTTGTTGGACGGGGGGTCAGCGGCAAGTTCGGAGACTTGGCCTTATCCCGCAGAGAGTCAAGGGACTTGTATTCTTGCGAGTGTAGGGACTCAACTTTGTTGGACGGGGGGTCGGCGACAAGTCCGAGGACTTGGTCTTACCCTGCAGCGATTCAAGGGACCCATCTCCTGTCGAGTGTAGGGACTCAGTTTTGTTGGAAGGGGGATCGGCAGGAACTCCGGGGACTTGGCCTTACCCAGTAGCGAGTCAAGAGATCCATCTTCTTGCAAATGTAGGGACCCGGCATTGTTGGACGGGGGGTCGGCGGCAAGTTCGGGGACTTGGCCTTACCACACAGCGAGTCAAGGGGCCCATCTTCTTATGAATGTAGGGACCCGACTTTGACAGGGACTTGATTCTATAAAAATTGCACAACAGGCCAGAAGGGAAGAAAGAGTTGACTTGGGCCTCATTCGTTGTTGTTCGGAACCCCCAGTACTGCTGTGATGAGCTATACTGTGGTGATACATATGTCCATGGCGGTGAATGGAAAACATAAGTGCAAAGAAATAAAAGAGATAAACGCATGGGTTTACATGGTTCAGCATAATGCCTACATCCACGGGTGTTTGTGGAGAAGAAATCCACTATGACATTCTTATTTATAGTCTCTCATGGTCTCTTATTTCTCACTGTACAATGGTGGTTTTGGATACATTTACTAGAGGAAAATTGGTCACTAGAGCTTCTTGTTCTCAGGTTGGAGGAAAGGTCGAAGAGGAAGAATGAGAACTGAAGAAGAAGAAGAAGACCCTTCTATTTATTTGATTGCTTTTCTCGCATGCGTCCTTATAGTGATAAGGCTAAGTCCATTTCGTGTGTCTGTCCGCGCCCCCCTGATAGCCCTCTACACCCACATTACCTCCTGACCCTCCTGGCACCCACGTTACCTCATGACAGCCCCACACCCCCATTACCTCCTGACCCCCTTGTACCCACGTTACATCCTGATAGCCCCACACCCCCATGACTCCTGACTCTTATTGTCCCCATCTTGTCCCCTAGCTTCTAATACAGGTGGGCTAAGCCTGGCCTTTCAGCCCTAGTATTTTACCCCCCTTACAGTACCTATTATCCAACTAGTCTTCTTTTCTTTTCTTTTTTCTAAATCTATTATCCAACTTTTCTTGCATAAAAAAATTGATAATCTTTTTATTTTGTTTACAATATTATTGCAAAGTTTAATAAATTTACTTGCATTCTTCAATTAATAATAAATTTGATATTGAACGTGAAGGCTAAATAATAAAAATTGGAAGTCTTAATGTTCCAAATTGTCTATTAATACGTGTTAATTAAATTAATCTTTCTAATGTTTGTGCTCGTAGCTGTTTTTTATAATTATCTGTACATCCATGACCTATAAGACAACCTATGAATGCTCAGTTATGCCATGCCAAAAGATACTTTTGAATAACAATATTTTTGAACTTTCGCTCTGATATTTTTGGTAATATGTTTTGATTCTGTATTCTGAAGTTAAAAATGTTTTGTTTTGTATTCTGAACATTGTAAATACTCATGTTTACATTTTAGTATATGTTCTCTGCCTATTGAGCTATTGATAATTCACCCTTTATGTCTACAATATTTTTTAGATAATTTTGATGGTTTAGCTGAAAATCAAAAATAAGAAATGTTAACAAGGTTTAATGATCATAGAGGAATAAGTGTCAAAGGGTACAATTATTTATTAGAGAGTCCTATTTAGTAGATTTATTATTCATGTTATTTTGGTAGTTTGAGTTATGTATATTTTTGAGTCTATGTGGAGATTTTAATTTATTTTATTGAGGTATTTGTTTGGCGTCCTGTGGAGGAACATGTATATTTGTGTTAAAGAAATAAATATTTTTATGGAGTCTCTAGATGATGTATATAATTGTGTTGTTGGAGATGATTTTAGGTAATATGAGCTAACTCTCCGGATCTCAGGAAGCAGGGCATTGTAGTTGGTATCAAAGATAGGTTTGAGATTCTGCAGACAATAATAAGAAGTTTGATGAAATTTAAGGTTTGAGATTCTGCAGATTTTATGGATTGAGTTTTTGGAAATATGAGGTTCAGAGATGCTGCATATTTTAAAAGTGATTTTGATGAGATTTAAGGTCGTAGAATTTTGCAGGCTCCAAGATATGATTTTTGATAATATGTAAGGTTTTAGCACTTGTGGACTATGGAATGTGTCCAATGGAATTTGAGATTTTTGATTTTGCATATTTTACGGAAACGTTATGTATGAAATTTGAGAATTTAGGTCCGGTAGGCTTATTCTATGGACTGTAGGAAATGATTCTGACAAGATTTTAAATTTAGGTTTTGAAAGTGTACATAAGTTTGATTGAAAGTTAGGATTGAAATTCAGCAGACTTTAAAAATTCAGATAGTTGAGATGTAATTTTTGAGAATTTTGTGAATTTTCAAAGATGATATTTAAGGTTTACATTTCGAGTTAACTTCATGGAATTATTATTAGGTTTTTAATTGCATTGTTGAGGTTTATATTTTAGACTTGATTTGGGCCTTTCGAAGTGTTTGATAAGCAATACAATTTGTGCGAACATGTATGCCTAGAGGAAATATGGAAGGCATTGGGCTTAAATATTGGAGGGTTAAAATTTTGGAATATTAGGTTCGACAATATGAACGAAAATTGGGATAGGCATGGAATGGTTGTGGCAGATAAATGTTTAGACTTTGCTTGTGGTACTAGCAAATTTTGATGATAGAATTTTTCTAAGGGGGGAAGATTGTGATGACTTGACCCGAAATTTTAATTGGGATGAAAGATGGATAAACTTCTGAGTCTAAAATAGGTTAAATGGATCATATTAAATAAGCCCACAAGTTATTACTTATTGAAAATTATTTGGCCCATAGGCCGGAATTTTAATTTTTTCAAAAATACTAAGGTGTAGTTTATGATTTTGGAGAATATCAATGGGCCAATACTTATAGAAGCCCAAATAACATTAGTTGGGTAATTTTGGAAAGACCTCGAACCCATAAATTTTTATGGTAAATTATAAGAGTTTCATTGGGCTCAATGATTGGACAAAAGCCCAATAAATAATTCACAGAGCAAGTGGGCTTAAATAATTAGAATTTGGCCCAAGAATGTTTCTAAAGGCCCAAAGATATTATTGGACAATGGAATTATTTTAGACATGCAGATTATGACCCAATTTAGTTCTTAAGTCTAATCCCATGAGCATGTCCAATTTCAAGCACACTAGGATTACAATTTTAGAGCACCATTCACATTTAAATTCCTAGAGCCGATTGCCTTCTACATATTTAAACCCATGCACATAATTTCTTTCCTCATCAAATCCAGGGTTTTTCAGTTTCACAATAGCCACATGTCGCACATATTTTCCACACGGCAGACCGTTGTTATTGCATTGTACCTACTCCCCAACCCATGAAGTGATGAAGACCAACGCTTCACTTAACCACCATGATCCTCCCTCCCACGCTCAATCTCTCCGAGTGCCACCACACGTTTTCGGCTAGAAAGCCAAACTGGCAGGGAACCACCTTGCTCCTTCACAACACTGCCATAAGCCAACCACCGAGAGCCATCCCATTCCAAAATTTCTCCACGCTAGTCACGGAAGTTTCCCCTTAAGTTGTTAGCCATGTAGCAAGAACCACCATGCAGTGCCCAACTCATGGGCAAACCGTGAACCTATGCCGTTGCCAACCACCATCGCGCAGCAATCCCAAACGACAAGCCCTTGCACGACTTCAGCCACTGTGAAACCAACCTCCACACCATGAACCCTCCTTCCACTCAAACCATTGTGTGATAGCCCCACTGCCTAGCCCACGTGAAACCGGAAACCACCTACGTAGAGAACCAAAGTCATCTCTATTTTTGCTCCTAAAACAGAGCACCTATTTCTCCACCGTGAGCCACTGCAAACTACAGTCACCAAGAGCATAACGCATCATAAACCCCACAAAAGGCATCACCAAAACCTTCCCGTCACCCCCAAACCGTCACATGCCTCCTCACGGTGAGCTTCCTCTCTCCCTCACGTTGTGTACTCTCTCTCTCTCTCTCTCTCTCTCTCCGCCATGACTAACGGTTTCCTCTCACTCCCTCTCCCAATGCTCTGCCACCACACTCACCCACCTGCCCACCACTCGTTGCTTTGCTCACGGTGAGTCCGTTGCAGGGTCCCTTTTCGATGAGTCTCTATCTCAGCATCACTCCCATTTTATGAGGAACTTTTTGAGGTAAAATTACACTTATACCCTTTTGAGTTACAAGCTAAGGTGTTTTGAACTTGTACTTTAGGATGGAGATGGTTTTTAAGTGGGGCCTTAGTTGGATTGTGATAAAACTATTATTATAGTTATGATGATATTATTGTGATAAGACTAGGAGAAATTAGATGATTGGGGGCGGAGAATAGTTTTAGTGTTTAATTGATTAATAGGTGAAATTATGTGAAAATCATAGTATTTGGGGAGTGATATATTAATTTTTTTTTTATGATTTTAAGTAAATGAATTCTAGATTATTTAGGCATTTTGGGTTTTAATTAGAAAGCTTGTGCTTAATTAAATAGTTATGTACAATTGAAAATTTTTTCAGGTTACGTGATTATTTTATAAATAACGACTGATAACTCTTTGACACTGTTGTAAAGAAATTCAGAAAAGTTAAAAGTCCAAGTAAGTGGGGTTCCTATACGAGAATTTGCATAAAAGGAATGTTTGAGAATGATTTTTGAAAAAATGTCCATGATATATTTTGAAAAGAAATGTGAAAACAACCACAGTCATGTGTTCTGTATTACTCATGAAACTTTGTATAAGAAGAAAGTATTTTCTATCATGATTGATGTAGATATGAGCTTATTTTTGACATTCTTTTTCTGAACTATGCAAAAAGAGCAAATATGAAATCTAAAATTTTTTGTATGTGATGTGAAGATATTCTGAATCAGTTTTTGGAATATGTGAAATAATCTGAATCTATTCAGTACTCAGTTTTGATATGATGCGGCATCTGAAAAACCTTTGGCATGACTTTTTGATTTTGTATCTGATTCTCTTTTTGTTCTGTTCTGTTACGGCTCTGTCATGGGTGATAATAGTGGTATACGGCCTTACCATGGGTGATATAGTGGTATACGGCCCTGACATGAGTGATAATAGTTGTCTCTATTTGAGTGCACACCATTTGGTGATAGAGTGATTTATATTTTGCTTGCTATCCGCAGATGCACAACCCTACTACAAACGTTAAACATGGCCTCTGTTCTGATATGATGATGATGGTGCTCAGTTATACTATGCCAAAGGATACCTTTGAATAAGAATATTTCTAAACTTTCGCTTTGATATTTTTAGTAACATGTTTTGATTCTGCATTATGAAATTAAAAATATTTTGTTCTGCATTGTGAACTCTGTAAATGCTCATATTTATATTCCAATATATGTTCTCTACTTACTGAGTTGTTGATAACTCACCCCTTATCTGCACAATATTTTTCAAAAAATTTTGGTAGTTTAACTGAAAATCAAGAGTAGGAAGTGTTAGCAAGGTTTGATAATCGTAGAGGAATAAGTGTCAGGTAAAAGTATTAATTGCAGAGTCCTATTTAGTAGATTTATTATTTTTTGTTATTTTGGTATTTTGAATTATGGATATTTTTGAGACTTTGTGGAGATTTTAATTTATTTTGCTAAGGTATTTGCTTGGTGTCCCTGTGGAGGAACAATGATATTTGTGTTGAACAAATAAGTTAATATTTTTATAGAGTCTCTAGATGATATATAATTATGTTATTGGAGATGATTTTATGTAATAGGAGCCAACTCTTCAGATCTCTGAGACCGAGGCATTACATAGGCCCAATATTTAAATTGCCAAAGTACCCCATCAGATAGAAAAGTGTAGAATGCTGCTTAATTATCATTTGAACTTCAATGGGTAGGCCAATCAATGGCTCCAATGGTTGCAAAAGGATAATAGGGATAGAGGAAATCATGATCAAGTGGATCGATATGTTTGAACAACAACTATGGGTAAGGTTTGACCCAACAAATGACGAAATTTCGATGAATCTCTCTCATATTGAAAAACATAGATCATTGTGGGATTATCAAGGGTACTTGAAGAGGTTAGAAAATCAGGTCGATTGACGGCCACAAAATGCGTTTATATGAGTAATTAGGGTGGGTTTTAGAAGATTGTAGTCAGCCCTAGCTTTTTAGAGAGAGAGACTCCTCCTTCTCTGTAGAACCCCCCAAATTAGAAACGGCACAGGGGAGAGGAGCTTCAACTCCTCCCTTCCTCCTCATTGTTGGGCTCAATGGTAACAAGCAAATCACTTTATAGAAATAACTAAAAAAGAGGAAGAATATGACCCGGTTTGGATATAAAAATCTTCCAACTCATTTCATTTTATTTTATCTAATCATTACAATTTTTTTTAAATTCTCACACAAAATATAATAAAAAAACTCAACTTTTTCAAATTTAAAAATAATAATAATATTAAAAATAATATTCTAACAATATTTTCTTCAACTTTCAACTTTTATCTTAACTCACTGAACAAAGCCCACCAATGAATAGGAGGCTGCCTCCCATTATTTTTAACAGAAGACTCAAATGTAGCAAATTATATTCTGGTTCAAGAAATTAATCTAGCCCTCTTCCGTTGAATCATCGATCCTCCATTTCAACATGTGAAAGCATATTTAACACCATTATCCTCCCATTTCAACCTTTCATTCTCATTGGCCTTCTCCATTTTTGTTACTGTGGTTGGGTTTCACTAATCTCTCTTGGCCGTACCACCATCGGGTTTGCAAGTCTCTTTCTCTCTCCCATTATATTCTTAATCCGCCAGAACAACCGTCATCCTTGGGTTTCTCCACGACCATAAAGTCGAGCTTCAGGTGGATATAGAAACCATCTCACCTCATCTCATCTTACTTCATCATTACAACTTTCCTAAACTCTCATACAAAATATAATAAATAATTCAACTTTTTCAAATCCCAAAACAATAATAATATTCTAACAATATTTTATTCAACTCATCTAAAATTATCTCATCTCATCTCATTTCACTATCCAAACGACCCTAAGTCTATCTGCATTCTTGTGGGTTTTCATGTGTCTTGTTTGTTAGGAAAAATGGAAACAATGCTACCATTCTATTATGCAATATTTACGAACATTGGCATGGAGAGATTGAAATGCTTTTGTAGGGGTGGTTATTCAGTATTTTGTAGGAAAAAAATTTGTCTGTTATTCAAATTGAACCCGCATATCTTCTGCACACATAGTAATTCATAACATGCTCTTTTGCACACCGTAATTCATAATATGCTCCATTGTCAAAAAGAGCAGTTCTTAATGCTACTGTCTCAAGCACCCATTATAGCAGAACACATATATAGATGTAAAAAATAAAATACATCAGTTTTCTTTATCATCAAAATTATGGATGTCCACTGATTTGGTTAACCAACTAGAAATTCATGGAAAAGATAGTCTATGCATGTGTGTATGTGTATATATATGTGTACACCAGTATGCCCATGTTTTATGGCTCATCTCTAAATTAAAACTCTCCCTAATGTAGGTTGCTATCATTACAGTAGTGTTCATCTAGGTTCCAACGCAGGAACTCGGGTATACTCGGATTGGGACCCAGGTTTCAAACCCAGGCCAGAATCCGGACTAGGTTGGTCCAGGTTAGACCCAGGCCGGAACCCGAATGGATCCGGGTTCAGGGTTGTACCCGAAATTTTTTTTTTTTAAGTAAAAGCCTTTATTTTATTAAATTTCTTTTCTAAGAAGTCAAGTTCATGAAAAGCATAATATTTGTGTTCTAAAAATACTAAATGCATGTAAAACAAAAAAACAAATCTAATATTCATCTATCCATGCATCACAATGCAATCCACTACATATTACACTCTTGGTATTTATAAATTACATTACCAAACACAAAATTACAAGAAATGAGTAACACAATCAGCACACAATCTTCCCATCAGTGATTTAATCTCACACCAAAGAAGCTCCCCAAAGAAGCCTTTTTTGACATTTCATCAGGAACTTTTCCAAGCTTGCCTAACACAAATTGCTTCATCCTAGCTGGGTTATCTTCTATCTCTTTCTCTGCAAGATAGATACATGTAAAAGAAAATTGTGACAATGCTAAGCATAGATTCCAGTAGAAAATTGTACTAAGATACAGTATTTTTGAAGATCTGTTTAGTGATGGAATTAAAAAAAAGATGTAGATCACTGAGTTCCATTTTTAAATCAATAATGGGAAGTTGTAACCCTTGTAAAGACTTTACATTTTTTTCTATCAATATAGCTACATAAGAAGTCAAACTTTTCACAAATACAGGTAGAAGACATTCTATTTGGCTCTTAAGAAAACAACCCATACCAAGACACACACAAAAAAGAGAGAGAGTTCCATACCCAGACGTGCTCGAACAAGGAAAGGGTCTACGAGGTCATGTGCAGCATCGGGTCCTCTACTTCTTCCTAGATCTTTGGCTGAAGAAACTTAAGATCTAGGCAAATCAGTAGTGAAAAATGACCCATGTTAAAGAAAAAAAAGGAGATCTAAGAAAACATTAATCCATCACTTTCACCCCAAAGTCTAAAACCCATCACAACTAAATAATCATGTTTACAATATATATGGAGTAGCTACTTCTTATCTATTAAATTCAACTTCAAAATTTCACGAAAAACATCAAATATTCTAAAAAAAAAGTTAAAGAGAAAGCATTGAATCTCACAAGACCTTCATCGAAATCAACAAAACAAACTCAAAATCAACAAACAGAGAACAAAACATACAAAGAGAAGAAAACATACCCACGAATGAAGATGACGGCATGAGGATCTAACCCATAATCATACTCCTCAAACATTCAAACATTCTCATCAAAACAAACTCAAAATCAACAAAGAGAGACCAAAACAATAAAGAGAATAAAACATACCCAAGGATGAAGACGATCCTTTGATCAGTAGAGGAGGCTAGGGTTTCGACGTGAGAGCAAGAGAGAGAAAGCAGGTTTCGGCATCTCAGAAGGAAAAAGAAAAGGATGAGTAATTACAAGACCACCCTTTACGCAGCAAACCTAGACAAAGCACCTTGCAAATAAGAAAAATCTTTGCTGAAAGACCAACGACAAGATCGTGGTCACTGGTGGGGAGTGAAGAATGAAAGAGAGACACGGCGGCGACTAGGTTTTTGTGACTAGGGTTTCTCATGTGTGTTTGTGTGAGAGAGAGAGAGAGATCATGGTTGGGGCTTGGGGGTAAGGCTGTTCATCGGACCTAGGTCAAATCCGGGTCGGAACCCACATTGTGAAAATCGGATATAGTCAGTCTGGATCCAGGTATAAAACCCGGGTTCCATATCAAAAACCTGGGTACTAGGTTTGTATAAAACAGAAAATAATCTTTAGTCAAATTTCGATTCCAGTCCCCCGGGCGCCAACCACGATCTCTCTCTCTCTCTCTCTCATGTGAAACCAGCCACAAAACCCTAGCCGCCGCCATGTCTCTCTTTCATTCTTCACTCCCCATCAGTGACCACGATCTGTCTTGCCGTCAGTCTTTCAACAAAGATTTTCTCGATTTGCTAGGTGCTCTGTCTGGGTTTGCTGCGTAAAGGATGGTCTTGTGATTACTCATCATTTTCTTTTTCTTTTCTGAGAAGTCGAAGCCTGATTTCTCTCTCTTGCTCTCACATCGAAACCCTAGCCTCCTCTGCCGATCAAAGCATCTTCTTCATCCTTGTGCCATCATCTTCATCCTTGGGTATGTTTTATTCTCTCTATTTGTTTTGTTCTCTCTTTGTTGATTTTGAGTTTGTTTTGTTGATTTTGACGAAGGTCTTGTGAGATTCAATGCTTTCTCTTTAGCTTTGTTTTTAGAATATTTGTTGTTGTCAATGAAAATTTTTAAGTTGAATTTCATAGATAAGAAGTAGCTACTCCATATATATTATAAACATGATTATTCGGTTGTGATGGGTTTTAGACTTTGGGGTGAAAGTGATGGATTAATGTTTTCTTAGATCTCCTCTTTTTTCTTTAACATGGTTTGCTTTTCACTACTAATCTACCCAGATCTTAAGTTTCTTCAGCCAAAGATCTAGGAAGAAGCAGAGATGGTAACAAATCCAATGACCACGGGACTGTCTATGAAGAAATTCAGAGAACAAGTGACCAGAATGGGGATGAAAGATACCTAGGTAAAATAACCTCATGGTTAACATGCATATAACTTAGGAAGTTCTGGGGACACTTAGGAAGTTCTGGGGACACTTAGAAAAGTAGAGTTATAGGGAGTTACCAAACTAAAAGGTTGGTCATTTGTATATTCACTGATAAGATAATTAATGAAAGCTTCATGAATGACGTTTGAGGAAGTACTTAATAAAAGTTTAGCGCAGCTTGATTATCCAAGTAGAGGGTTAATGATTTTTCAAGTCGTTGATAAAGTGATTAAGGAAAATCTCAGGAACTGCTTAGGGGAAGTACTTAATAAAAATTCAGCACAGGTCGATACATGTGTTATTTATTTGACTGAAGTCATCAATTGTGGCATGAATGTTTATTCAGTCATGGAGAATTGATGTCATTCACTAAAGATTTAGTGAAATGAAGTTTGATTACCCAAGTAAAGGATTGATCATTTGGTTGAGGAAGTGTACAGAGACATAACCGTTTGATTTAGTCAAACAGTTGTGTCCCTTACCATTGGTTGTTAGTGCTTTATGGTCTATAAATGGAGACCATTTGTGCAAAATTCATTTGGTTACAATTCCTCCATCAAACACCAACCCGTGGGACAAACACCCTAATGAGATTGTCATAGTTTTACAAAAACACCAACACGTTCATCTCTATGCAAATCGAGGGCTGTTGTATATGAACATATATTCTCAAGCTCTCTCTCTCTCTCTCTCTCTCTCTCGCCTCAACAGCCTTTTCATTCCTCTCTCAAGACCTATTTACTGTCATGACAACACCTATTGACCAGATTGGTTTTCCAACTGCATGCTCTTCCATGCCTAACAAGCCATACATGGTAAACAAGACTAGCAACAAACAAAGGGAAAGGAGCACAACAACACCACCATCACATGTCTTTTATTTCCAAATCAAACTCCTGTAATAGCAGAATCCATCTTAACGGTCTTGGTTTGGCACCCCTCTTCGACAGCAAGTATTTAAGAGCTGAGTGATCAGTGTAGACGACCACCTTTGAACCTATCAAATAAGAATGAAATTTTTCAAAGGCAAAAACAATTGCTAACAATTCTTTTTCAGTAGTGGTATAATTAAGTTGAGCTTCTGTTAAGGTCCGCCTTGCATAATAAATAACATGAAAAATCTTATCTTTTATCTGCCCCAAAACTGCCTTATAGCATAATCTCTAGCACCACACATTAATTTAAAAGGTAAATTCCGATCTGGTGATACAATGATAGGTGCTGAAATTAATTTCTTTTTCAATGTTTTAAAAGCATACAAGCATTCATCTGAAAAATCAAACCGAGTATCTTTAATCAATAGATAAAGGTTTAGTAATCTGGAAAAAAATCCTTGATAAACTGACGATAGAACTCAGCATGACCCAAGAAACTCCTCACGCCCTTCACATTGGTTGGTGGTAGGAGTTTGTCAATAACTTCTATTTTTGCTCGGTTGACCTCAATTCCCTTGAAGGAAATGCGGTGGCCAAGCACTATTCCCTCCTCAACTATAAAGTGGCATTTTTCTCAATTTAAAACAAGATTTGTCTCCTTGCATCTCTGTAAAACTAAAGATAAATTAGATAAGCAATTATCAAAAGAGTGACCAAAAATCGAGAAGTCATTCATGAAAAATCACCTCTCGGTCTCATTGTAATTCAATAGATTGAACAATAGTTAGCTAGAAAATTGCAAGCATTAAGTACAAAGAATAAACACCCAATCATGAAAATATTGAAAATAAAATAACTTAGAACATAAATTATGTGTTCAATGCTAGACTACATCAAAACTCTTGAAAATAGAATTAGTTCATAATGAAATTAAAAAGAAAAACAATAAAACTAGTGTTCTTAATTGGAATTGGTTAATGAAGCATGCGGCTCTCGCCTCTGCCCTCCAGATCCGCCTCCTTGAAAGAAACTCAAATAATAAACTCTGAACTATCGAAATCTAAACTCAAACTCTCAGACTCAGAACCCCCTCTATTCATCCCACAAGTCGAGATTAAATAGATGTCGAAATTCAAATATAGAAACATGATAAATGCGGCTACAATCTAACCTAAAGATCTAGAAAATAGTTTCTAAAAATAAATGTTAACATAAAAGAAATTATCCCAAAAATAATGGGATTATCTAAAATGGAAGATTCAGTGATATACGGCTTGAATTGTGGAGCTTGGGAGGATTTGGTCTTCAATAGATTGATTGTGGAACTCAGAATTCAAATTTGGTGGTCAGCAGTAGATTGATTCCGGTCGGGAGGAATTATCCCCCTGGGTAGATGCCGTGTGCACTGAATAAAACTAGTCTCCTCGCCTACCGAGTGGAAAGGACTAATCGCCCAATCTAACCGCCCGAAGCCCTGCACCTAGCCGTTGCGCCAAGGTTTTCGAGCCAGTTATGGTTGTCTCCCCGGCTCTCTTCAGATCTCATTACCTCTTATCCGTCTGGATCCGTAGTCTCTTCTTTTGTATCAAATTGGCTCATTTTGCATTAAATCTTCTCATTCCTTCAAATCCAAGAAATAAAGAAAAATATATAGAAATAAAATAAAATCAATAGTATTGAAGGAAAATTGACACTTTTCATAAATAAAAGAGTGATAAAAATAACAGAAAATTAACACTTATTAGTCTTCCATTAAGAAATTGTTCCATGTCCATACCTTTTGAAATTCAATTAGAAATCTGTTATTGCCCACGTCGTTAAAGATTAACCAACCTTTTGGGTTCTAGATTTTTGTCATAGTTCCTTTGAAGGCTTCCTTGTTGATGTTTTTTTCCATCAGAACAAGAATAAGTAAGCAGTTTTTTCCATGAATATCTGACCTTCTTGTCTCTTCTTCTATCAATTTTACTACTTTTGCTTTTCCTGTTAGTGTAAATCCTTCCCACAATCGTTCTAGCTCTTCAACCATAATAATCTGTCTACGTTCTATCTCAACCTACTTGATAATTTGTTAAACCTAATCCACCGCCTTACCCTTCTTTAGGATAGAAAAGACATCCACCTTACACTTCTAGGAAGGAATTGCGGTTTATTTTTAGGAGCAAACCTTGTTTTTTTTTTTTGAAACATATGATCTTCATTGCATTAAAATGTTATGTGGCCTTTAGTCATTACAAGAGACAGAATACATGTGTTTACATAATCTATGTCTAGAATTCCATAACACAATGAGACTGCTTTTTGAGCCAATTGGTGTGCCACCTTGTTTGCATCCCTCCCGACATGTTGAATTTCCCATCTTGTATAAGCCAAGGTAGATTTTACATCATCCACAAGCAGCTAAGCATCCCATTTTGCATTTTGTTTTGTCTCGTAGCATTGATGACTTGACTTGAGTCCCCTTCAAAAATCACATTTTGTAGCTCCATATCTTTACAAAAAATTGTAGCTGTGACTAATCCCCTGGCTTCTGCAGTAGTCGATTGTGAATAAAAGGAGAGTGGTGGCATTAGAGTAGCTAGAACTTCCCCTTCATTGTCTCTTATCACCACTCCTATTCCTATTTTGTAATCTGCCTCTTTGATAGCAACATCCCAAGTCAGTTTGAGCCAATTTGGTGGTGGAGCTTCCCAAGTTGTCTTTACCTGTTGATGTAGTGTCATTCTTGAACCACTATGTTGTATTTGTACTTGTTTGAACTCTTCCCGTGCTTGTGTAGCTTTGATGAACAAAGTTGAGGGAGATAAAAAACAATCTTCAAATATCCATTTGTTTCTCTTGTTCTACAGTGACCTAGTTGTCTTTGCAAATAAATTGATTTTATCATGGTGTAGTCTTTGAAGCATTTGTAGAAAAATAGACCCAAAATCCTCATCTATTATTGAAGCTTTTTGTAGTTTCCTGCTTCCTAACAACCAAACATCTTGTGTAGGTGGGCATGACCAGAGAATATGTCCTGGGGTTTCATTTGAATTATCAAAAATAGGGCATAATGGATCTGTGGTGATCTTTCTTTTATACAAGTTCTATTCTGTAGGTAAAGCATCAATACATGCACGCAATATCTGTTTTTTTGATCCCCCTTTGTTGAAGATTCCCCATTTTTTCTTTCTTGTTTCGGTTTTGACAGATGGTATGCGCTCCTTATTGAAAAGCATCCATTTGTTGTGCCTTTCCAAACCATCTTCTTTTCAATAACAGTTTGTGAAACAGGTATCTTTAATATCTCCATTACCTCATCCTCATTGAAAGTATCTTTTAGAAGTTGCATGTTCCACCACCCTCTTTGATGATCAATTAAATATGCTACCATTGCATTTTCTTATAGGAAAATGGTGATTGAATGGTACATGTTCCTACCCTTGGAATCCATTTGTCTTACCACACATTAATTTTTTGTTACATCTCCCACTCACAATATGATTCCTTCCTTAACAATGTCAATTGCTGAAAATATACTTCTCCAAGCAAAAGAAGGTCTTGATCTTAATTTAGCCTGTAAAATAGAGGATTGAGGAAAATAGGTTGCCTTCAAGATTTTGGCTAAAAGTGATGTTTTATTAGTGAGCATCCTCCATATTTGTTTTGCTAAAAGAGCAAAATTGAAACTCACTAAATCCCTAAATTCCATTCCTCCATCTGTTTTGCTAAGACTCAAGTTGTCCCAAATTTTCTAGTGGATCTTTAAAGATTTATCTTGAGACCCCCACCATAAGTTTGACATCATAGTATTGAGTTTATTACACAATGTATTTGGTAATAAAAACAAACTCATACTATATGTGGGAATGGCTTGGATAACAGAATCAAAATTTCCTTGTTAGCCTATGAAAGGAATTTATTCTTCTAGTTCTCTATTCTTTTGTAGACCCTTACAACTATGCCTTGAAATTCTCTAACTTTCGTCCTTCCAATCAAAGATGGCAATCCCAAGTATCTCTCCAAATTAGATGAAGCTCTTAAGCCAACTACCTCCATGATATACTTCCTTGTTGGTTGCTTGGTATTTTTACAAAATAAAAAAATGATGTCTTCTCTCTATTAAGTTGTTGTCCTGATGCCTTCTCATAATAGTAGAGAATCTAATTTAATCTAGCCCAATCTTGCATACTTGCCTGGCAAAACAACAGACCATCATTTGCAAAGAACTCATGATTTATTCTAACATTTCCCCTTGCTAGTGGAATCCCTAAGATTAGACCATTATTTTCTGCTTGATGAAGTTTTGCAGTTAAGGCTTCAACATAAATAATGAATAAGAAAGGAGATAAGGGCATCATTGTCTTAATCCCTTTGAGGGTTTAAACACTTCTTCAGGAACCCCATTAAGTAAAACTAAGAATGAAAAGGATGTTATGCACCTTTGGATCAGCTCAATCCACTTTGCATCAATCCCATTTTGAGCATTGCTTCTTTAAGAAAATTTCACCCTACCATATCATATGCCTTGCTCATATCCAATTTCAATGCCATATAGCATTTTTTTCCATGCATCTTTGTTTTCATTGTGTGAAGTGTCTCATATGTAGCAAGAATATTATCTGAAATTAGTCTCCTTGGAACAAATGCACACTAGTTTTGTGATATTATGGTAGGCAGAAACTTCTTCATTCGATTGGCCAACACTTTTGTAATGATTTTGTAAATAACATTATAGAGACTAATTGGTCTATACTCTGTGATGTTCACTAGGTTGTTGTGCTTTGGTATCATTACTAGTTATGTGTAATTGACTGCTGACATATCTTGCTCAGAAATTTAAAAATGATAGAATAGCCTCACATACCTCGTCTCCCACAACTAACCAATACCTTTGATAAAAACAAGCCCCATATCCATCTAGACCAGGAGCTTTGTATGGACCCATTTGGAAGACTGCATCCTTGATTTCCCTTTTGCTGAAAGGTAAAAGTATGCCTTCATTCATGTGCTGAGTGACTTTTTTTCCAGTTGCATTGAGAAAAGCCTCTATGTTAGCAAGCTTAGAGGTTGTAAACAGACCTCTATAAATATGAGAAAAGGCCTTCCTAATTTGGTTAGGTTCTGAGAGATTCACACTATTCTCATCCATGATTTTCACAATTGTGTTCCTCTTCCTTTTTTGACTTGCACATAGATGATAGTATTTTGTATTTCGATCCCCTTGTTGTAGCCATGTCACTTAAGCTCTTTGCTTCCATTTCAAATGATCCCTTTCAAGCAAATCATCAATATCCTATTTGAGTTGTTCAACTTGCTGCACTGAATTAGCTATAAGTGATTGCTACATTTGTTGCAATCTGTTGGGTTTCTATATTAAGCTACCTGTTGAATCGAATCTTTTTTTGTAGCTCCACTTTCTTAACTCATTCATGCAATCCTCAAGTTTCTTCTTAATATTTGTCAATCCTCCTGTATTACTCCTCTCTTGCTACCATATCTTTTTGATAATATCTTCACAGTCATAAAAGGTAGACCACATATCTTTATATCTTTTCACATAATTGGGTCAATTTGCCTTTTCATATTGCTGGCCTAGTGACATTAGAATTGGACAGTGGTCAGATGTAGAAGAGGCCAACACTTGAACCTCACCTCCACCAAATTCTATCTAATCTTTCCTTAGTGAATGATTGATCTAATCTATTATTAGCCCACGTATACTTGCCTTTGGTTAATCCCAAGTCTCTGAGCTTACATTCTTGCAAAATATATTTTTAAAATAGTTATATTAATATATTTTTAATAAACAAAATATAATGAAAACAATTATATATATATATAAAAGAGTAATGTTAGATACAATCTTATGGTGAGTGAGCTCACGCACACTATTTGAAAACAATCAGGGTCCTCCATTAAAAAAATTATTTTTTCAAGTAGGTCTCAAATTTATTTACTTTTTTCAAACAACAGTTGCACACTCTAAAATTGTAAATATTATTTCTCATAAAAAAATCAATTCTTTCTTTTCTCAAATTCAAACCCTATAGGAGAATATTTTCTTATCGCGCACCATTTTTTTTGAAAGAAGTGGATCACCCTTCATTAAAAAAGATTTACAACTTTGACTTGAAAACAAGCCAATTACAAATGGTTAAAAGCTCCCCAGAACACATAAGTGTCTGACATGGTCTAGTCCAGACGGTAAATCTCTAAAGACCAAAGTCTTAGAGACATACCACCTCTGTACACGACAGAGGTTACAAATCCCCATACCCGGACAAAGCAGGGTAGGGTTCACCAAACCCCACCATCCGACAGCGCGGAGGGGAGACTTCTTTTTGGTTTTTTTATTAATATAAGAACAACATTACAAAACGAAAATTACAAACAAACAGGATTACAAAAACACAACAGTAACACGAGGACTACACAAGCAGCAGCTGCATAAGCAGTGTACAAAAGGATGCTGTCGTGGCGCGTGTAGCCCACGCGCCACATTTTTTTATCGCGCACCATTCAACACCCTAAAGTAGGCCGGGCGGAACTACATTTAGGGCATGACACACCAAAATTTTTGAAAACCCTTCTTTAATACCTGCTTTTTGTTAAGATGTCCTCAATATAAAAACAATTTGACACCCCAAGAAATTTCAAAAATCTTACTTAGCACTTAGTTCTCCAAGTTTCTTTTTTAATTTTTCAATAATTGTTTTCATACTTGCACCTATTTTTTGGTCATTAGTAAAATCTCACGTTCTCCCATATATTGATTTATTTATTTATTCACATATGATAATAGGCAAGAAAATTCTTGGTTTTTTTTTATAAGCCATTCGGTATATTTAAAACCTCATTTTTCCTATTTGTTGACACTAATTTCCCCGTTCAAGTCTTCTACTAGCAGCTAGTTATGTTGATTGGGTTTTGTTTACATCTATGCTACCATTGAGTTAACAAAGGCACCATATATCCCATGGTTATTCCTATCTATATCATAGAGGTCTGACAACATTCATTCTTAAATTCAACAATGAAGTTTATCTTTTGTTTTCTAAGCTTTTATCATTTATTTATGCTTTATGATGGATTTAACGAACTATGTCGGCTTTTTTATTATTTAATTGATTTTGAGCGATTACAATATTGATTTTTTACTTCAAGTCTTTAAATAGATCTTTAGTAATGCACGTATACTCATTTAAAGGGAGACAAAAAATTTATATGCTTTTATATTTATATCGGTTGGCCACTTAACAAAAAATTCCTGATTCCGCGCCCCATCCTAAAGCAATTGAGAATATAAGTACTGAGATTATGAGAAGAAGATCCATTAAGGTTGTCTTATAGGACACGGATGTGCAAATAATTATAAAAAACATCTACGTACGAGCGCAAACATTAGAAAGATTAATTTAATTAACACCTATTAATAGACAATTAGGAACATTAAACGTTTGAAATAATTCCTATTTTTATTATTTAGCCTTCATTTTCAATATCAAATTTATTAAAATCATTAATCGAAGAATGCAAGGAAATTTATTAAACTTTGCAATAATATTGCAAACAGAATAAAAAGATTATCAATTTTTTTACGCACGACTAGTTGGATAAATTGATAATAGATTTAGAAAAAAGAATTGGAAAAAGAAAAAGACTAGTTGGATAATAGGTACAAGAGCACGTCCCTTGAAACCCATGTGAAAATAACAGAGATCATAGACAGTAGAGAGGAAATCAAAGCCATTAAAAAAATAAAAAAAAATTATTTTTCATCTATTTTTTATCATCTTCTCATTATTTCATAATGCATGTTAACTTGTTGTCCATTATCCTGAAAATAATGTCTTTGGGGATGTGAATAGTGAAATTTGTTTTAGGTTTGTTAATTACGTGTTTGTCCCTGCGCCTAGCCGTGCATTGCTTTTTAGTCGTGCACAATTTTCTCTCCCTTTTCTCTCTAATAGTATGAATTAGATGGAAAAATTACTTTCTTGTCCTTGAGGTTTGTGTTTCATGAGAAAATTACCTTTTTGTCCTTGAGGTTCTAATGTGTTTGATGGGTAAAATTACCTCTTTTTCCTTGAAGTTTATGTTTGATGTGCTACGTCCTTCTTGTCCATAAGGTTCTAAAATATTTTTTGTTTGGCAGGCAAAATTATCAAGCTTTTCATTTCAATTATTAGTTCTGCTTTTTTTTTTATATATATAATTTCTTTTATCATATTTGTTAATTAATTGTTAATGTCAAAGTTCAAATAACTCATTTTTATCATTTATGTTCAATTGTACTTAGATTTTACATATTCAGTTTTTTATAATGTTGATATAATGTCCCTTTTATGTTTGTAATTGTGTAATTGTTTTCTCTTAATTTGTATTTATTGTAATAGTTTAGTTATTATAGTTTTATTATAAATTGTATTATTGTAAATTGTAATAGCTTAGGAATTAGGAATTAGGAGTATTAGCAGTACTTCATTTTCTTTTAATTTGTATTTTTTTGTAGTAGATTCAATTTAATTATTATACTTTTTTTTAAACTGCTTTTGGGCCCATGGCCCATTAGGGGAGGGGGGAAGGGGGACGTATAGCACCCTGGTTCTCAGACGGGGTACCTCGCCCCCACACCATTGGGGCGAAAACCCTACCCCCGTCCCATGTCGGGGGCGGGGCCGGGCAAGGAAGGGGTGGCCCCACACCGTATGGTGCTAGTAGCACCCTTAATTCACATGCCTCCATGCCGCCTCGGCCAAATCTACCCCATATTACCATTCCTTCCCCCTGCACACTTGTACATCTATGTGTGAAAAATAAATATAGGTTATTGCATTTTTATTTTCTTTATGGTGCTCTCTTATTGCATTTGTTTTTGTATAGGTGCTTAAAATATCAATATGATGCACCTACTTGTAGCTCCAGTTTTTGACAGTTCGATGTGTCCTATTTTGCTATAAAGTGGCTTTTGCCCACCCGCCCCTATCTAAGAATGCAAAGGGAGAATGATAGGTGCCCTTTCACTAACATCGGGACAGAATAAGGGTGATTATTCTCCTGCTAGTTGAACAACAAAAGCTAGGGATTGAAATTGAGAAAACGCAAATAGAGATAAAACTCTTGCAATGGATGTTTCAAAGCAACCAAATCAATGGACTGGTTCAATACCTGGCAATGATGGGATTGGGCCAATCACTTGGTACAATTTCCTGTAACACTCCATCCCTCTAAGGTTTTTAAGCTAGAGGAACTTAATGCTACTAATCTTAAAACGTTTGCATTTTAGCATCAAGTATAAAAGATTTCATAACATTTAGTAAAATTCAAAGTACTTTATTAAAAATAAACCTCTCCAAAATGGACTTATTAAAGGAAATACAAGAGTCTTAGTGTCACCCCCTGAATAGCATCCTGTGATGCAACATCTTCATAATCTTCCTCACTTGGGGTGGGAAAAGCATAAAAATCATAAGATGAGTCGAATATTCAATAAGAACTATATCATGGAATAAACTTCATCGCAGCCTAAGTTTTAGTTAACATCAGCATTCTCTAAAAAGCATTAATTCATAGTATAAACAAACTTTAACCTCAAAACATAAAAGAAGACATTCATTTCTTAACCTCACATCCTTATTGGCTATTATATACTATTATCCCTATGTGTTTGGGTTAGTAACTCTTGAGGTCATGGCTTTTTCCGTAGCTAGCGGATAAGAACCTAGCCTTCTCAAGAATGAGTCATCAGTAGGTATATCACCAGTGATGCATTCCGATATTGCAATCCACCCAAACCTCATGGTACTGTCTTCAATATCATAGCCAATACATTAACCTCAACAATCACATGGAGTAAAATCTTTTCATATCTTTTCTTTCCTTTAAACATACTTTACCTTACCTTAGCTTACCTTTCATTCATTAAAATTACATAGTTATACTACATACTATTTAGCCACATCATCATTCATACAGTTTTACATTCCCATGCAATTACCTTCATTATAGATAGGATTCATAAAAATGGACTACCAACAAAGGCTCATACACACACATATATATATATATATATATGTACTTTTGTAAATTTGTATGTTACATATGTAGTTGTAAAAGACGTTTCGATTCACATAAGACGATGTATAAAAAAAATATAATTATAGCCACTTACCTCAATATTCGTGCAGGATAAGCTAATAATGCGTGTCACCAACGTCAAACGGGACGTCCTATAACAATAAGATCAAAGGTATAAGCACCCTATTACATTTAAAAAATGTATGCAGCATTGGGCTTCTTGCAAAGACCGAAAATATTAATATCACTTAATCTGGGGTCCAAGGTTTAAGTCCACCCCAATGCCCGTGCCTTTCTTGTTAGGCCCAATGGTAACGAGCTCTAATCATTTGATATAAATAACTAAAAAAGTGGAAGAAAATGACCCGGTTAGAATATAAAAATTTTCTAACTCTCATTTTATTTGATCATTACAAGTTTTTTAAATTCTCATATAAAATATAATAAAAAATTTAATTTTTTTAAATTTAAAAATAATAATAATATTAAAAATAATATTTTAATAATATTTTATTCAACTTTCTTCTTAATTCACTGTACAAAACTCACCAATCAATAGGAGGTTGCGTCCCATCATTTTTAACAGGAGACTCAAATGTTGCAAATTATATTTAGCCCTCTTCGGTTGAATCATGGAACCTCGATTTCAACATGTGAAATCATATTTCAACACATTTTTCCTCACATTCGAACCTTTCATTCTCATCAGCCTTCTCCATTTTTGTTACCGTGGTCGGGTTTCACTGGTCTCTCTTGGCCATACCACCATCGGGTTTGCAAGTCTCTTTCGCTCCCATTATATTCTCAATCCGCCAGGACAACCGTCATCCTTGGGTTTCTCCATGACCGCAAAGTCGAGCTTCAGGTAGATATAGAAATCATCTCATTTCATCTCATTTTATCTTATTATTATAATTTTTTTAAATTCTCATACAAAATATAATAAATAATTCAATTTTTTAAAATTTTAAAATAATAATAATATTAAAAAATAATATTCTAACAATATTTTATTTAATTCATCTAAAACTATCTCATCTTATCTCACTATTATGCAATATTTATGAACATTGGCATGGAGAAATTGAAATGCTTTTGTAGGGGTGGATATTCAGTTTTTTGTAGTTTGGAGGACAAAATTTGTCTGTTATTCAGACTGAACCCGCATATCTTGGGCACACATAGTAATTCATAACATGCTCTTTTGCACTAAGTAATTCATAATTTGCTCCATTGTAAAAAAGAGCAGTTCTTAATGTTACAGCAGAACAAATATATAGGCTTAAAAAACAAGATATATCAGTTTTCTTTATCATCAAAATTATGGAAGTCGACTGATTTGGTTTACGAACTAGAAATTCATGGAAAAGATGGTCTATGCATGTGTGTATGTGTATATATATGTCTACACCAGTCTGCCCATGTTTTATGGCTCATCTCTAAATTAAAACTCTCCCTAGTTTAGGTTGCTATCATTACACAGTTGTATAGAGCTAACAGTCAAAGCCAACAAGCATTGGGTAATATACCAGCCTCGCCTCTCATCCTTCCTATTTATTTAATGTTTCGTGCAGATTTTTTAATGCTAAGAAGTTTGCATTGGATGAAACAGGTACCTCCCCAAAGGAAAGGTTCGCTCTATGTCAAGCCATTGCACCATGCACATTGGAAGTGGACCTATTCTAGGCTTGGGTCCGGCATCGGAATACACATTCCTCATATATGCTTCTCTCGTTTCAGCTCCAGTTTTGTATCAGACCCTCCCATTACAGCAAAACGTACCTTGTTTTTGCCTTTTATGTTTAGACTTTGTTGTCTAGAATATGGCGTTTTTAAAAATATTTTGTCTACTTCACGCAAAATAAAAGCGATCCATTGCAAGTTTCTGAATTTTTTGGCGATTTGTGAAAAGATTGTCGACCACCTTATTGAAGAAACAGCATTGGGGAAAAAACAATTAGGAGAATTTTCTCCACAAAAGCCAAGATGAAAATTGTAATTTGTTAAAAAGGATACCACTGAAACACAGTAACAAACACATCCAATCCAAGGAATTATTGTTGTAAAAAAACAATGACAAACAAAACAAAACAAACACAAGCAAATTGATCACAAAACACAAAATTAATGTAGTTCAGCACGTGCCTATGTCTGCAGAACTGCAACGGATTTTATTGTACTAAGGAATCACAAAATACACTTTGAGATGAAATTTCACTGTTCAGAACACTTAGAACCTACTAAACTGTTCATTAAATACATATTTATAGTGTCACGAGGCAAAAATCATAATTTTCACTTTTCTGCATTATTTGCTTAAGCAGAATGTTGAGTGCACCTCGAGCGAGCTCTTTATTCGAGTTTCGCTCGAGCCACCTGTCAAGCGAGTGTTGAGCAAACCTTCTTCCTAGCACTTTTTCAGATCACAAGTAGTGCCAAAAATATCAACTCAAGCCTCATTGAAAATCTGCCAAAAAAACATAACGCATCATTGTTAGGTTGGATCATCAAATTAGGTCGACATATCAACAAAATCAAGCTCCACAAATCCAACAATTATATATTCATACAAGAATAGTGCAAAACCAAGAGAGAATGCAAACTCAAAATGAAAAAAAATTAACATATCAATCTCTAAATTTAACATTGTTTAGATGCTCCATGAACAAGTCATTCCAAGTGTCAGTAATTCCTGGTAAGCACCAGCGAATACAATCATCATGTTTTTTCCCACCAGATGTGGATGGATGAGCATCTGCTCTAAACACACTCATGTGTGTTATGTCCAAAATATGGAAACCAGACCTTTTAAGGGCTTTCTTTAGGTGGTGATTCACTAGGCGTGCCTCCACATTTGTTCCATTCTTCTTGAGAGAGAAGAGTCCTTCAACCTGAAAGGTAAACCAAGATTTCAACACTTATTTAACTAGGTGTGCCTCCATATTATAAAGTTAAAATATTATTAGATTAATATTGTCTTGCGAAAGAGAAATACAGGAGCATGTAGAATAAATTTAATAGACTAGATAAACACGATAGAATGCAAGTTCCATGTAATCCACTTGAAGCATGATTGGACCAACCATTTTGTGTAAGCCTATATCTCCTTCGAATTTACTTAAAATTAAATAAATAAAAAATTCAATCATGTACCATGTGCTTTAAAACCATATCTAGGCCAACATCAGGTGGTATTGGAGGTATGATGGGTGATCCTTCTTGAAGAAAAGCATGGGTGACTTCACAGGGTCAAATTTTGTAGGAGCCCATCACCTATTAACAAGAACCAACAAAGGCCAAATAAAGGATCAGTGATATCTTCTTGCTCTTGAAACTGTTCTCATAGTCAAAAATAACAAATATAAGGACATAATAAATCATAAGCAGAAGAGTAAACAGCACCACTGACTAGCTCTGACATACATGCAATGGTAAATTTCAATGGTCATATGGCCAGTAGTTATCAATTCCCTAGGATATTTGGAGGACATAAATTTACCAGTGTCCTGTGTTAAAAATTAGAATATCATGGAAGGCTGGTGCACCCGCCCACGTGTCTCTTGGAACATCAACATCAAGTCTAAAACCCTCTATAAATCCAAGAGATTCCAACACTCCACCATTAGCATTAGCTGACCACCTGCACGAAACATGACCAGAGCAAGCCTAAATTATCCAAAACTGTAGAATATAATGTGCACAAAATCAACTAAAAAAATAAGAAAAAGAAACACACTATCATGTTTATCACCTTATAATTCATGAATACCGAGGCAATCTCATGCATGTGAGACCCCCCAAACGAAAAAGAAATTGAATAACTACACAATCTATAGCTTCAACTTAGGCATGTGAAGAAGTTAATCGAAAATCCAAATTGCAACCAACTAACCAAGCATCACTTTCATCACCCTTCATCACAACCCATGATAAAGTGTAAGCTAACCTACTCATTGTTGCCAATCACATTCCTGCACTGTTAAACTTTCTTGGGTTATACAAGTAGCATGATGACTCAAATCTTTTGGGCAACACTATAGAAATTACTGCTTAACTAAAGAGAGGGAGAGAGTATAGATGTTGGTGTTCCTGTACTTCTCAAGAAAGTAAACAGGATCGAACAATGGGAGATCACAGTGTCGAGGCTTCCATTGCCACTTGGTGAGTTCCCAACCGTTGGATTTGTTGTTGGAGATGCAATTCCAGCCCTTGAATATCTCCTTGCACAATCCATCATGCCTTGCCTACCTCAGTTGGTGGTCGTAGATCCAAGCCCCATCTGAGTAGTCACAGGATCCACCTAGGGCTACATTCAGGTCAAGCACTAAGCTTTGTCCAAATTGGAAGCTTTGGTGGGAGAGTATAGGATTGGAGGAGGTTTTCTTGGAGAGAGAGAGGACGAGGAAAATGGAAGCGTAGCAGAGAAGAGAAAGGAGAGGAAAGAGAGAAATTTTCTTTACATGTGTAACGTTCTTGATTGATCAAGAACACTACCTTGCTTCACTTCCAACTTGCATAATCCAAAACCAACACACACATGCAAGAACAATAAGAAAGAAAGACTCACAACACAAAAATGATGATCAAACGCAAGATTCCATATTGAACCTTGACAGAGAATTTTCAAGGAACTTCCAACCTCCAAGATTCCAGAACTATATTTGTCAAAAGATGATTTACATACGTCAACCATCTGTTTTATACTTGCAGAATGGTGAAGAAGAATACAACGTAACTCTTACAATGTTAAACGCAGTCCTAAGTTCTTAATACCTAAACTCACCATTTCATTAAACGCTTTCTTCCAACTAACAGTTACAATAACACAACGCCTACTCACAAAAATGCCCTGTATCACTCACTGTCATTTCCCTCTTTTGTTATTCTTGTTACACTTCCTTCTTCAACTTCCCTACCTTCTCTTCACAACCTTGCCCCCAGAACACCCATGACAATCCCACCTTTTCAAGGCCTTGCCCCCTAAGGCATCCGTGACAATTTCAAAAAATTGTCCCTACTAAGTGAGGGTATGAGATCCTGAGATCCCAAAGTAATTCCTAGGAATTATCTTCCACAGCAGCCCCAACCCAGCTGACTAACACCTCAGTGCAAGCTCAATTACCCACCTTTTTCATTCTTGTCTCAAGGATCTTCTCAGGTTCAGGCTAAACAATTCCTTCACTGTCGACTGGTGGTAAGGTAGGTAAAGGAGAAATTTGATCTCCCAGATTTTTTCATTAAACAAGATATATGAAAAATAGGATGAATTTTTTATGAAGAGGGCAAATTAAGTTTATATGCGACAGTACCAATTCTCTCAAGAACTTGGAAAGGTCCAAAGTACCTAGGGGATAATTTTATGTTGTGCCTCATGGCCACAGTTTTCTGCCTATATATAAGGCTGCAGCTTAAAAGAAACCCAATCCCCAGCTTCGAAACTTCTTTCAGTCCTCCTTTTATTTGCATAAATCTTCATTCCATTCTTGCATTCTTCAAATTATCTTTCAAAAGACATAGAATTTCTTCTTGAGACTTCAAGTGTTGAATCCCATACAAGGCTTGAAAGGGTGAAACACCTATGGAAGAGTGAACAGTGGTATTGTAGCACCACTCAACCATTGGTAACCAATTGCACCAACTCCTTGCTTTAGATCCAATGTATGCCCTCAGATAAGCCTCCACACACTTGTTTAAAACTTCAGCTTGACCATCAGATTGAGGATGGTAAGCTAAACTAAAAGCTAGTGTAGGTCATTGCATCTTGAACAATTCCCTCCAAAATAGGCTAATGAATATCGCATCTTTGTCAGACACTTTGGGCTTGGGTAAGCCATGAAGCTTAAACACCCCCATGAAGAAAATATCAGCTACCTTACTAGATGTGTAAGGACATGCCAAAGGGAAAAAATGACCAACTTTGGTCAAGCTGTCCACTATAGTTAGGATAATTGTCATACCATTCGAACTTGGAACCCCCTCGATGAAATCCATGGCAATGTCAAACCAAGTGTTTTGAGGAATGGGTAAGGGTTGAAGTAACCCAGTTGGACATACATTCTCATTCTTATTAATTTGACAAATCTGACATTCCCTAACCATTTTTCTTATGTCTTTCCTCATACATAGCCAATAAAAGTCCAAATTTGCTTTCTGAAGGGACTTGTGATACCCTACATGACCAGCCTCTAGACTGTGATGAGTGTGTTGTAGAACCCTTTACTGAAATCATGATCCACGTACTATTACCAGCTTGCCCTTCCTGAAAAGAAGGCCTTATTGTAAAGCAAATTCCTTGGAAACTTGTTTGCCCCATTACAAATCATCAACCAGGTCAGTAAGTTCAACAGAAAGAGAGAAGCTTTGTTTCAAATCATCTAACCACAAGGGTGTAGGAAATGAAATTAAGGCCAATGTAGCTGACTCCTCTTCCATTTTTCTTGAAAGTGTATTAACCACTTTATTATCTCTGCCCTTGTTATATTCCACTCGAAAATCGTAGCCCATAAGCTTTGAAATCCATTTTTGCTAAGCCACAATAGCCACTTTCTGTTCTAATAAAAATTTCAAAGCATGTTGGTAAGTTTTTATTTGAAAAGTCTGACCAAGAAGGTAAGGTCTCCACTTGCCCATTGCACACACCAAGGCCATGAACTCTTTTTCATAAGTAGACAAAAGTAAAGCTTTGCCTTTCAAAGCCTTGCTAAAGAAGGCTATTGGATGCCCCTCTTGCATCAAGACAACTCCCATTCCCACACCTGATGCATCACACTCAATAGTGAAATCTTTTGTAAAGTCTGGCAACTTTAAAATTAGGGATTGAGCTACTACATTCTTCAAACTGTGAAAGGCTTCTTCAACTTCCTTAGACCACAGAAAGGAGTTCTTTTTCAACAAAACTGTCAAAGGAGTAGCTATAGAACCATAACCCCTTATAAACTTTCTATAATATCCAGTAAGTCCCAAAAAGCCTCTCAATGCTTTCACATTTCTAGGAATTGGCCATTCCATCATAGCAGCTATTTTTGTAGGGTCAGCTTTAACCCAATCCACAAAAATAATATGGCCAAGATAGTCTACCTCAGTCACACCAAAATGACACTTAGACTTCTTGGCAAAGAGTGTATGTTGCTCTAGAATAGATAAAACTATTGTTAAATGTCCAAGGTCTTCTCCCAAGTCTTTGCTATAAACCAGATTATCATCAAAGAAAACTAATACAAATTTTCTAAGATATGGTTTAAAGACATGGTTCATTAATTCTTGAAAGGTGGTAGGTGCTTTGGTAAGCCCAAATCGCATTACCAAGAACTCGTAGTGGCCCTTATGAGTTCTAAATGCTATTTTAGGGATGTCCTCCTCTCTCTCACCCTAATTTAATGATAGCCTGACCTTAAATCAAGTTTTGAAAAATATCGTGCTCCCCACAAATCATCAAGAAGTTCATTAATGACAGGAATTGAGAATTTGTCTTTGATCGTTTCTTGATTGAGAGCTCTATAATCCGTACACATTCTCCATGTTCCATCAACTTTCTTAACAAGGAGAACAAGTGAGGAGAATTGGCTTTAACTAGGTCTAATCACTCCATTACTCAATAAGTCTTGCAAAATCTTTTCAATCTCTGATTTTTGATAATGAGAATACCTATAAGCTCACTAATACTAGAGTAGAACCATTCTTCAATACAATCTAAAAAGCCCAAGGTGGAGGTAACCCCACTGGTTCCTCAAAAGCAATCTTACACTACTACAAAATCTTCTCAACTTCTGATTGTATCTCCCTTTTGTCGTCCCCCTCTTGCAAAAGCCACCCTTGTCTCCTCACAAAAGAGGACTTTAACAGATTCACTCTAGCTTCCACCTCAACTTTTCCAGAAACAAGGCCTTGTAACAACAACTTCTTGTCACCTACCTAAAATTCCATAGACACGTTGGTAAAGTCCCATTGAATGGAACCTAAGGTCTTGACCCATTGGACTCGAAGAACAATGTCACACCCCTCTAAAGTCAGGACATGAAATGGTACTATGAATTTAGGAATGTTAACAGCTTCGACACATCTTGACTGATAATCTTTGCTCCATTTGCAACTTGGACTTGCAACCCTACATCATTTTCCACCTTCAATTTAGCTGCCTCTACCACCAATGGATCTAGGAAGTTATAAGTGCTTCCAGAATCCACTATAATTTACACAGTAAAAGACCCAATTCTACCCAACAGCTTCATGGAACTGATATTGACACAACTAGAGATGGCATGTATAAACACCTCAAGAACTTCAAAGTCTTGTAAATTCACCTCTTGAGTTACTGTCACTGATTTGTCTCTCAACTCAGCACTATCTTCCTCATATTCTTCACTATCACCTTGTAAAATATACACCTTAGGAATTTTAAAGGTGTGATTGAGATTCCACTTTTCATCATAGTAATAACACAATCCTTTCTTCCTCTTTTCATCCATCAGAGAAGAAGTAACTTTCCTCAAAGGAGCCATACTCCTCCGTCCTTTATTAGCTAAATTCATCATATGATCACACTTATCAGTATAGTTCCCATTTTGCCTCCAAGACTTCCTTGAGTTTAACACAAACTCTTCTTGAATCTTTGCTAATCCAAAAGCAGCCCTAAGATTGAGTGGATTAAACATCTTGATAGGTAATCTAATCTCATCTTTTAACCCACTGACAAAACAACTAAGCTTATGCCTCTCAGACAACCCTTTCAAGCTATTGGACATAGCCTCAAACTGTGATGTATACAAAATGATAGAATTAGTTTGTTTCAGTATGATTAATGCCTCCATTGGGTCATCATATGCTGATGGCCCAAACTTGACTTGCATTGCCACAACTAAAGACTCCCAAGAATTGAACTGCCCAGAGTCCAAGGCAATTTGGTACCAAACCAATGCCTCCCCATCCATATGGTGTGATGCCACCATTAACTTCTGATGAAATAGTACTTGATAAAAATCAAATTATTGATTGGCCTTAAAGATCCAACCAGTTGGATCAATACCACTAAAATGTGGAAAATCCAATCGAAAACCCCTCTGAATAACACCCCTCTCCTCATGACGTCTAGGCTGATTAGGCACCTCTCTATCTCTATGTGAATTGACATTTACAGCTTCAACCAAAGAACATTACATATCAGATATTTGGTCTAACCTCTCTGTCATCCCATTAATGGCTTGCTGATGATGTTCCAACTACTTTTGAACCATTTCCTGCTGCCTTTGGGACCCATCTTGCTGACCCTTCAAGGTTGCACGAGTACCTTCTGCCATTAGAGTTTCCAAAGATCGACTACTACTGATACCACTTGTAATATTCTTAATTGATCAAGAACACTACTTTGCTTCATTACTAACTCGCGTAATCCAGAACCAACAAATGCATGCAAGAACAATACGAAAGAAAGACTCAAAACACAGAAATGATGATCAAACACAAGATTCCATATTGAACCTTGACAGGAAAGTTTTGAGGAACTCCCAACCTCCAAGATTCTAGAACTGTATTCATCCAAAGATGATTTATATGTATCAACCATCCACTTTTATACTTGCAGAATGGTGAAGAAGAATAAAACACAACTCTTACAATGTTAAACACAGTCCTAAGTTCTTAATAACCAAACTCATTGTGCTTTCTTCCAACTAACAGTTACAACAACACAATGCCTACTCACAAAAATGCCCCGTATCACTAATTATCATTTCCCTCTTCTGTTATTCTTGTTACACTTCCTTCTTCAACTTTCCAACCTTTTCTTCACAGCCTTGCCCCCATAACACCCGTGACAACATGGTTATGGTGGTGGCCATCACATGCAGCCATGGCGGACATATGTGATGAAACTTGGCGCATCTTAGCGTGCAAAATACTAAGTATATTTGAGTATTTAATAACAAGCAAAAAAAAAAATACAAACATACACATTACACCACATTAATGTTAGATTTTATTAAAACTATAAAATTATTTTGGATATTTTAAATAATAATGTAATATATCATTTTCCTTATATTTTAATTTGTACATTAATGGAGAATGTTAACACATTAAAATAATGAAAAAGAAAATGTTAAACAGAATTTGTTATAGAAAATTAGTCATTTTCTACCTAATAGACATGATTTGTGTTGTAACAAGAAAACTAGCCGTTTTCTGGTTGTTGGAATGCGTCATAAGTGGATTATAAGATAATTGAACTATTTAAATTTCAGAATAGATAAGAGCAGGTGAGAGTTTCCTCCTAAAATATATTTCTCCATCTTGTAATTCTTAAAAAAATTGTGTTTTTGAGTTGTTCTATAAAAATGCTACTATAGAACAACGAGAAAAGAGGGTTTAATTGTATCTTGGAAACAATTTGGTCAATACTTTATAGCATGTTAAAAGGGGACAAAATATGTTCTAAAGAAATCGTCGTTACAATTGACCCTTGTGGTTTAGATCTTTATTTTCTGTTTTCGTGATTCCATTATTTTCTTTTTTCTTTTGATAATAGAGAAAACTTTCATTGAATACTTTTAAAAGTATTACAACATATTATCAGACCAAATAACTTGGGCAATACATTGAGGTAAAGAACCCCACCAAGTTATCAAATCATCAATATTCTATGCATGTCTAGCCATCCCATGAGTTGTACCATTGCCTAAATGGCTAGTGTGTTGAATGGAACATTTGGGAACCATTTTCACAAGCTGTTTGATCTGCAATACCAAATTCCCATGGAGAGATCGAGGTGCTCTATCTTGTTGGATTTCATTCACCATAAGTAAAGAGTCACTCTCAACTACAAGGTGAGATATCCCAAGAGGAATGCATTGTTGAAGACCTCTCAAAATTGCTAGCATCTCGACCTCAAGAGAATAAAAAATTCCTTGTTCCTTCTTGCTAGCTGATAGGATTACACCTCCCATTTCATCTCTTAGAACAATTCCTACCCCTGCACTATAGTGCTTTTCAAAAATTGCCCCATCCACATTTAGCTTTAACATCCCTTGTTTAGGAGGCACCCACCGATACACTTTCCCTGATCCATGAGGAATATGAGCTTGTACATGAGCTTTATAGGCTGCCGCTTCTATAGCAAGAATTATCACAGCTGAATGAACCATATGGTTCCTTCTATACCACATGCCTCATACAATTAGGAATATCTTCTCTAAGTCTCTAGGGTTGACTCTGATTTGCACCTACATTACAATCTTGAGCAAATTTGAGTTGAGAGCACCTATAGGGAGATCTCGGAATTGGACAGACCACACTTCTTAGACAGATTGATAGTATAGCAGAGCATGAGTGATGTTCTCCTCCTCCTCATTAGACCATTTACATTTAGTCTACTCCACAACCTTTCAGGCTTTAAGGTTTAGCAGGGTAGGGAGCCCATTTCTACAGGCCCTCCAAGCAAAGACGTTAACTCTATTTGGCACATTCATCTTCCATAACTTAGGCCAAAAAATTCCCGGGTTTGGAGCATCTAAACTTTCCCCCAAGTGTTCATCTGTCCTCAATGAATGGAACAACTTGTAGCCAGTCTTCACACTATACACCCCACTTTTCTCATGTTCCCAAATAATGCAATCTACTATAAGGTAAAAACTCAATAGTATCTTGAAAATTTCTGCTGCTTGTTGTGGAGGGATCAGACTGTGAATTTTTTCCACATTCCACTATTTTGTTTCACTATCAATTAGGCTTGCAACTGCAGCATCCTGATGAACCAAACCAGTACCAACAAGCTTAGGAATAAGCTCATGTTGTGGTAGCTAGTAGTCAGTTCATACATTAATCGACTTCCCATCCCTCACTCTCCATCTACAGCCTTTTAGTAGCTATTCTTTGGCCTCCCAAATGCCACACCACACAAAGGAGGGATTAGCTCCTAGTTTTTCTTCTTAGAATCTATTCTTAGGAAAGTATTTGTATTTAAAGATTTTTTGTAGCAAGGAGTTCTCTTCCGTCATAATCATCCAACTTTGTTTGGAAATGAGTGCCATATTGAAAGTTTGCAAGTCCTGGAAGTCCATTCCATCATTTTCTTTGGTCTCACACATTTTCTTCCAATTAATCCATCTAATTCTTCTTTCATCATTCCTTTGACCCCACCAGAAGTTGGCCATTAAGTTTTCTAACTCAGTACATAAGGCTGAAGGAAACTTGAAGCAACTTATGGTATAAGTGGGGATTGAAAGGGCTACTGCTATGATCAGAACTTCCTTCCCACCTTGAAACAACACTTTTTCTTCCCACCCTTGCAATTTAGTCCACACTTTATGTTTCAAGTCTAAAATTGTCTTCCTTTTCTCTGTACCAATCATAGGAGGTAGGCCAAGATACCTCTCATATTGCTAGTGGCTTTGAACTCCCCTGAATCTAAGTAGTTCTTGTTGATTTGTGAAGGGCACATTCTTACTAAAGACCATGGAAGCCTTTTCTTTGTTCACCTTCTGGCTTGAGGCTTGCTCATAGATGTGTTGGGTATGTAAACAAGTCTCCATGCTAACCTTACATAAGAGAGCATTGTCATCTACAAAAAGAATGTGATTTAGGCTTGGTGCTCCTCTATAGATGCGCATTCCTTCAATGAACTTAGCTCTCTCAGCTCTCTGTAAAAGGGAAATCAAACCCTCTATGCATAGTAAGAAGATATCAGGGGATATTGAATCCCCTTGTCTTAGTCCTTTAGAAGGGATTATTGGAACTTTAGGCTCTCCATTGACTAAAACAGAAAAGGAAACATATTTTACCCCCATTATCACCAACTTCACCCACTGATTCGAAAAGCCCATTTCTGACATCACCAATTGAAGGAAACTCCATTCAACTCTATCGTACTCTTTGCTCATGTCGAGCTTCAAAGACATATATCCCTTTTGCCCCTTTCTCCTCTGCCTCAAGAAATGAACCATTTTATAAGCAACCAACGCGTTGTTTGTTATGAGTCTCCCTGGAACAAAGGCTGCTTGGGTTGCAAAGATCACATTTGGTAGTATACCTTTGAGGCGATTTGGGAGGACTTTTGATATTAACTTATAGAGGACATTGCATAGACTGATTGGTCTATAATCTGCCACCTCCTTAAGCTATTTCTTTTTAGGAATCAAGGTGATGAAGGTATGGTTAAGACCTGCTGGGATTTGACCAGTATTTAGGGCTCTTAAGATAGCTTCAAATACATCTACTCCACAATATCCCAAAATTTTTGAAAGAAGATAGGGGACATTCCATCTGGGTTTGGAGCTGTGGTAGGGTCCATTTTAGAAAAAGCCAATTTCACCTCTTCTGCAGTGAACTCTCTGTTTAAAGAACTATGCATGTCTTGACTCACTTTCCCTTCAAGTTCCTCAAAGAAATCAATAGGACCTTGCTGAAGAGAGGACCTGAACATGTTGGTGAAGTAGTCTACTATCTTATCCCTACTGTCACCAAGCTGCCAGACACTAGTAAGGCTTTTGATTCCCTTTATCAGATTTTTTTGGCGTCTCTAAAAAGCTTTATAGTGGAAAAAGCATGTGTTCTTATTCCGTGCTTGCTACCACATTAATTTTGCTCTTTGTTTCCACATTAATTCATCCCTTTCCAACCATTTCTGTACCTCAGTTCTTGCACTCTTTGCTCATCTCACAAATGACAGTAGGGGTCTTGCTGTTGCAGCTTCCGTAAATTGTTCCTAGCCTTTTCAATGTTCAGTCTCACATTGCCAAAGCAAGTTTTATTCCGAGCAGATAGTTTCTCCCCACATATGTGCACTTTTTCCATGGGAGATTTCAAATCCCTTGTGCCTGAATCTCCTAACCAAGCCTGCTCAATTACCTTTCTACAGGTTGGTTCATCTACCCACATGGCCTCGAATTTAAAGAGTTGTTTCCTAGCACGGTGCCTTCTAGTATCTTGCTGTTTGAGAATGATAGGTAAATGATCTGAGTAAGGAGCCATACCATGGAAAACTTCAGCCATGGGATTTAGGACCTTTCATTGCATATTGGAAAAGAAACGGTCGAGCCTCACAAAGATGCTATGTTGCACTTCCCTACCATTCCACCAAGTAAACTAAGGTCCAATAAAACCCAAGTCTTGCAACTCACACTCATCTACCATCTGTCTAAAGGCCCTCATTTGACTTTCTGATCTATCCCTGCCACCTCACTTCTCCTAATTACTTAATATCTCTTTAAAGTCCCCCATAATCAACCACCCTTACTCTCCATTGACTTGTAAAGATCGAATCATATTCCATGTTTCCTGCGTTCTTGAAACCTCAAGATTACCGTAGATACCAATCAGATACCAAGTTGCAACAACACGATCACTACTCACATCATTTGAAACCAAAGCATGAATGTGAGACTTTGAATAATTAAGAATTGAAATCTGAAAATTGTTTTTCCAAAAAGAAGCTAAGCCTCCACTTCTACCCTCACAACTCACGGTCAGACAACAATTAAAACCCAAACTATACTTATATTTTTCCATAACATTAGCATGTAACCTAGTTTCTTACATAAATAAAATGTCGGGACCTTCTCTTCTGACTAAGTCAAGAAGCACTCGAAATCCCATTGGGTTCCCAAGCCCATGGGAATTCCAACTTAGCAAAATCATTTCTTCCGGTAGGGCTATTTAACAATAATCTCTATCAATTTGCATTAAGTCATGAAGCACTCTGCCCTCTGGATGCATTGCACCATCAGAGTTGCTCATTAGTTGTTTACATTTCTTTGCATGTTTCCCGGCATTAGGATCATTGTTTTCCTTATTCTAATTTCGTTTTAATATCAAAGTCATAGGTTGAGGAACAAAATTTATACCAGGATCTCTTGCTTTCCTCCTCCATGTTGTTGTTTTCCTCACTGGACCCGAAATGGTTACTGGGGTTGAAAACTGAATTTCCAGCTCCTGAGGCTCAGAATGTGATTGATACCTGAGACTCGCATCATCAGGGCCCTCAGTTTGGGCTGGGACTTGCACAGTGTGGTCGATAGTATGCGGCCAATCATGTTTACCCACTTTAGTAGACATATCGGGGAGTATTTCCTGTAAAACCACAGTTTCCTTGTGACTGTTGGTAGTTGACCCCATATGCTGGACAGTTGCCCTTTCCGGTAAACCCTCCTCAATCTGCTCCTGCATCGGAGTGAGGTCATCACTTTTTCTTTTATTTCCTCCGCATTTAGCTCCTTCATGCTTTCCTATTGATGATCATTAGCCTCCCTGTTTCACCCCCCCCCCCCAAAACAGTCGACTCTTGTCGTGTTGCGCACGGGCCGTTTGGGTCTTGGCTCATGCCGGTCGTTGGCAAAGCTCCCTCCTGGTCAGCGCCACCGTCCCCAACCTTCTTCCACCCATGATCCTCCTGGGAGCTAATCCCCCCATAACTAAACTTTGCCGCGGCAGGATCACGGCATCTCCTGCCTCCTAGATCTGCATGCAACCAGGAACAAACTGCAAGGGTCACTCCAGCGAGAGATTTGGACATTTATCTTCCATGTGCATAATCTTGCCAAAGTGGAAGCATAGCCGTGGGAGTTTTTCGTATTGAATTGGGATCTAGTAATTCACCTTGTGCAGTGTGATGGTTCTTCCACGTGCGAAAGGTTTATAGAGATTCAATTTGATCTTTACGCGTAGAAAACAGCCCCACCCAACGTTATCCTCCTCTACATCTACGTCTTCAACAGATCCCAGTGAGCTGCCTAATGTTACACCACATTCCCTATTCATTCCCACCAACGGCATGTAATGGAATTGAACCCAAAACGAAGCAGACTCAAATTTCATCATGCTAGGTTGAAGAAAACCTTGGAATCCTTCAATCACTAGTAGACTGCCGTCAAAAGACCATGGTGTTGTGAAATGTTTATGCAAAACACACACACCAACAATGACAAATAAAGTAAAAGCAACACAATCAAGAACACGACACACAATATATGTGGTTCGGCAAATTGCCTACGTCCACAGAGCTGCAGAAATCTTATTAATCAGAGAAGATTACAATCACTCAATCTCAACTCACACTTTTTAGGGATTTTTGCTCTCTCACACAATAGGCACTCACAAGACAATTGTTCTCTCTCAAAATATACTTAAGGCCGTCCAAGACATGTCAAAATATGTCATATATATAGCACACGGCGTGGAAACCCTAATCCTGGCAAATCTGCGTACTTCGCTCGAGCGGCGTGTCGAGTGCGCATCGAGCGAACAGCCAAATGAACATTGGCTCGAGCGGAGTGTCGAGCGAGGGTCGAGGGAACACTAGGGTTTGTTTATCGCTCGAGCAGAGTGTCGAGCGGGACTCGAGCGTACCTCTCTGCCTAAGTTAGCTCGAGCGGACTTGACTTGGCTCGAGCGAACTTTGGCTCAAGCCAACAGTTAAGCCAACTTTCAGCAAACACCTTTTCAGCTCCAAAACCAATCTCCACATATACCCCAACAATCTCCCACTTGGAGACTGGGTCTCCACATGCCAGCCACTGTTTCCAACCAAGCCCTATCATCTCTGCAGCTCACAGCTCCCGTCTTCAAGCCAGAAGACGCACTGAAGTCAAGCCCGACTTCAGTCTTCTACATACATCGCCCTTAGTCAGTACATCCACAGGGCGACTCACAACTCCCACTGCACTAGGAGTATCCAGTCTCAAACTGATCTTGGCAACCTTAGCCAACTTTCCCAGGCTTTCATGAGGAACGACAAAGCTGACTCCCTTTGGCTTCCTCACATGTTTCGCGCGATCAAGCCTACCTTTTTGCACTCTTGTATTTCCCTGCACATCACTGGATCTTGATGTTAAATACAAAGAGTTAGATCTCTTACCATGCACTAAGACTAGCGCACCCTTAGTGATCTTCCAAGCTCCTCCAAAGAACGCTACTGCAAAACTGCTGTCATCAAGCTGTCTCACAGAGATCAGATTTTTCTTCAGATTTGGAACATGTCTGACTTGCTGTAAAGTCCACACGCTCCTGTTTGGAAGTGTGATGTGCACATCACCCACTCCCACTACATCCAGTGCCTCTCCATTAGCCGCATACATCTTCCCAAAATCACCAGCAACATAATTCTGCATGATTTCTCGATGTGAGGTGCTATGGAATGAAAATCCTGAATCCAAAACCCAATCATCAATCGAACTGTGCACTGCAAGGAGTAAGGCATCATGAATTTCATCTGCCACTACATTCACAGCATCATCATCAGAACTTTTTTGATTCTTGCAGTTTCTCTTGATGTGGCCCGGCTTGCCACAACTCCAGCATGTGATCTGCTGCCCAAATCTCATCTTGCTCTTCCCCCTGCTCTTGGAGCTTGACCTGCCATGTCCTTTGCCCCTATTGTCAACAATCAGGGCAGATCCTAAACCCGAAGACTCATCTGAGTCTCTCCTACGTACCTCTTCAGCAAGCACCATGTTACATATGTCATCGTAGTTCAGTTTTGCCTTGCCGGCTGAACTACTCACAGCCATCCTCATGGCCTCCCAACTGTTTGGCAACGATGCCAACAGAATCAATGCTCTAATCTCATCATCAAACTCAATCTCTACAGAAGACAGTTGATTTGTGATCGTATTGAATTCATTTAAGTGTTGGGCTACAGACATACCTTCCAACATCTTCAGATTGAACAATTTCTTCATCAAGTGCACCTTATTGTTCGCCGACGGCTTTTCATACATACCTGACAAAGCGCCATGAGATCCACCGTGGTTCTCTCCTTACTGACATTGTGTGCCACCGTTCTAGACAAGGTCAGCCGAACAAGCCCTAGAACCTGTCGATCTAACAGGGTCCACTCAGCATCCGCCATGCTCTCCGGCTTCTTTCCCAATAGTGGAAGGTGGAGCCTTTTCCCATAGAGACAATCCTCAATCTGCATCTTCCAATATCCAAAATCAGTACCATCAAACTTTTCGATCCCGGGTGCATTCAATTTATCTCCAGCCATCATTCTCCTTCAGATCCAACCTTGGCTCTTGATACCAGTTGTTGTGAAATGTTTATGCAAAACACACACACCAACGATGACAAATAAAGTAAAAGCAACACAATCAAGAACACGACACACAATATACGTGGTTCGGCAAATTGCCTACGTCTACAGAGCTGCACAAATCTTATTAATCAGAGGAGATTACAATCACTCAATCTCAACTCACACTCTTTAGGGCATTTTGCTCTCTCACACAATAGGCACTCACAAGACAATTTTTCTCTCTCAAAATATACTTAAGGCCGTCCAAGACATGTCAAAATATATCATATATATAGCACACGGCGTGGAAACCCTAATCGTGGCAAATCTTCGTACTTCGCTCGAGCGGCGTGTCGAGCGCGCATCGAGCGAACAGCCAAATGAGCATTGGCTCGAGCGGAGTGTCGAGCGAGAGTCGAGCGAATACTAGGGTTTGTTTATCGCTCAAGCGGAGTGTCGAGCGGGACTCGAGCGTACCTCTCTGCCTAAGTTAGCTCGAGCGGACTTGACTTGGCTCGAGCGAACTTTGGCTCAAGCCAACAGTCAAGCCAACTTTCAGCAAACACCTTTTCAGCTCCAAAACCAGTCTCCACATATACCCCAACACATGGTCGTCCATCAAGAATTCTGTATTTATCTGCATGCATTTCAAACGTGAGAATGAATAGATTTGCACACACCTCCTTGAATTTAGCAGGTTTGGAAAGCCTCCAAATTTTTCCCATCATCGACTCCACCACTTTGCTACTTGTATGGCGGTCAGAATAGAGCTTTCCAACCAAACATCTCTCACCTTTTTTTCCACTTCTGAAAAGGCAACATCCTCTTAGACAATTACCCCACCCTCTTCTTCACTTAGTCGAAGTTTTCCCCACATATACTGCATGCTCTCCATCACCGACAGTAAACACCCTCACTGCCCCTCCCCACCTCTATTGCCATTACCAACCTCAGTAGGGGGTGATACCAACCACCTCAGTTTTTCCCTCAAGAGAAAAAAAATCGAGAGGACTGTGATTCCATTATTTTCATTATAATTTTCTAACGACTTTACAACAGATTTTGTCTCAACATGGATATGTATTCCATTCAACTGATGAACCAAGGCTTTGTACGTATTGATCGTTTTGATGGTCAAAACTTCATTCGCTGGTAGTAAAAGGATTGTTCTTCCTCACCTCTTTGAAGCTCGCATACATTTTTAAAGATGACTTGGAGGCGGTTCCCGATCCTACTCCAGAAGAAAGTGCTAAGTTGAAAGCGAAGTGAATGAATAAAAAAGAGGACGACTTTCTATGCAAAGGTAACATCCTCAACGCTTAGTCCAATTCGATATATGATGTCATCAGTCTACTCTTTCAGCAACGAATTTATGAAAGAGTTTGATAACAAAATATAAAATCAAAGAAGTATGTATTGAAATGTCTATTATTTCAAATTTTATGGATTTTAAGATGACTAACGATAAGCCAGTTTTAACCCAAGTATATGAGTTATTGCTTGTCGTTGGTGATATTAAATCGATGGGAATTGAGATTGCTAAGAATTTCTTGGTGGAAGCAATTGTTAATAAATTCCTCATCATGGAATGGTTACAAGAGAAAGCTCAAACATGATGAAAATATTCCTTACAATCTCCTCAACTCCATTTAGGGATTGAATAAGATTCTAGGAATAGATATAGAAAAGATGATTCTTCTGAGATGAAAACAAAAGTTAACATCATTGATGTTAACAAAACCAAGCAGAAGAAACAGTTGCAGGCCAAGAACGAGAATCCCCTCCCAATAGCTAGCATATATAGTTCTCTCTCTCTCTCTCTCTCTCTACCTCTCTCTGTCCCTGCCACATTCAGACTATTTCTCTCTCTACTTTAGACACCACCTCTACCCAAGAGACCACCTCACCTCCAGCCGATGGGAAGCACAGCGTGGAGCTTGGGTCGCAGGCAATCATCCAAAACCTTTCCCTTCCGCTTTGTATGTAGCTCTCAAACTAACCTAGATATATTTGTTGTTGGATTTCTGAAATTGTCACTTGTAGTATTATTATTGTGACCTGTGTAGTGGTCGAGGGCCCCATAAAGTGTTGGGATTGATTTATAGCTTTGTTGTTGTGTGGTGGCCAAGTGTCCCGTGAAGTGTTGAGATTGACTTGTAGCTTTGTTGTTGTGTGGTGGCCGAAGCCCTAGTGAAGTGTTGGGGTTGACTTGTAGCTTTGTTGTTGTGATCTATGTGGTGGCTCAGGGCATGTGATGTGATACATGTGCGATTTGTGATGTATCATGTGATATGCCCTTTTCGTTATTTGAAATGTCATGCTTTGTATATTAAATATTGTTGTTGTATGTTATTCCTCTTGTAATTAACTATTGCAGTTTGGATTGCATCCTTATTGAAACTTGTGAAATTGCTATTTATTGTATTAATTTTGGTGGTGCATGCATCTCACGACCACAAATCAAGATGGAGTATTATCTCGATGGAACTCATGTGATCATAGGGGAGACCATGGTGCGCACATTAATAAAATGACTATTTGGATTTAATGTGGGGGTGTGTGAGTATCACAACCCCAAGCTGAGATGGGGCATTATCTCTATGGAGCTCCTCTAGTTACGCGGGAGTGTGTAAAACTGAGTGACATCTCCTGGGTTGTTGCTAGGCAACAACGGGCTCAGGTGAGATGATAATGTTTTTTGGTCGACATCATTGCCTCTCTTCTGGTAGAGGCTAGAGAATGCTTGGCCACAACACACTGCGTGTAGAACTATGCATTGCTTGTTAAAAAGTCGCACACACAGTTGGGATAGTCCATAAGAAAGACCATGGTGCATATCTTAATAAAACATATGTTTTTATAATGAGTTTTGGGTGTGTAATGTCTTGTGTGAAGTATTTGATCCATACAAATATTTGGTTATTTGGAAAATTTCAAATATTACATTCTTCAATGTTTTCTTGTTTGCATAAGTCTCTTTTCTACCTGCATGTAATTAGAGTGTTAGACATTGTTCTACTTACTAAGATTTTGTAAAATCTCGATGTGGAGTCCCCACCTACATATAATGGCCTAAGAGATGTACTCAGAAGTGTGTACAAGGAGGGAGGAATGCATGCACTTTATCGGGGTGTATCAGGCCCAACACTCACTGGAATCCTTCCTTATGTTGGGTTAAAGTTCTACATATACGAAGAACTCAAGAGGCATGTTCCTGAAGAGCATCAAAAGTCCATTGTGATGCATCTTTCTTGCGAAGCTCTAGCTAGTTTATTCGGGTAGACCTTCACATACCCACTAGACGTTGTAAGGAGACATATGCAGGTTGAAAATCTGCAACCTTTAGTACATGGAAATGTCAGATATAGAAACACATTAGGTCTTACAGTTATTGTTCATAATCAAGGATGGAGACAGTAGTTTGCTGGTCAAACCATTAACTACATGAAGATTGTTCCTTCCGTTGGAATTGGTTTCACCACATAAGACATGATGAACTTTTGGCTCCAAATTCCACCTTGATCGAAGACTCAAGCAATATCTACTGCCTGAAGAATGCGTTGGTCTCATGACCATTGCAATTTAGGGACTTTTCAAGTCTTCTTACTATATAGTAGAAGACTACACCAAGTGTCCTCATTGGCACTGTAATAGAAGCTCGAGATATTCATTCTCTAGGCTATAACAGGTCAATTTTCCTAGCTTTATGACCAAAAGAATCATGGAATTGGATGATCAACTTATTTGTTCTATTTCTTTTATTAGTATTTTCTTTCTTGCAAAAAAATATATATCTCATTTACATATAATTATGATATACATTAGAAATAGATGAATATTTCAAACTGATAATTCGTAAAGAAAGAAAGAAATATGATTGGTTAAAACAATGCATGAATTTTGGAAGGTTTGCAAAGATTGTCTAAATGGTATAATACTCTTGATGTGTGGCCACTCAAAGTATAAATGAAAGGCAACAGCTAGTTGGAGAGAATTTGTTGATTGATTTTTGTTTATGTAAAATCATTAGATTGGAAAACTTGAATCTAGTTTAAAATCAGGTGAAATGTTATAAGTGATGCAAAATTCTTTGATCATACAATATTTACCATTATATTTGTTTATATTATGTCCTTAGGACCTTGACATCTTTAAATGCAAGTTTTCTTCTATGGCATGTTGACATTGGACCATCAAGCACGTTGATCTGCTTCTTCTCTTTCATTAGGGTTTCATCAACATCCATATATATAGATAACATAAACCTAGATCACATGTAGGCAACCGTTTCCTCCCACCACCATGACCCATGTCCTCTTTTCCTTCAACAAACTCTTCCTCCTTATCACTCCATATCCCACTCCCTCACAGCAGTTCTTCCCCCCTTTTCACTTAAACTCTTCCTACTTTCACTTAAAATCTAATATCATGGTACCAATATAGACTCCAAAATCTCAATGCCATATAAAAATTATTATTCAAACCAATTATCTCAATATAATCAACCTCCCAAAATACCAATTTATCAGAACAAGACAAAATTACTTAATAAAAATTTCTCAAAACTCATATAAACCTTCTATGCTTAAATCATCTCACCCATGCTCCATAATCTTGATCCTTAGTTGAAATATTCAAATCATCTGAAAAATATTGTGGAGATAAGGGGTAAGTTATCAACAATTCAGTAAGCAAAGAACATATACTAGTATGTAAATATAAGTATTTTCACAGAGTTCAGAATACACAACAAAACATTTTAGTTTTAGAAATACAGATCCAAAAACATGTTATCAGTACAACAATAAAAAATAATCATATTCAAAAAATGTCATTTGGTATAACATGACTGAACATCATTATCTTATCATATTATATCATATCATATCTGAGCATCATATCAGAACAGGTAATTTCGCTGCTATCTTTTTTTAATAGTATATGATAGATGTATTAAACATATAGACATAAAAAAAATTTAGCAGCAGAGTACTGTGAACAAAGCAAATAGATCAAATTTAACGATACACCATCATGTGGGTTCTCGATCTTTTCATCATTTGTCTAACAAAATGATAAGTTATTCTAGTCCCCGTTAAATATTAACATATAATATACTTTTCTGATTTCAGTTCTAATATAGATTTTCCTTTTGCAGAAAGAAGAAAGTCTGCTGACTATGATTTGACCCAATTGTATGATAGAGCACATAAAAATCGTGTTGGTGTTTGGACCAGTTCCGAAATAGAGGTAAATTATGTAAGTTTAAATTTCTTTAATTCCATTGTCTAATAATATTTTTGTTACTTATACTAACTTTAATGCATTTGTTTTTGTATGACAAGATGATATCTCTTAAAGAAACTGCTGCAGGTCCATTCGGTGCATCATTTATCAATAATGCTCAAATGTTTTCTCAAGTTCTTGGATCACATTCTGGATATTTGAGGGGCTTAGGACATTGCGTGAAGCCATCCTCAACATCATCATTCTCTTCTCAAGCCAGATCGAATGACGACAAGACTAAGGAATTGGATGAAACAACACTTGAGATAGAACGATTGAGATCCAAGGAAAAAGAGTTGTTGACTTGATTCGATCAAGTAGCGGATGTTGAAGCAAGATTAGAAGAGAACATGCAGAGGAGACTGGGGACAGAGGTACAAAAAGTTATGTTTGAACAGTTGCAGTCAATTATGTCCTAAGAATTTATACCACCACAATCTTAAAATTTATTTTTTCCTTCTATGTCTTTCTATTATTATGTTCTAAAACATTTAAACAATTGATATTTCAATTACAATTTGTGTAATATTAGTATGGTATGTTTAATTAATTAAATTTTGTTCTATATGATTAGTACCGTTTGAATAGTAAATAAACAGTTTGAATGGTAAATTACTATTTATAAATCCATTCAAACAAAAACTAACTCATTCGATGACAAACGAGAAATACAGTCCGTACGGCCATTTGAACAATAAAATATTTCTTCGAACAACATTAATATGCAAAATCTCATTCGAACAAATAGAATTTCACAAAATAAAATGTTTGCCAGAACGGACATAATTTATGTTTGAACAAAAGTCATTTGAACAAAATTTATTAGTTTGAACACTCTGTTCATTCGAATAGGATCAAATATGATTATTAATTCAAATCAAAATTTTAATTTGTTCAAATGCACGGGTCGGTTCGAACTAAGAAATATTCCATTCAAAGAATATTTTGAGACGAAATTGGTTCGTATAAAAAAACGTCTCGTTTGAACAGTTTCGACTTGTTCCACTAAATTTCATCCCTAATAGTGATTTTTTGAGATGGAAAATTGAATTTTATCTCTAAAAACCTTTTGAGACAGTCTTTTCGAGACAAAATAGAGACGAAAGAGTCTCCAAAACCATTTTGAGATGAAATTGGGGTTTTCTGAGACAAAATTTTTTGTCTCAAAAAATCCAATCTCTTGTAATGTTATTAGAACCAGAATCAGAGTCAAAACAGAATCAGAAAGTCATGCCAAAGGTTTTTCAGATGCCACATCATATCACAATAGAATACTGAAATAAATTCAAATCATTTCACATATTCAAAAACATCTTTTGAACATCTTCGCATCACATGCATAAATTTTCATAAATTTTATATTTGCTCTTTTTGCATAGTTCAAAAAACAGAATGCACAAAATAATCTCATGTCTACACCAGTCATGACAGAAAATATTTTTTCTTATACATTTTTTATGCATATGCATAACACATATTTAAGGTTGTTTTCATATTTCTTTTCAACACAAACATGCATATTTTCAAAATCAACCTCATTTCATTTCTTTTATGCACCCCACTTACCTAGACCTTTTTAGTTTCTCTGAATTTTCTTACAACAGTGCTACCGGAAAATTGATCATCACCTATAAAATAGTCATGCATAACTTTCATAAATTTTCAATTAAACGCATATTTCGTAATCAACACCTGAGTTATACAAAATCTATATTTTCCTAGTATTTAAAAAAAATCCTCGAAACCCTAAAATATCGTCACTCTCCAAAATACTTTAAAAAAATACCAAAAATGCCTACAACTTCCAACATCTCATATATCTTAATTTTATTACAAAAAATCCCTGTAATTAAGAAATACTGGATCACTTACTAAGAGGGGCATACATGTAATTTACTTATAAAGGGCTTAATGTAAAGTGGAGGAGAGTGACTTACGAACGGGAGTATATGCATGTGACATCCGTTGTGGGTTCGGCCATGAACCTCTGACATGGGTGAGAGACTGTGGATGTTTCGGCAGTAGAGCCTGAAGATGAGAGAGAGATGGAGAGAGCTCTGTTAGAGAAAGAGTTGTGAGGGGGAGACACGGCAAAGGAGACAATGGCTTACCGAGAGGGGGACGAAGAACCTAGGGTGGCAACGGTCGGAGATTTCTGTGGTTTCCAGTGCGTTTAGCTAAAACAGAGGTCCCTTTTTCAGTGATGGCCAGCAGTGGCTCCACGTGGGTTCACGACTGGGCTACGGTGGTGAGGTTTAAGCAGGCATTTAAGTGTGGTGGACGTATACGGGTTGTGCTTCCGTGGTGGAGAGGATTTACGGGAGTTGGTTTCTTCCTCTCAGTTTGTTCCAATACGTGGTTGGCGGCTTGTGGAGGTGCAGTAGCTAGGCCTTGGGTCAGTGGTTTTCATGAGGTGGAGTGGTGGTGCACGGCTAGGTGAGCTTGGGAGATGGTTGATCAGAGGGAGGAGATGAACGGTGGCTCTAGTGTAGCTATACACATTCTAAGGAGCCTGTTTACACGTTGGGTAGCCCACAACCCTCGTCTCTCGGCCTATCTCGATGGGTGGTGGTGCAAGGTGATGCTAGACAGGCTGGCAATGCATGTTAGTGGGTCTATAGGCTTTGGTGATGCTAGTGCTCGGTTAGCATGGGGTGGGCTAGTGGTTGGCGACAGTGGCAATGGAGGCTGTGAGGGTGTTCTGTCATTACTTGTAGTGTTTCTATGGTGGTTTTTTGGCTTCAGTGCACGAGAGAGATGGGGATGAACATTGGAGTGGTGTGTGGAAAGAGAGGAAGAACTACCGTGAGGGAGTGGGATACAAAGTGATAAGGAGGAAGAGTTTGTTGAAAGAAAAGAGGACGTGGGTCATGGTGGAGGGAGGAATATGTCGCCTACATGTAATCTAGGTTTACATTATCTATATCAGTGTGGGGAACCCATTGATATGACATAATTGCCTATATATGACATTATCTAGGTTTACATTATGCTTGGTAGATGAGATAAGATGAGAATTTTTAAAAATTTTGTGAATAATGTTAAGATGAAAGTTTAAAATATTATTTTTTAATATTATTATTGTTTTGGAATTTGAAAAAGTTAAATTAGAATTTGAAAAAGTTGAATTATTTATTATATTTTATATGGAGATTTGAAAAATATGTAATGATGAAATGTGATAGAGATGAGATGAGATTTCTCATCTTTGCCTCCAAACATATCCTTAGTCTCTTAAAAAGCAATCATAGCTTGATTTTCAGAACTTGCTTTCCAACAGTACTTAAAATATAGTATCTAAAATAATTAATATGTTTATGCTGCTTTCTAAATAATTTGAATATGAGATAATGTATGTTAGAATTCCATATCATTGTTTCATTGTTGACAAACTTATGATACAAAGATTTTTCATTCATAGTATAAGAATATCAAAAAGATTAGAATGCCTAAAGGTGACAAAAATAAGTTATGGTTACCAAAAGAAAAATCTACTATTAGTCTTTCTGACAATATGCCTAGGCGGGCTATCTACATTGTGAAATTTCAAATCGCACAATTTTAACTTATGGCAAGGTAGGTTGTAACATCAAATATGTAATTGTAGAAGTAACATTATCTCTTAATTTTTTTAATAACTAAATCAAATATGTAAATTATTACAAATTGGATCAAAGTAATAAGCATTACCTTAGAAAATAACATGACGAAAGCTTCCATAAACAAATCTGGGCCAAAAAAAAAAAAAAAAAATCTACATGAGAGAGAGAGAGAGAGAAAGAGTAGTAGTGCTGAAAAGAGAGAATGGACAAATATAATACCCAAACCTAATAGGAAAACTCTACACAATCAAATTTATTCAAAACCTCGTTGAAAATTTATCCTAAATCAATTTGTTCCTCTTTCTAATTGAAATTTTTGCGTTTTAAACTTCCATGATTTTTAATTATCCATCTCTTATAAAAATAATTTTTTAATTTCATCTTAAAATATTTCTATGCTCCAAACTTGTAGTGCTTTAGACACTATGATGAACAAGACACAATGCCGAATGACTTTGCTGAGCATGCCAATGATCAATAGATGTTCAGACATCAAAGTTAGTAATGGGTGAAGGAGACGGATGAGATGTAGGGGGAAGAGATGGTGATTACTCTTGCCACTGAGGAGGGTAGCTCATGAGAATTGATCCTTCATACAAAAAAATGATGGATGAAACTCAAAATAAACATTATCATCTTTAGTGAATTGGTAAGCAGATAATAAGTTATTTTATATCTTAGGCACAAGAAGTACAGTATTTATGAAAAAGGATTTAGAGGAGGAACAAAAAATAGACGAGCCAATGTGATAAATATTCAAACCTTGTCCATTGCCTACGCATACTTGGTCTTATCCAATATAATCTTCAGCATGGAGATTGAGGTTATGGAGATCGACAGTGAGATGATTAGTGGCACAAATGTTGAGATGCTAGGCCGGATTAGGTTGTGGAGTTGTGGCTATTATATATATATGCTTGGGAAGGTTGAGAGGGCTAAGGTTGAAAATCCTGATCAAAGTGATGCCAACATGTAGAAGTAGAGACGAGTTTCTAAATGGATCCCACAGATCCACTTGAGCATCTTTTAGAAGATGCTACAAGTAAGAAATTTCTGGCTTCTAAATTTTTCAGTTATAAAATGGTAGACTCTAGGTCTATTGTTGAACAATTCAATGAAATTATGCATATTTTTTATCAATTCACTCAACACAATATGAAGATTGATGATTCTAAATCGGTTTCATCCATTATCGATAAACTTCCTACATCATGGAAAGACTACAAAAGAAGTCTGAAGCATAGAAATGAGGAAATGTTTCTGAAATATCTAAGCCAACATCTTCGTATAAAAAAGGAAATAAGGCTTAGAGATGGTAAAGAAGGGCGTGACTCCTTGACCTCCAATATGTATATGGTAGAGGGAGGGAAAACCCACAAAACTGGACAACCCAATCAATCCGGATATGAAAACTGAAAGAGAACGAATAACTTTGGAAGAAAACAAAGTCACTTCCAAGGCAAGAATCAAAAGAAACTGAGGATAAATTGCATTCATTGTGGCAAGCTAGGCCATTACAAAAGAGATTGTCATTTTCTTAAAAAGAAACAACAAAACTCTGACTCTAAAGAGAATTTTGTGGCCATTGTTTTTTAGGTCAATATTCTCGAAGGAGACAACTCTTGGTGGATTGACTCAGGAGCAACAAGACATGTTTTTAAAGACAAGAGTTTGTTCAAAAGGTATGAGTCAGAAGAAAATGGATGTGTTATCTACATGAAAAATTCATCCACTGCTACTGTTAAAGGCAAAGGCACAATAGATTTGGAGTTCACCTATGGAAAAGTGCTTACTCTCAGAGATGTATATCATGTACTAGAAGTTAGGAAAAATCTTGTATCTGATAGTCTTCTGAATAAGTATGGGTTTAAATTAGTTTTTGAGTCAGATAGATTTGTTTTGACCAAATGGGGTAATTTTGCAGGGAAGAGATATCTGAGTGAAAACTTGTTCAAACTCAATATTAATAATAAAGTGATTGTTTCTACTTATATGATTGATTCATATTTTTTATGGCATTTTCGTTTAGGACATATTCATGCTAGAAGACTTGATGACATGGTTAATTCAAATTTAATTCCTATATATACCAAAGATTGGATAGATACATGGAAACAAAAATTACAAGAAAACCATTTTCTAGAGTAGATAGAACTTCATCTTTATTGCAATTAATACATAGTGATATATGTAACATGCATAGCACACCTACTAGAGGTGGTAAAAACTATTTTGTGACTTTTATAGATAATTTTTCTAGATATTGCTATGTTTATTTTATGCATTCGAAAGACCAAGATTTGGATATTTTTAAGACATAAAAATAAAGTAGAAAATCAATGTGACGTCAAAATAAAATGCCTTAGATTCGATAGAGGTGAATATCACTTTCCTGCTTATTGTAAATCTGTAGGCATTATACATGAATTTACTATGGCTTACACTCCACAACAAAATGAAGTAACAGAATGGAAAAACAGAACTTTAGTTGAAATGGTTAATGCAATGCTTACTAATTTTGGTTTAAACAATAGATTTTGGGGCGAAGCTATGCTTACAGAATGCTATATTTTGAATAGAATATCCCACAAGAAAACTAAAGTTTCTCCATATGAACTATGGAAGAAAAGAAAACCAAACTTAAGTTTGAGGTTGTCAAGCCATAGTAAGATTACCTGAACCTAAGATAAAAAAAAAAAGTTAGGACAAAAAGACATTGAGTGCATTTTCCTAGGTTATGCACATCACAGTGTTGGCTATAGATTCCTAGTTGTGGAACCTAATGGTTCTGCTGACGTCAATACAGTGATTGAATCTAGGGATGCTAAATTTTTCAAAAATAGATTCAATGCAATTCCACTTTATAATGATAAAATAGTGGAATTAGATAGATCACTTGAAAATAAGGGTGAGCCTGATGAACCATTTGAACCAAGAACGAGTAAACGAATCAGAACTGAAAAGTCATTTGGACCAGATTTTGTTGTGTAAATGGTAGAGGGTACGAGAGATTCATCTTGTAACTAAATCATGATTACACATAATGTTGAAAATGATCATTTGACATATGAAGAGGCTATGAAGTCTCAGGATGTAGCTTTTTGGAAAAAAAACTATTAATGATGAAATGGATTCGAGTCATGAATAATAATACTTGGAAATTAGTAGATTTACCCCCTAGTTCGACACTTATTGGTTGCAAATGGATTTTTAAAATGAAACTGAGAGTAGATGGAACAATTGAAAAGTGTAAGGGAGGACTAGTAGCAAAGGGTTTTACCCAGAAGGTAGGGTTAGATTATTTTGATACCTACGCACCAGTTGCTAGGATTGCTACTATCAGAACTTTGATTGCCTTAGCAGTCATCTAGTAGTTTGAAATCCATCAAATTGATGTTAAGACTGCCTTCTTGATTGATCAATTAGAAGAAGAAATTTATATGGAACAATCTGAGAGGTTTGTCATGTCTTGCCAAGAACAAGAACATAAAGTTTATAAATTGGTTAAGTCACTTTATGAACTTAAACAAGCACCAAAACAATGGCATGAAAATTTTGATAAAATTATAGTAAACAATGGTTTTAGAGTACATGAATATGATAAATTCGTCTAAAGCAACTTTAATTGAAATAAATGTGTTATAATATGCTTATACGTAGATGACATGTTGATTTTCGGTACTGATAATATGATCATTGAAAGTACTAAGAATTTTTTGTCATCTAATTTCGAAATGAAATATTTGAGTATTGCAAACGTGATTTTGGGTATTAGAATTATAAGAAATAATAATGGTATAATTCTAACCCAATCATATTATATTCAGAAAATATTGAAAAAGTTTAATCACTTTGATTGCAAACCCATGGCTACACCTTTTGATTCAAATCTAAAATTGTATCCTAATACTGGGAGAGTAGTGAATTAACTTGAATATGCTAGAGTTATTGGTTGTCTAATGTATACTATGACATGTACTAGACCTGATATTGCATTTGTAGTGGGTAAACTTAGTAGATATACTAGTAACCTTAGTCATGTTCATTAGATAGTTGTACAAAGAATTTTAAAATATTTACAAAATACCATAAATTATGGTATTGAGTACAGCGGGATTCCTTTGGTAGTAGAAGGATACATGACTGCTAGTTGGATAACTGAACATGATGATCAGAAGTGAACTAGTGGGTGGATATTCACGCTTGGTGGAAGAGCAATCTCCTGGGGATCAAAGAAGCAGACATGCATAACTGACTCTACCATGATAGCAGAGTTTATAGCATTGGCTTTTTGTAGCAAAGGGGCAGAGTGGCTAAGAAATTTATTGATAGAGATTTTGATTTGGCCAAAATCAATGTCACCAATATCTTTGCATTGTAACAGTCAGGCTACACTGTCGCGGGCCAAGCCATATATATAATGACAAGTCTAGACATATTGGATTAAGACATAGCTATATGAGGCAATTACTCACAGATGGAGTAATTACAATTGATTTTGTAAGAGCTTGTCAAAATTTGGCAAATCCATTAACTAAAGGACTTGCAAGGGATTTGATGTGGAAGACATCAAATGGGATGGATTTAAAACCTATACAATAAAATCACCAATAATGGAAACTCTACTCAACTCTTGAATATATGAAGACTTGAGTTCAATGAGTAAAGTACATTATATGTTAGTGATTTGTAAGCACTATGATATTAAAATTAGTTTTCAAACTAATTTATCATCCCAAGGTTTGAAGTGCTTGGTACTGTAATGAAAAGGAGAGGCGGAGCAAAGCTCTTAATAGACTTATAACAGGGTTCTGTTAAAGTGTTTAGTTACAGGACACGTTCTATAAGTCTACCTATATGAGTGTCGGGGGTGGTATCGCCTCCTATGCAAATTAGGCTTTGTCTCTAGAGCACTCATGAAACTAGGATATAGACACAAAGCCAATCCACGTGTCAGCTTTTATGAACTACCCAAAGAGAATAAAATTTATATGTGAGATATATCCGGCTAATCATATAGAATCACTAATTCAAAGCGTGTATATCATGTCATTCTAATTAGCTTGGATGTATTTTTACTATGTGAAGGCTTAAGTCCAAAAGACATATTCATTTATGTATAAGTTTTCCTATTCTAACCAAGATGTATTTTGAAAATGGTGGGGGATTGTTGGAAATATTTTCAAAATAATTAATTATATATTATATTTATTAATAATATTTTGGGTTAATTTTGGAAGTTGTGAACTATTTTGGAAAGAGAGAAGTTGTGGAAAGTTTATGAAGGTTATAATATTTTGTGTTTATTTGCATACCATAAGAACATTAAATGGCTTAGTGGTATTGAGGCTTTAGACTTTCCCAAAGGGAAGAGTTTCAAGCCACACCTATCACCTAGGGTTTTTAATTCTTGACATTGAAAGACTAAGGAGTGTAGCCCAATCCGCACAAACTAGGGCATGGGGCAAGCATTGCATCTGCATTGAAAGCATCAAGGGGTGCACGTGCGAGGTGGGCAATGTGTCATGAGGCGTTGCAATGCATGGGAAAAATTAATATCCCAATGCACATTCTTGACATTGAAAGCCTAAGGCGTGCAGCCCAATCCACACAGACTAGGGCGTGGGGCAAGCGCTGCAACCGCATTGAAAGCGTCAAGGGGTGCGCGAATCTTTTTGTTCTCGAGAGAGCAGATTTCTAATTTCTTGGTTGTATGGTAAAATTTGAGGGTATTTTTTTTTTTTAACATAAATTGCTTGTTTCTCATTATCACAGCAAATGATGGATACAAGGAGGGACTCCCTCCAAACAAATGCTCTCCTCAGAGAGTTTTAGTGCGTCCCTTGCTAAATAATGGGCCATTTCATTAGACATTCTAGGTACATGATTAACCGACCAGTTTGTTAAATTATGAAGCTCAACTTTGATATCCTGGATGATCAAACCTGCTGTACTCCAGTCCCTAGTCTCTCTGCTAATATCTTGAACAACACTAAGTGCGTCTCCTTCGGGGTTTAATTTATTATGTGCATAATGCAGTTAGACAAATAGACTTGTTCTGGGCTTCATTGTATCTTGGAAGCAAATTCTCTTATAACCCGTGTGCAAAACATTATTGGTGGGGGCGAATTTTGTCTTAAGGACAACATTGTAATAGACCTCGAAGTAAACTTTTTTCTCACTATTTTTTATTTTGCAACTCCTTTTGCACCAACAAGTTTTTGGTGTTGCTGTTAAAGGGTCAGAAGTTTGTCCTTGATTCGAAGATCAAGTAGCATGGTTGGCAGATGGGAGAGCACAATCAGTAGCTAGCGCTTGTTGTTCCAACTGAATTCCATGAGTGAGAAGATGTCCGTAAAGAGCATCAATTGAAGCAACATCAAGTCAAGTTCTGATTGCAGTCACTAGGACTCATAGTCAGAGTTGAGTCTAGCTAGAATATAGATGTTGACTAATGGCTGATGAGTGTCTGGAAGATTTCTCACTTTCTGAAAATAATTCTTGAATTGAGGTGTTACCTTTCTTAATTGTCACAAGCTGGTAGTGAGTAAGCATGACACATGCACTCGACGTAGAAGAGAACATAGTTTCTAGAGTAAACAACAGCTCACGAGAGGTATTAATATCTGTGGAAGAATTGCTTCAGAGAAAGAAGAGACGAGTGTGCTAAGAATTAATTGATCTTGCGTATACCAGTGGTCATAGGCCTGATTCATAACTGGTGTATACCATTGCCATAAATCATGTAACTATATAACTTAACGCAAGTTCGTTTCTTGCTGGTTGAGTGTTTAACGTTGATATGGGCTGATGTTGATTGAGTTTGAGTACGATTCTTGTTAGGTGGTTCAATAATGCACAAAAATCACGTGACTTCCTTTCACACCCAAGTAAACAACACATCTATTTCATCTTATGTTTGTGCATACCTCTGATACCCATAAGGGTGCATGTAACGCATTGAGAAATTGGAAGGGGCTGTGCTAAGGGTGCATGAGGGATTTCAATGTCTTGAATTTGGAAGTTTTGACAATTAAGTTTGAACAATTGGATGTTAGAGCGTTCACACCGGTGTAGGCAAAATTTTAGTCAAATTTCAGATAAAATGTCACCTTTTGCCTTTTGCCTACAAATTCAAAATTTTAATCCCACACTGAATTAGTCATTTCACTTTCTATATATACTACTAGATATATATTTTTTTTAATCTATTCTTTAATATATAATTTTTATATGTATTTTGAAGTAGTTTTGTATTTTAGCTTTCATAATGTCTAAGAAATTATACATCAAAGTACATAAAACCTATCCAACAATCATAAATTAACTTAAATTGTCAAACACAGTTTCATAAAATATGAACAAAATCAAATGTATAATTACACAAAGGTGACTACAACTTTTATTTAGTTAACTTCATTGTCAAACATAATCAAAATAAGCCATCAGCAAGTCCATTACAAATTCGAAATAAGCCACCAGCAAGTCAAACACCATTACAAAATATGCCATAAAAGTCCAAACAAAATAAACCACCAGCAAGCAAACAACTATGTATGAGATGGAGATCATCTATTCCTTTGCTTCTCAATGATTTCCATTTAAAGATTATGAAAATGTTGGTTCCAATATTTGTATCTACTACTCACCCAAAACTGGAATATGCAACCATAGGTTCAAGGTACATTTAAGGAGACAAAATATAAGGATGACCCAGAAGCAGCAGAGGGATTCAAAATGAAAAATGATCTTCAACAAACATACAAAATCACGTCTGGCAATGGCATGATTTATCAGAGACCTTTAAGTGAGAATTCAAAAGACATTAATACAAACTCCTGAAGTTTGAAAGTTATGCGAAAGGATGGAGCATTGTTAATTCCCAAAATACTAAAGCATTACTCATAGTGATTCCTTGAAAGACATTGATATTACTATTGCCACCACGACATGTAATTGTAGCCCACGAATGGGACAACTGAAATAGCCTAAAAGGAAAAATGATTTCTCCCATTCTCTAGCATCAGAAAGAGAAGCAATGCCATTCACTGGTATTCAAATGCCTTTACCTTTGTTTCTAATGCCTTCTCCCATGATGCCTATGCTTAATGTGCACAGCTAGAACGACTAAAGGTTCTGTGCCAGTGTTTGCTGTTATAGGTGTAGCTTGCTCAGATGATGGGTCACCAAATAAGAAACTACAAGTGAATCTAATTAGGGAGATTTGGATATTTCTCATCTGTAGACTGTACGAAGTGGTAACGAACAGGAGCAATTGAATCAATTATTGGGAGAGATATAACAACCAGGTCCTTACTAATGCGCAACTGTTTTCTTGCTAGCCCTAACGACTACCGAAAGAAAGACAAAGCCCAAAGCTCTCTCTTCAAAGTTCTTCGGCCCTCAGAGAACTGGATTGGGACTCATTTGTCATGCGCGTGAGCTCTCCTTTAGTGAAAGACTTCCCTAATTGTGAATGGTGATACACAGAGAATTGGATTGGGACTCAACAATTAACACTTTCCTAATGCATAAATTAATCATAATCATACAACGTAACAAGCACGAAACTCTTCCATCAAATTTTACAAAACTATTTCTCACAGAATGATCCAATCACAAACTTTATTCTTTTGAATTTGCGCTACCATTATAAATATTTCTCGCAAGTATGCAACACATCATTATTTCACCTCTGTTTACGAGGTGAGATGCAAACAAAAATGAACCTTAGATTTCACCTCTGTTTACTAAATCTATGCTCTTCCCTTAAACTTTTGATAGTTGCAAACGTGTCCCACAAAAAATATCAATTGCAGTACATCTGAATTCCTAAACTCAATAAAATAATTTTAAGAAACCCTAAAAATGAACCCATAGACACTATAATCTATTAAAAACCCTAAAATCTATCTATATAACTTCAAATCATCACAAATTCTGGACAATGATCCTGTTTTTTCAGATATAATCAACCCATAAAGAGTACAGAAAAACTTCAAAAAAATATAGAACATGTAGCTTCGAATTTACCCTAGATTTGAAGTTGAAGAGACGTGACAGTAATGAAGTGCAACGCTGATGGAGGAAGTGCAGTGTGTAAATGGAGACAAAAAAAGATGAAGATGGAAATTTCGGTGAACAGAGCGAGAAATACACTCCCCTTACTCTATGTTCCACTCAAGGTTAGAGTTCGAACGCCAATATTCGGTGCTTCAGATGTGAGGAGCTTGATCTTAGGACAATAGAATGTAGAAAGTCTACCAACAAGAAGGAGAAAAGCCTCTTGATCAATGAAAATGACACAAGAGGATGTTGAAAGCATGGGAGAACCGATCTATGACAGAGATGGTGAGGAAAGGGATGTCTTGCACGGAGATGGTAACAAGATCCTTGTTGTCAAAATGAGTTTACTAACTCCCAAAGGTGATTCAGGTGAAGACTGGTTGAGGACTAATATCTTTCACACTACTTGCTGTAATACTTGCATCTCACTACGTAGATCCTTACGTCATTTCCTTTAATTTAATTTCTTAAGTCAAGTATTTTTGAGATGAAGATTTTTATGATTTTAATATTTTATTATTTTATTTTAAGATATGTGTGCTTTTATTTTTATGTAAGTCATTAAAATAATTTAAGGAAATATTTTCAGACCTTAAAATATATTTTCTAAAGCCCCTACCTTTTTTTATTTAATTAAAAAGTGGCCCAAATATTATCCACCATAGGATAAGCATAATTTCTCTATGGACTAATCCACACCACCCATCCCTATAGCTTCCAAGAGAAGCTTTGAATTATTTTTTTTTAAGTGTTGACCGATCCTTCCCCTAGGCCATTCGGGTCTCTACCTTCTCATTCTTCTCCTACACGTTTGAGCCAAGAGCAAATCTCCGTCAATCCATTCGGCCTCCTCTCTTCTTCCTCTACACGCTGAACACAACTTCCTGGGCAAGCTAAGAGAATGTTCTGCAAAGCCCTATGTGCAGCCCCTCCATTTCGCACGAAGACCCTCTCGGTTCCCTCTACACCGAATGACTCCATCCCCTGTTCTTCAAGCCGATTCTCCATCCTTTCTTAAGCTTGAGGTTCAGTTGAAGCCTCTTCATGGAGGGTGAATCTAGTGGCCTTGGAGCTTCGAAATTCCTCCTCCTCTTTTCGTTTGAAGCTTGCCAAGTCAGGTAATATTCCATATTCTGAAATTATTGTGGATTGAAACAATGCTAAGTAAGTTCATGCCATGTGTTTGAGGTTTTCGGAATTTCTGGGCAACCGAGTACTATGTGATGATTTATGAGTTGATTTCCTCTTTTGTTCCTTTTGATTTATGCCCTAGCTAAGTAGAAACTGAATGGGGAAAGCCATGCTATGTTCCAGCCGTGTGTGTGTGTGTGTGTGTGCGCGCTCTGTTTTAGGGTGTTCCGGCTATGAATATCATCTTGTTTGGTTCTAGCTATGTGTTATGCTCTGCCTTGATTCCCAGCCGAATTATACTGTGTTTTTCTGGAAATTCCAGCCGTGTGTTATGCTTTGTTTTGGTGTGTTCCAGCCGTGTGTGTGTGTTCTGTTTTTGGGTTCCAGCCGTGTACATGTTCTGTGATTTTCATCCGTGTGTTGCTCCATTTTCCTGTTAATTTCCGGCCGTGTAACTCCTCATGTTGGTTCCAGCCGTGTGCTCTGTTTTCTGGGTTTCAACCGAATGTGATTAGGAGCTGTATTGTTGAGTTCTTCTTGATAGTTAAGCCTAAACTATGTTATGATTTTATCATGCCTTTAAGTGCTGTACTTATGCTTTAGAATCTGTTTTTTTTCAGAAGATAATAAATGATTTCCTAAGCTTTTATATCCTTAATATGGTTTATTATGTAGTTGAAATTTGGATTCAATAAGGGATGTTCGAGAGCATGAAAACACTAAGCCTATGGGCTGTCCAAGAGTTTCAAAATTTTCTTCTATGTTTTTATTGAGACTTAAATCAGCCCAAATCCATCCTTTGCTCAAAGTTTTGCTTAGCTCAATTTAAGATGGAGTTTAGCATGAAAAACCAATGAAAAGAAGTGGCAAAAACCAACCCTTTGTAAGCCTTGACCTTTTTGGTTAGTTACCCTCCAAATGATATTCAAAGCTGTCAAATGCCCCTCTTGATGAAAATTTTCAGATTTGAAGCAAACATCTTGTCCTCTCTTTCTTTAAATAATTCTTACAATTTATGCATTTTAATCTATGATTTTCCACCTATCTTTCATAAAGAAAACATTTACCTTTAGAAGAGGTAGCTAGTATGTTATTTTTTGTATAAGTTTCTTTAAAATGTTTGGAATAAATATTTTAATGTTTTGGCTGAATGCCATGTTTGATGGGTAGACGAATGGGTTAAGGGAAACGTTTAATTCCAAGTTGGAATTTAAGTGAGCGTGTGAGTGTATCGATTAGTAAAGCTTAAAGTAAGGTGGGTGTTAATATATCTACCTCATTTTATTGAATATGATTAGGAGTCTATTTCAAGATCAAAGGAACCCGCTACTAAAGCTTGCAGGTAAGTAGCTATGACCATACTTCTTACACCATGCTCTTTTTATGAAATGATATCTCTCTTATTGCAAATGTTTCTCTAAGTAAATGAATATAGTATGTACAGCCCTTCCTTGATAGCCCATGTTAAGTACCCTATCGATTATAGTTGTGTGTATATGTATAAAGTAATGCATGCATGTAGATTCTAAGTCATGAGATTTTCATGCATGCTCTCTCAAGAAGCTTATGATTATCTTTATATGTAGTATATCATGAAAAATATATCTTGTTCATGAAAACGCATATGCATTGAACTAAGGAAGATGATGAAAATGTTTAAATGCGAAGGAAAGGAAAGGAAATGAACGTATCATGTTTTATGCTTCAAATGATGCTTTAAATGTGTTTTAAAATGTCCCTATGAACTGATGCTTTAAATACTCCTAAGAACTAACGTTTTAAAATGCCCCTGAGAACTGATGTTTTAATATGTCTCTGAGAACTATCGTTTTAAAGGATGCCATGAGCTGGCATTTTAAAAGATGTTTTGAAAGATGATGCTTAAGCTCTTGTTTTCAAAGGATGTTTATAATGTTTATGCTCATGCTTTTAAAGGAGGTTTATGCTCGTGCTTTTAAACGATTTTAAGCTCATGTTTTAATTGATGTTTAATCCTATGTTTTTAATTGATGTTCAAGCCTATGCTTGTAAGTGATGTCTAAGCTTATGCTTTTAATTGATATTTAAGCCTATACTTTAAAATGATGTTGAAGCCATGCTTTTAATGGTATTTATGCTCATGCCTTTAAATGATGTTTAAGTTCATGCCTTAATGATGCGAAAGCTTTAAATGATGTTTAAACTCATGTTTTTAGAAAAATGTTTAAGTTCACGCTTTTAAATGATGTTGAGCTCATGTTTTTAAGTGACGTTCATTTCCTATGAATGAACTGTTAAATGAAAAAGGACTGAAATGAATGAAAAGACTAAAGGAACGAAAGGAAATGTAAGTTTCAATGAATGGAAACACGTAATGGCCACATGAAAGGAAAGGGGTACCCAATGAAGGAATGGGCAGATTGCAATGCCGGGTTGTAGTATCTGGTAGTGCACCCAGTGCTGCACCCTAATGGAATGGGATTCCAACCCGTGGCCACGGGCGAATCCATAGGTTTAAAAGACCGCTAACCCTAGCACACGGGGCGTAACAGTGTGCAATGGCTTATGAAAGTGAAAAAATGTAATGTATGAAATGCATGACATGCATGAAAAGATGTAAAGCATGAAAAACATAAAAGAATGTTTATGCATGAAAGCCTAATTTTTTCTAAGAATGTTTATGCATGAAATGAAACGCAAATGTTTATGTATGCATGTTTTCAAAAGGAAAAGAATAGATGCCTAGTATGTTCACTGCATGGTGTACTACTTACTGAGTATTAGACTCACTTTTGTTTTAAATATTTTAAACGTCCAGGAAATGATGAAAAAGGCTGAAGAGCAAGGCATTCTGCAGAGAGAGAGGCGGACGCTTAGTGTCGTCCCTGTCGATGAGGAAAGGAAGAAAGAACGAAAAGAAAGTACGCAAAGAATAGGTATGTACGTGGCGGTCTCACCCTTCGCGGGGCGGGGTCGTTACACTTTGTAACAACCCAACCCTAATATTAGGCTATAGATACATTTTATGTATTTTCTTATAACTATAATATTATTACTATTAGTATTATTATCATGATTTTTATATTGTTATTATTATCATTTTATTTTTTTATTATTTTATTATGACCCAATTTTTACAATAGCCTAGAGTTTTATTTGAATTTAAACATTATTTCTCCCTATCTCCACCCATAAGCCTCATCCTTATCCTATTAAGAAACCAAACTCTCAACTCCAAATCCTATTAGGAAACCAAACTCTCAACTCCAAATCCTAGTAGGAAACCAAACTCTCAACTCCAAATCCTATCCCATCTCCTTATGGTCACAATACCATTTTCCTTGCCTATAAAACCCACTCTTGGCTGAGACCTTCAGAAGAAAACATAAGAAACCACAACCACCGAAGCAAGTCGTAGCAGACCGAGAACCCACCTCTCTCGTTCATCTCGACTTCTCTTAAGCTTTCGGGCTTGCCCCAGCCACTCAGAGCCACCGTCGTCTCGTCCAGCCAATCCCCCATCGCGTACTCTTCTCGGTGACGAGTTACAACTTGAGATTCAAGAAGAAGCGCAGCAAGGTAAGTTATTTGATCACAAAAATTAGGATCATCACAGTCAGCTTATATTTGAGTATTATTCAAGCCAATTCATTGATAGCCTTTGTTTATGTACCACTCATGTCATATGCAAACATGTCATCCAGCATAGCATACGATCATGTCATTCTGCATCATGTTCAGATTCAGAAATTATAATTATGTATGTATTATATCATGCATCTCATGGTCATAAGACACGTAAGCTATCTTAAGTTCAAGTGTAAGATAAGATTAGATCAGTTAGTCAGATGGCTATTCAGATGCATGGTACCAATGCAATTTAGTTCAGGGTGGATGTGCAAGCCACGGACTCAAGCGTGGTCCACCATAGTATGCCAGAATACTATCAGCGGCTCCCCTCGCAGCCGCGGGACATGGGGCCGGTGCACAACCTCGCACACAGGTTTAAGTGTGTTGGCTAGTCAGTTCAGTCAGTTAATTCAGATAAATTAGTCATGCATAGCATAAACATCAGTATGAACAGTTATGAATTTTAAGCTCTCAGCACGAAAAACTTTTATGAAAACCTTATGCTTAGTATGTTAACAATGTGATGGATTTCTTACTGAGTATTCGACTCATTTTAGTTTGTTTTCATTTTTTTAAACCACCCAGGTGATGATGATGATTACGAGCAGACAGGCCAGGATTAGAAGGAGCAAATATTTTTAGTTTCAGACCTTTTAGAAATAAATTTATGTTATTTTTTTTATGACATGACTTCTATTCAGTTTATTAAATTAAGTTTTTTTTTTGAAGACATTTTTATCAGACAAAGTTTAATGAAATCCTAAATTATTTTTAATTAAAATGAGATCTCTTGCCGGGTTTACTTTATGAAAAACAGGTGACACTCCTAGCCTACGGGAATGGGGTGTTACACACTTCACTATTTCCAAGAAGGTGTGCAAACTGATCATAGATAGTAGTACCTATGAGAATATGGTCTCCAAGGAAGCGGTTCAAAAGCTGCAACTCAAGATAGACCTGCACCCGAATCCATACAAACTTTGTGGCTGAAGAAGCACAGTGAGGTCATCGTCGACCAATGGTGTTTGGTCTCCTTTCATGGCACATGTGCGTCAACAGTAGAGCCATTAATAGAATCAGCATGAAGTACAGATTCCCAATTCCCCTTCCTGGATGACATGTTGGATTAGTTGTCAGACTCTAAGATATTTTCCAAAATTGTCTTTAAAAGTGGATATCACCAAATCTGAATACACCCTTTTGACGAGTGGAAGACAGCATACTGATCAGTTTGCAAATCTGCTATCTGTCCCTTTCTCATTCTGCTGCTAGTCCCGTGGGAAATTACTAACCGACTTGGCAGAAGGAAGGCATGAAATCTGCTGCTCCACTTCGTTGCTTGGCTGGTTCACATTCTGCACGTTTTCATGATTTCTACAACTCTGTTCCGAGTGGGTCAAGTCCTCTACATGTGCGTGCGAGTCTGTTGCTGCGTGTAGACCACGATCTACTCTGGTTTGCTGAGGGCATGAGTCTGCTCCTTGAGGCCAATTGCTACCCTGCACTCCCATGTCACACCCCGACTCCCACGTATGGAAATACGAGAATCGTGAGATTAGGATGATGACAACACTGGTCATGCATCCCAATGATAAGTGCTCAAGTGTGTGCAACACGCAAAAAGTGCACAACAAAGATGCAGCGGATAAATTAAATAAGTCAACTAAGTACCAGAATTTTAAATACAACACTACCAAAATAAAAGTATTACTAAAATTATATAGTTATCTGTAAAATAAAATAAATAGCCAAATACATTGACAAAAGGGAAGCAAATACCAATATCCAAAAAGCGACCACATGTCACTCCTTCTGCAGAGCCGATCCCACAAGCTCTTAGTCCTTATCTACATCAAAATCTACGATACCATAAAATGGTACCGCAAGTAAGTAATAATCTAAACAACCCAAGAGATAAAAATGCATCAATGCGACCAATAAACATGCATGCATATCATGAAATATGCATTAGGCTTAAAAACCACATTTTTTCGAAAAATGAATATTTTCCAAAGCATACCAAAATCTCATTTTGGCCCAAAATATTCCATTAAAACATTTTCCACCATTTTCCCAAAAATGGCCAAAAACAATAATACATCCTTTTTCCTGGAAATGATTTACATAAAAATATTTATCAGACACTGTAGGCGGGAATCACAGGCAGGACTCTACCACTATCCCTGCTTACTACCATCCATACCGAATGCATCGTAAGCTAGAATCACATGTGGGACTATACCACCATCTCTGCTTACCACCATCCCTACTGCATGCACCGTAGAGGGGAATCACAGGCAGGACTATACCACCATCCCTGCTTACCACCATCCCTACAGACTCTTTTCCTTTTCCTCATATGAAAATCCAATCTTTAAATATACACATGAACATATATAGAATTATGCGAAAACCCAGTTTTCATTTACAAACATGAACATGCGTGAAATATGCAATGTAAAATACACGACACAAATATTCAACAGCCAAATAAAACCCAGCATAAAACAATCACACAAGAATTTCATCCTCCAATCCAACCAACCCTCTTAATCCTCGGACTCAATTCGGCACAACAATCAATTTACAGTAAAAGTGAGTTAGTGCAAAAATATATTTAAATCTCAAAAATTATTTGAAAAAATACTTACAATGCTTAAAGAATGAAGGATCATGGCGGTGCTTGAAGGGGCAACACAGCCAAGGAACAGTGCAAAATGCATTATGGCCGTGGATCTCAAAATGGTAGATTTTGAACGGGGTCAAACAAAAACTTGAGATTACTATGGAAGGGCTTAGAGGTGTCAATGAAGTTAATGTTGGTAGTCTTTGGCTATGGGTGGCGGCGTGGGCGACAGTTGAAGGCCAAAATACCCAAATCGGAGATAGAGATAGATGGGCTTCACCAGTGGCGGATCGAAGCTGAGGAAGGGTGGTTTAGGTTGTTAGGAGGCTGCCAGTGATGTGGTGAAAAAATGGTGGCGTGACTGCGGCGCTAGAGCACAAAAATCGTATGGCTTGAAGCCATGCGTGAAGGCTCACAGCAGCACGAGGGAGGCTGGAAACAGAGGGGGTGGCCGCCGGCCTTAGGGGAAGAGAATGGGAGGGGCGGTGACGGTAATGGGCGGCGCAGTGAACTTATAGCCTGTTTAGGCTTTACACGGCTAGGAGAGAGAATGAAGGGGCGTGAGGGGTGATGGCCGGGGTGGGTGACTTAGAAAGAGGGTGGGAGAGGTCGTGGGCTAGGCAGTGTCGCCGGACGGTGGCACACTGCAAAGCTGGGTGGAGGTGAAGAAAACGGACAGGATGAAAGGGAGAGACTATCGCACGGGAGAGAAGCAGATGAAAAAGGAGGAGAAAAAGAAAAGAGAAGAAGGGAGAGAAAAATGAGGGAAAAAGGAAAAAGGGAAAAGGAAAAGTAAGGGAAAGAGATTGGGTCCAATCCTCACAACTTGGGTCACAAAATTGATCTAACAAAAATGATTTCAAAATAATAATTTAAATAAAATAATTTAAATGCAATAACTAACTAAAATAAAATAATAATAAAAATCTAATAATTAAAGCCCATAAACAAACTAATTTAAATTGAAGAGCAATTTAAATGCAAAATAATAATTCATATTAGGAAAGCATATCAAAATAATTTTCACAACTTAAAAATCATAAAAATAAACTAACGAAAAATCCAATAATTTTAAAATAAGCGAACCAATATTTAAATTAATAAAAAACTCCTTAAATTAAAATACACTAAAATACGGGGTATCACATCCTCCCCCTCCCTTAAATAAAATTTCGTCCTCAAAATTTGCAAGATCAAATATCAATGCTAAGGCAGCTACAAGATACAACCCAGAACATGCTTAAGAAAATCATACAACCACCAACACCCAATGGATATGGGTACAGCTTGCACAACTTTTCCAAAACCCGAGAATAGACCACACAAGCCATCCATTATGAAAGATCAGATTAGATCCATACCTGCCAAAACTCCAGCATCCTGAGTCTCTGGAACCTTATCACCAGCACTACCAGGAGTCATTGCCTTCACCCGAGCCTGAACTACTTGCCTCTGATTAGTTCTACCACCGCGATGACCACTTCGATTCCCTTGGGAGCCTACTACAACAGCTCGCTCTCGCTTAGTCCGCATCTCTTTGGTGGCTATCAGATGAGTCGCAAATCGCCCGAGCTCCATAAATCTCTGGGCATATTGCTCATCAGTCATATCCCCTTGGACCAAGTTATTGAATTCCCGTGCCAGCTACCGTCTCACAAAAATAGGGAATAAACAGTCATCGAATTCTTTCTTATAGTGCTACCAAGACACAATCGCAAAAGATCCCAACTCCATCTCTAAGACTTCCCATTTAGTCTTCCACTAGTTAGCCGCTTCACCCTGTAGCATGTAACTCCCATACAACACCTTCTAGGCCTCCGTGCAACCACAGACTTCAAATTTCCTTTCAAGGTCTTCAATCCACCTCCCGGCCTGAAGTGGATCCTTTTTGCCCGTGAAGACAAGGGTTCTATGCACCAAGAAGCGCTCATAGGTGCACCCGACTTGCACCACCCTATTCGACTCTCCTTACGGTGGACGAAAATTCTGTTGACAGAACTCTGTCATCCAGTTTAACGCCCTTGCCATGGCATAATTCCCATCACCTCTCACCAATTCATCTGCAAGTTCACCACTCGGCCTTCTTGATCGTACCATCTTCCTGCCATAGCATAATCCTTAACCCACTCTTACTCAAAACAATTTAAAATATAATTAGAGTAAAATAAATTAAAATACAACAAAATGACATGAAATAAAATAGAATAAAACCAACAAAATATAATAACATACAATAAAATAAATAAATAAACAAAGTAGGAAACAATAAAATAAATAAAACCAATAAAAATAACATACTTTAACTTAAATAATTTCAATTTACAACTTTAAAAAAAATCTCTGGTACTTCACCCTAAGGACATATGGCTTTACCTAGAGTCCAACAGCTCTAATACCACATGTGACGTCCTGACTTCCACGTAGGGAAACACGAGAATCATGACGTCAAGATGATGACAACACAAGTCATGCATCCCAACAATAAGTGCTCAAGTGTGTGCAACACACAAAAAGTGCACAACAAAAATGCAGCAGATAAATTAAATAAGTCAACTAAGTACCCAAATTTTAAATACAACACTACCAAAATAAAAGTATTACTAAAATTATACAGTTATCCGTAAAATAAAATAAAAATCCAAATACATTGACAAAAGGGAAGCAAATCCCAATATCCAAAAGGCGACCACATGTCACTCCTTCCGCGAAGCCGATCCCACAGGCTCTTTGTCCTTATCTGCATCAAAATCTTCGGTACCATAAAACGGTACCGCAGGTAAGTAATAATCCAAAAAACCCATGAGATAAAAATGCATTAATGCGACCAACAAACATACATGCATATCATGAAATATGCACTAGGCTTAAAAACCACATTTTTTCTGAAAAATGAATATTTTCCAACACACACCAAAATCTCATTTTGGCCCAAAATATTCCATTAAAACATTTTCAACTATTTTCTCTGAAAATAGCCCAAAACTATAATCCATCCTTTTTCCAGGAAATGATTCACATAAAAATATTTATCAGACACTGTAGGCGGGAATTACAGGTGGGACTCTACCACCATCCCTACTTACTACCATCCCTACCGAATGCACCGTAGGTGGGAATCACAGGCGGGACTATATCACCATCCCTACTGCGTACACCGTAGGCGACAATCACAGGCGGAACTATACCACCATCCCTACTTGCCACCATCCCTACAGTTCCTTTCCACACAAGGGGTACTCATCAGAGCACTGTAGACGAGACTCTAGCACCATCCCTGTTTACCACCATCCCTATCGCATGCACCATAGGTGGGAATCACAAGCGGGACTATACCACCATCCCTATAGTCTCTTTTCCTTTTTCTCACATGAAAATTCAGTCTTTAAATATACACATGAATATATATGCAATTATGTAAAAACCCAGTTTTCATTTACAAACATGAACATGCGTGCAAATATGTAATGTACAATACACGACACAAATATTCAACTGCCAAATAAAACCCAGCATGAAACAATCACACAACAACTTCATTCTCCAATCCAATCGACCCCCTCACTCCTAGGACTCAATCCGACACAACCAACCAATTTACAGTAAAAATAAGTTAGTGCAAAAATACATTTAAATCTCAAAATTTATTTAAGAAAATACTTACAGTACTTAAAATAATTTCTGAAGAATCACAGAGGTACTTGAAGGGGCAACACAGCCACGAAACAGTGCAAAATGCACTATGGCAGTGGGTCTCAAAATAGTAGATTTTGAACGGGGTCAAACGAAGACTTGAGATTACTAGGGAATGGCTTAGATATATCAATGAAGCTAATGGTGGTGGTCTTTGGTCGTTGGTGGTGGCATGGGTGACAGTTAAAGGCCAAAATACCCAAATTTGAGATAGAGATAGATGGGCTTCACTAGTGGTGGATTGGAGCTGAGGATGGGTGGTTTAGGTTATTGGGAGGCCGTTGGTGATGTGGTGAAAAGATAGTGGCCGATGGTGGCGCGACAGAGGTGTTAAAAGTCGTACGACTTGAAACCGTGTGTGGAGGCTCAAAGCGGCACGGGGGAGGCTAGAAACAGAGGGGGGTGGTCGCCGAACGGAGGGGAAGAGAATGGGTGGGCAGTGACTGCAATGGGTGGCGCAGTGAACTTATAGCCCATTCGGGATTTACACGACTAGGAGAGAGAATGAGGGGGCATGAGGGGTGGTGGCCGGGGCAGGTGAGCTCGCCGAAGGGTGGGGGAGGTCGTGGGCTGAGCGGTGTCACCGGACGGTGGTGCTGGGTGGAGGTGAAGAAAACGGATGGGATGAAAGGCAGTGGTTATCGCGTGGGAGAGAAGCAGATGAAAATGGAGGAGAAAAAGAAAAAGAGAATAAGGAAGTGAAAAATGAGGGGAAAAAGAAAAAGGGAAAAAGAAAAAATGGGAGAAAGAAATGAGGTCAAATCCTCACAACTTAAGTAACAAAATTGATCCAATAAAAATGATTTCAAAACAATAATTTAAATAATATAATTTAAACGCAGTAACTAACTAAAATAAAATAATAATAATAATCCAATAACACAATAATTTTCAAGCCCATAAACAAACTAATTTAAATTAAAGAGCAATTTAAATGCAAAATAATAATTAATATTAAGAAAGCATATCAAAATAATTTTCACAACTTAAAAATCATAAAAAAAAACTAATGAAAAATCTAATAATTTTAAAATAAGTGAACCAATATTTAAATTAATTAAAATACTCCTTAAATTAGAATACACTAAAATACAGGGTATCGCATCCCATGTCCTGCTCTTGTCCAACATTACCCCTACAACAATTAGTTAAGTGTTCAGAATATAAGGGTAAAATGGGAAGAGGTCTCTACGAGTGGTTGGTCATGCCCTTTGGGCTATCAACGCATCCAATACATTTATTAGATTTATGCATCAAGTATTGCAGCCGTTTATGGGAAAGTTTGTCGTCGTCTACTTCGATGATATCCTCATCTACAGTTCAATGTGGGAGACACGTGTAGAGCACCTCCGAGCTATTTTCGAGACATTACGGAAGGAGTGTTTGTTCGTCAACTGGAAGATGTGCTCATATTTTGCCACTTCTATTACATTCCTTGGATTTGTCATCTCAACAAATGGTGTCCACGCAGATTAATCAAAAGTAGTAGCCATTTTAGAGTGGCCAACCCCCAAGACCCTACACGATGTGTGGAGCTTCCATGGATTGGCCTCCTTTTATCGATGATTCATTCACAATTTCAGTAGTCTTATAACTCCCATTAGAGAGTTCCTGAAGGGGCAGTCATTCAAGTGGTCTGAGGAAGCAGAGACCAGTTTCTGGCTGGTCAAGCAGAAGATGACTGAAGCACCCATTCTAGCACTCCTTGATTTTTAGAAGATCGTCAAGGTGAATTGTGATGCTTCCGGGGCGGGTATTGGCAGCATCCAGAGTCAAGAAGGATGATCTATTGCATTTTTTAGTGAGAAACTGCTAGGATCGAAGAAAAACTACTCCACGTATGACTTGGAGTTATAAGCCATTGTACAATCCTTGGAACAATGGAAACACTATTTGGTACAATTGGGAAGCTTGAATCGGGTTGTAGAAGCTTTAAGTCGAAGCATGGCACTCCTCACCACCATTATTATCAAAGTGGCGAGCTTTGACACTTTCAGGGATTTGTACGCCAAAGATCCATCCTTTGGAAAGATTCTTAAGGAAGTAAATTGAGGGTAGGCGAAGTATTTTCTTTTGCACGACGGTTTTTTGTTTCATCGCCCACAATTTGTATCCCAGATTGTTCTTTAAGAGAGCACATTATACGGGAACTACATGGCGATGGGCACTTTGGGCGAGAAAAGACTTTGGCTTTGATCGACGTAGACTATTACTAGCCCAAGTTTACCAATGACATGGCATGTTACTTGTCGAAATGTTTCATGTGCCAGAGAGCGAAGGGACTCACCAATGTTGGCCTTTACACTCTATTACATGTACCTGATGGTCCGTGGCTTAACGTCAATATGGATGTTGTCTTGGGTTTACCTAGGACCCAATGCTCCATGGATTCAATCTTCATCATGGTCAACCGATTTTCTAAGATGACCCATTTTATAGTTGGCAGAAAAGTCATGGACACCACCCGGATTGCTTGTCTTTATTTTAATGAGATTGCTTGCCTATATGGTGTTCCTCGATCTATCACCTTAGACTGGGATATGAAGTTTATGAGTAAGTTTTGGAATAGTTTGTGCGAAAAGCTCGGAATGAAACTGGACTTTAATAGTGCCTAAAACCCTCAAAAGGATAGGCAAACCGAGGTGTTGAATCAAAATTTGGGCAACCTCTTAAGAAGTTTGGCAGGTACTCAGAGCTTCTTCTTTTTTTCTTATAACCGACCCAAGAATCAGACTACCCAATTGAGTCGATTTGAAGTTGTGTACGGTCAGAATCCACCGAGCATCCTTGATTTGGCCCCTGTCCCATGATTAGTCGCTTGAATGTTAAGGTCAAGGAGATGATAGAGCACCTTTGGGGAGTACACGACCAAGTCAAACAAGCAATTCAGGTGAGCAATGCAAAGTACAGGGTTCACGCCGACAATTGTCGCCACCAAGTACTTTTTGCTTTTGGAGATTTTATTTGGGTTGTGCTAACCTGTGATCATTTTCCTATTGACGAGTACAATAAGTTGAAGGATAGGAAGATTGAACCTTGTGAATGTCTCCAAAAGATCAGTGATAATGCCCATAGACTACGTCTTTTCAATCATAAGAAGACTTCAGTGTGTTCAATGTCAAACACCTATGCCTCTGCTTTGTCAACGATGGCGTGAACTCGAGGGCGAGTTTTTTCCAACCTGAGGAGGTTTATACAGGGGGATCAGAGTTCGAATCTGAATCTAATGAGGCTCAGTTGACAAATGTGACATTAAAAGTTGCAGACTACTACGAAATAGATGAGTATTCGTCGAATTTGGGCGAGAGGACTTATTCCTCGATTGGGAGAGGTGAAGTAGTGACATCTGTATTTTACTTTGGTTATTGGCATCAGAATCACGCATCTGACTCCAATCCGGAAAGCTCTCTTTGACGAGCACATTGTGGTCACCATGCTTCACCTAGCGGGCCCCTTGTCAGCCCCAAAATCAGTCATTTTACTTTTGAATCATCACTTTTAGTTAATTCTTTCATTTTTTGTTAATTTTTTCTTATGGTAATGTTTATTTTTAGCAAGGATTTTACTCCAAATTCTTAGGCTAGATTTTAACCATAGTTATCTTATTCCATATTCTATTGTTTAGCCTTAATTACAATTTTTTCATTTTTCGTTAGTTATTTAAGCCTGGCTTGTGGGCTTCAAAAGAAATTTGATTTATTCGACAATAAAACCCTAATCTCAGAGTTCCTTTCTGTTTTTGATTTTTGCAATTTCAATCTCTAGTTTCTGTTATTTAACTATTCGTCAAATAATTTCATATTCTGGTCCGGCGTCACTCTTCTAGGTTTTAAAGAAAAAAATATCATCTTTGTGATGTAAAATCTTATTTAGTTGGTTATATATGTACTGCGTGGGTTGCAGAAGGAAAACAAAAATCTTAAATTAGGGCGTTGGGTGAAAGGGAAATATTAGCACTACAACAAAAAAGGTTTTTTGGAATGAAAATTTTCGTCCTAAAATTCTGAGATTTCGTCCCAAAAAATCTTTTGAGATGAAAAAAAAGTGTTCCAAAGTCGTCCCAATAAAACTGTCCCAAAAGGTATGTTGGGATGAAAATCACAAATTCGTCCCAAAAAATATTTTTTTGGACGAAATTAAGCTAAACCTTTCGATCGCGTTCAAACGGATTTTTTTTTTCTGGGACGATTTAAATTCATCTCGAAAAGTCGTTCGAACATGTAAAATACCGTTCGAACAAGTATGTACTGTTCGAATGGGTATTTAATGGCCAGTCGATTGATTACAATCCGTTCCCAAATACACATGAAAAAACGTTCGAACAAAAAAATTCGCAATCGAACGGCCATAGTGAATTGCTTGTTCGAATGCGTTCGAAAGGCGCTCAACTTTTTTACCGTTCGAACTCTAACATGTGAGGTTCGAATGGTTATGTCCGATTTATATATGTTCGAACGTTTGCTGAGAGTTCGAAAGGTTTTTATTTTCATGGACAATTATAATTTAAAACCAAATAGATATTTATATTTCAAAAATACATTACAAATTGTTCAATATAAATAAAACTAATCTAATAAGTCATAACTAAATAAAATAAAATATTAATAGTACTAATGAAATTATCAGTACATGATATATAATTGTTCAATATGTAAAAACACTTCTAAAGAAAATTAATTGCTTGGAGGCCTGGATTGTTGCATAAGCATCTGCATTTGAAACTGCATCTGTCTTTGTTCTTCTTGCATTTGGAGTTGCATCTCTTTTTTTTTATCTTCTTGTTGTTTTATGTGCATCTCTATATCTGTTTGTTTCGTCAATTGAGCATCTAACTCATGCTGTTTTGCAATCAATTCTTCGATTCTAGAATTTGCATTCTCTAACGCAATGGCATTAGTGCTTGACGTTGATGAAGAACCTGAAAGCTTTACACAGCAACCCAAACCCTTCAAATATCCTGAACGTTGGCCTTGAACTCGTGTAAAAATTTTAACATCACTTGTTGATAAATTCTGATCTAATGCAGCTTCAGCAATGAGGGCAACCATTTTATTCTACATGCAACATATAAAATTAATATTGACACAATAATTTAAATATGTTTAATTAAAAAAAATTATAATATTTAAATAATTCTCAAGAGCATCGGAATGAGTTCACTCTCCATTGCTATTAGTATATGATGCAGCATATAATTTTGTCAGATCATAATTGATGTTTGACTCATTCTACAAGAGACATTGTTAAGATATAAAGTCAATATTAAAAACAAACTATATAGAAAAAAATACATTACCAATTTCTGGGAGAGGCGATGGAAAGATCTTGAGCCTGCATGATGATGAATCTTCAACTTTGATCTATTCATTCTGTTTATAGAATTTCGCTCCTGCATAGAAGTTGTAAAAGTTAATAAGTGAAAATTATAAATCTGATACAAAAAATTCATTTACTTTACCTTATATGATGGATCATCAAACATGTCGCAAAATTTTTTCCATTCTTCAGATCAAACATCCTGAAAAGGATGCTGGCTTGCATCTTCCTTGTTCTTGTACTTCTTGTAATGCTCGTGATACCTCGCATTATACTTACGAAATGCATTACATATAAACTCTTCAGCAGTCCTACACTCCTCTCTCCAACCAAAATTTAGTTCGAAGTCATTCTTGAAAAAATATATACACAGATATTATCATGTAGAATATTAAATAATATCAATATAAATTTATTATTTAAATATTACATACCAAACACCTCTCCTTTATAAGCTCTTTCACATCTTGCGAAACTTTATGCCATGAACTCGTAGCCAAAGGTGCATAAGTCCGTGTAAGAGCACCCACATTCGATGTAAGCCAAGCTGTTTGTTGTCCCTCGCCTCCTGTATGTTCGGCAGGAATGTTAACCTTAATCTTACCTACTTTACGATATTTCTCCAACGTCACGCCTCTAGTAGTGCCTCGTCCATGACGAGATTGTACTGTTATCTCTATAAAAAAAATATTAGTTATTTACCCCGTATTAATTGTCATATATCTTAATTTTAAAACAGATAAGTATTAGCTATTTACATTGTTCAGTAGAGTCGATCTCTAATGGTGAGTCAGACGGAGAACTAGGAACAGGTGGAGATGGGATGCGAACTTCCTTCCTCTTTGGTGGCATAATTTCGAGATACTATATAATGTGAACACAAAACTGGTCAATCATCTGTATCAGTTTCATCTATAGATTCGGTCTCATCATCTGTAGATACTTCAGATGACTCAATACTTTAATAAACTGTCGCCTCAACTATTTCAGCCTCAATATCTTCCCTATGTAATGGGATCATCTCCTACTGTTTCAAATCCACAAATAAGTTAAAGACAAGTTGACTCTCTTGGTATGCTTCTTGAGTAGATAGATCTTCTTCTTCTTCTTGTCCCTCCACCTCAGGGATAATGTCATAAATATTTCTAGGAGAAAACTTTTGTACTACTTGCCATTGATTTCCTAACTGAGGATTGTCTAAATAGAATACTTGAGATGCTTGGGAAGCCAAAATAAAAGGATCATTTTCATATTATTTTTTAGATGTATTATCTTCATATTATTTTTTAAATGTATTAATACTTAAAAAATATTCATCCTGGCATTTTCCCCTTCGAGAATTGCTTAAATCCCACCAATCACACTTAAATATATAAACCACAAGCTTCCCCACATATCTTAGTCCAATTATATCTACGATAACTCCATAGAAATCAACATTGTCTCCATTATGACTCCCTTCGACAAGGACACCACTATTTTGTATTTTCCTATAAAGTTCTCGACCAATTGTGTGATACCTACTTCCTCGAGAAATACATACAAAATATCGAGTAGCTCATCTCGAGGGGCCACGCGCCAGTACATATAGTTCGTTTGATATATCGTTCGGATTAGAGGCATGCATTTCTACAACCTACATATTAAATAAAGTATAAACATTCAACCGTTAACAATCCCCTCTATTTATACTAATGTTAGTACGAACTTGCAAAACTATTAATGTCATTACCCTTTATTCGAACCATTTCAAGAACTCATATTCATGTCTCTAGTCTATATCTTGTTATGCTTGGATGTTTTATCTTCCTCAAAATTTTCATCTCATCTCATCTCATCATTACAACATTTTCAAATTTCTATATAAAATATAATAAACAATTCAACTTTTTCAAATCCCAATACAACTTTTTCAAATTCCAATTTAACTTTTTCAAATCTTAAAACTAAAAAATAATATTTTAAACTTTAAAACAAAATACAAAATTCTCATCTCACCTCCCAAACATATCCTTACTCTCAGTTTTTTGAACAAGTTAATATGATCACTGAAATTAAAAATTATCAACAATAAGTATATTCGTATAATTGTTTAATAAGTAAATTCAATGTTAATTAACAATTAAGTTGAACTTACTTCAAGTGGCTTTCTATCTTTGGGAAATTATTTAGCACGTAGCACTGAGCTTTCTCGAGCTCCCTTTCACACAAATCATAATCACCTTGAGCGCCAAGTGGACGTACTTGTTAGAAGAATACGAAAAATCCGTTCAGTTGTCTTGTTTGGTCAACATCAAAGTTTCTTTTTAGCCGATCAAACCTTGTGTCAACACCGTGGAAGTATTTAAAACAGAATGTATGCCACTTATCATCAATATATGTTTATGCAATTAATCCTTCTAGACGGGCCTTACTACCCACTATGCATTTCAACTTTTCAAAAAATCGTTCAATGGGATACATCCACCTTTACTGGACTAGTCCTGTAAGTCTAGCCTCACGTGGCAAACGAACAGCTAAGTGAACCATTATGTCGAAGAATGATGGTGGGTAAATACTCCAATTTACATAATATTAGTACAATTTCTCGTTCCATACGATCCAAAACTCCTACATTTAATGTTCTAGCACATAAATTTTTAAAAAATGCATCCAACTCAATTAACACAACCCGCACATCTCAGGTCAAGAACCCACAGATACCAACATCAAGATACGTTGTAAAAATACATGACAATCATGACTTTTTAGTCTAATAATTTTTCAGTCATTTGTTCGCACGCACCTTGTTAGATTTGAGGTATACCCGTTCGGTAATTTAATCTTCTGCAACCACTCACAAAATGTAGCCCTTTCGTTCCTATACCACCCAATTGGCATGTAAACAAACGAACCACTTTGTTGCAAGTGCATTTCAGGTCTAATTCCCAACCTCTTTAGATCTTTTCATGAGTTTATATTATCCTTCGTTTTACCTTCAATTGAAATCAACGTTCCTAACACGGACTCGCATATATCTTTTTCAATATGCATAACATCATGATTATGTCTCAATTTTAAAGTCGACTAGTATGGGAGTTCAAAAAATACTCTTCTTTGTCCAATTCTACTCATTCGCACTTTTTTTTCTCTTCCATTACTTTTTACCAAAATCATTACTTCCGACATTCACAAACTGTACAATAACATCTTCGCCAGACAATAATGGTGGAGGGTGCCCCCATTCCGAAGTGCCATCAAATATCCTACCATTTCCACACCATAGATGGTCACCAGGTAAAAATCGACGATGACCCATGAAGCATAATTTCTTTCCATATGTAAGCCATTCAGATTGGGTATATCTGTTACAAGTCGAACATGCCAATTTTTCCTTAGTGCTCCAACCCGACAAGTTTTCATAAGCAAGAAAATCATTTATTGTCCAGAACACCGCAGCATGTATCTTGAATGACTTGCCTATTGATGAATCAAATGTTAATACCTCATTCTCACACAAATCTTTCAATTATGCTATCAGTGGCTGTAAGTGTATATCTATATTATTTCCCGGTGATCTCAGACCTGGAATGAGCAAACTCATCATGAAATATAAAAATTTCATACACTTCCATAGTGGTAGATTATACGACATAAGTACAACTGGTCAAATACTATAACTAGTACTCATGTTCCCAAATGGATTAAATCCATCTGTTGCTAACACAAGTCGAACATTACGAGGTTCTTCAGCAAACCATGAGTGTTCCAAATCAAATTCCTTCCAAACTTGAGGGTTTGTAGGATGTGACAAAACATTATCATTCTTGACTCTAGATGATGATTGCCATGTCATATCCACAGCCGTTGAACTTGACATGAATAACTGTTGTAATCAAGGTATCAATGGAAAGTGATGTACAACCTTCAGCGGTACATTCTGCTTCGCAGTTGTCCACCTTGATTCATAGCAAATGGGGCACTTGTTCAACTGTTCATTCTCTTGCCAAAATAACACACAATCATTCTTACATGCATGTATTACATTGTAATCAAACCCCAGTCCTCTTTTCAACTGTTTTGCTTCGTAGAAGTTGCGGGATAAAATATTGTATGATGGAAGTGGCTTTTTAAACAAGTCGAGCAACATATTGACAGCCTTAATAGGTATTTGGCACATAGATTTTATATAAAGCAGTCTAACTGTAAATGACAACTTATTGTGCCTTCTACACCCTAGATATAACTCACGCTGTGAATCATTCCACAAGTGGGTAAAAGTGTTATAGCACGGATCATTTGAATTTGATGGATCTGTTCCACTTTCATCCATAAAAATTTCCGCACCAATGTCGTCCAGCATTTGCTCCATATCCTCTTCGGGATCTTCACCAACAACCTCAGGATGTACATATTCATCGATGTCATTTTCTTCATCTCGAAGTTCGAATGACGTTGGATACGGTTCTCCATGTAAGACCCAATCGGTATAACCTTGGTCAATACTTTTGACAAATAGATGCTCTCTCACCAACTCTATCTTATGAGAACGCAAATTCTTACAAAGTCGGCATGGTTATCTAATATGACCGTCACTACCAATTGTATAGGATGTGAATTCCAGAAATTTCTTAACTCCTTCAGCATATACATTGTAATCTTAATATATATTATATATTAATATCATATACTAATAGTACTATTGGATTATAATATACTAATTAATATATTATATACTAATATAGTCCTAATATAATATATATAAAATTAATAGTATATATATTATATTAAAATATTGGATTATAAATATAATATAAATTTTTACTAAACTTGAAACAAATACCGTTTGAACTATAAATAATAACGTTCAGACGCTTAAGTAAAACGTTCGAACGTTTACATATAACATTTGAACGTTTCTGCACATATAATTAAGTTTAGTCGAGCAGAACCACCATTACGCCGCCGTCCCCCCATTCAAAAACAACTTCCAAACTTTTGAACACCGTCCAATCGCCGCCATTTGCCACCATAATCACAACCTACATCAAGTAATCTTCCTCCTAAGCAAAGGTATGCACTTTAAACATTATTTTACCGTTTATTTTTTTGGTTTTATGGTTTTATTTGTTTTTTCTATAAAAATTGTATTTTTTCATCAATAATCACTTTAGAACACCACAAATCCACCGTAGGATGTTTAGAAACGAAGTGTATTATGTATTTTATCGAAGAAATCCACGGAAACGAAAGATTTTTAAGCATTTCCATGCCCACTGAGTTGACTCAGCCATGGGCGAGTCAGATTTGTTTTCCATTCGAACGCATTATAATGCGTTTGAACGATGTTTACCTAACCGTTCGAACACTTCTTAACCATTCGAATGGTTAGAACCATTTCGTTCAACCACTTTTTAGAGCGTTCGAACGTTAACATTTAATTTGTATTTAACTTATTAAATTGTTTTCATCATTTCATTAAATTGTTCTATCAATTAATTTATTAAATTGCTATTAGTATATAATTTTGTAAATCTTTTCTCATATTAAATTTTTCACTAATGTTGAATATATATTTTATTTTTTAAATTTCAGATTCATTAAAATGTCTTATAAGGGCCGTAAATGTAGGAGATCAAGAGAACCTTTCATCCAAACAGTTTGAGAGTGGACTGTTTTACTTGAGCGGGAGGTAAAACTATCTGATTTTGTGGCTCTTATACGGGAGGGTCATTCCCTCCCATCAGTATTCAATGATCTTGGTTGAGCACCAATCTTAGATCAGCAAGAAGAAGGAACAGAGCTGATTTCCTACATTGAGATCATTGCTGAGCTCTATAAAGAGCTCAGATGTGCCAGCCCAGACGATGGAGGGGCATATAGGATCTGTGTCTGAGGAGTGCCTGTGACATTTTCAGCAGACAGACTCGCTACATATCTCGGTATCCCTAGGCTGGTCGATGCCTATTCGAACCTGCCGCCTACAAAGTCTAATCCTTCAAGTGATGCAGAGATGTCTCAGGACGATAGACCGCCTTACACAGATGAGATCAATACACTTGCTGATCACGAGGTTAGAGACTTGGTTGTTGGTCCAGATGCCCCAATGTACGATGGGACAAAAAGCATTAGGCAGGCAGCTTTATCTTCTTTCTTTAAGATCATGAATCTGATCATCGCAAACAATATCGACCCTCGGCAGCACAAGACCGAGGTTGGCATGGATCAAGCGAGATTTATGATACGGATTGCTCGTGGCATTCCGATCGATCTCGTGGGATATATATTTGAGAGGATCCGTTTAGAGGCTCGGTACATTACGACAGATATACTACCGTTTGGGATCCTGATCACTCGATTTTTATTACATTTTGGGGTCGTCCCAAAAGTTGCCGAGTGCTCAAGGCAGCCGATGGGACTGATCAATAGCATCACCCTGTCACGGAGTACAGGACAATCGAGATTTCGTTTACGTGGACCTGTTCCTAACGACAGGGCTGATATTCAGAGAGATGCATAGCCAGGAAATACCGGCATATCGGCTAGTGAGACATCTACACAGGCCGAGGCATCATGCACATCTGCTCGGGAGGAGATGGCCGACATACTGCGTGCTAAGATCGGCATACACACATCAACGATGATTGATGTAGTGCATATTGCCATAACTAAGTTGCGTACAAAGATTATGGCTAGCGTATCTGAGTTACGTATAGAGGTTAATGAGTTACGTACACATCTTAATGTCAATAATACAACTCAGGTCACGCTTAGTACTCAACTGTCCCAGGTAGAGAGACAATTAGCTGTAGTCGAGAATGTGTGCAGAGACCTTGCATCATAGTCACGTCGGAGTTTCTATTTTTTATTTATATGTTTTTTTGTTATAGTTATGGACAGTATATATGGTGTTGTATTTAATTTGCTTTAGTGGTAAATTAAATATTTTGTCTTTTCTGGAGTAATTATTGATTTATATTATGTAGTGTATGGCTAATAATCTTAATTAAGATAAAACAAATCATTAAAATATTTTAAAATTAATTACATAAAATTAATTAATGAATTTGTATATATGATATATATTTTTTATATTTTGAGTTACGTACCGAGATTAATGTTATACGTTCGAATGTATAAATGTGGTGTTTGAATATGTTGATACTAAATATATTTCGTTCGAACGGTTTAGAAATCTTTCCGCCAGGTTTTGCCACCAAATATTTTCTGTTCGAACAAAAATAATTACCGTTCAAACGGTTTTGAACTTTCCCTACCATAATAAATTACTTCCCCGCCAAGATTTTTCTATTCAAACATTTTTTTATCCTTTCGAACGGAAAAATCTTTTTGAGACGCTTTAATTCGTCACAGAAAAACATGTTAGAACGGTTATTTTTCCGTTCGAACGATTTTGTAAAGTCATCAATTTTTTGGGACAAAATGTCCCAGAAACTGACTTTTAGGGTCTCTAAATAATTTCATCTTTAAAAAAATATTTAAAGATATAAAAAATGAATGAGAAAAAAAATCAAATGGCCATCTTCATGCTACACCCTCAACTATTGGGTAAAGGGATTTGCTAGCATGCTGCCCAACGGTCAGTGTTCTTTAGTATAAAATTATTATTTTTATTTTTATTTTCTTTTATTTTTATATTTTTTAACATTTTTTAAATATAAGAAAATATATCAATATATTAACAATTCATTTTCTTAATTATTAAATAAAAAAATTAAAAATAAATAAATATATGAATTAAGTAAAACTGCGAAATAAACTTTTACGAAACTGTCACATCAGTCTTTTCGATTTAAATTAATTACTCTCGTTCAGACAATCAGACTGATAATTTCTTTTAAGAACTAATAATTAATCCATAGCCTGCTAGCTGTCGAATTTCAACGTACGAACTCTTGGCCAAAAATGAAATTTCATTCGCAAAAATACCAGAGTCACCCAATGTTGGGTCTCGATTAGAATATAAAATAAAACAAATCAAAATAAATAAATAAACAATTTTTGTTCCTATGGGACGGGTCTCGTCCCAGTAGATGTAGCACTGCTCCTTAGGAATTCTACAAAAAGTGATTTTTGATGCTGATACGTCAATCCGTCGAATCTTTTAATTATTATTTTTTGAAACAAGACATATATACCAAGTTAACAAGTAACTTACCCTTTTATAAGAAATTTGTATGGATGTAGTGATTCCCGTTATAAAATAGTAATAAGATTTACTTATTAACTAATCACCTGAGCGGATCATGAAAATGTAACAGCTAGCACATATATAGGCCCATGCACAAGTCTTCCACATGAGACATGGGACACCCTGTATTGTAATTGGAGGAATATTTTACTTAATTTAAATCTTAGTTCTCTTATTTTAAATTTATCGAAATTTTAGTTAATTTATTTTTACAATTTTTAAGTTATGAAATTTATTTTAATATATTTGCTGGATATTAATTATTGTTTACATTTAAATTTGCTTTTTGTTTTATTTTTTTTATTTTTTTGTTGAACATACTAATTTTTCAGACTGGGCTGTTTTGGGTTAGTCTTATTTTTGGGCCCAGCCTATTCAGTTTCCAACCCAAGCTTTGAGCCCAACACAACCCATTAATTTTCTTTTCCCACGCGGTGCCGTTTCACTCCCAGCCGTAGGGCTTCTTCCTCTTCTCTTCTTCTTTTCTTTTCTTTTCTTTTCTTTTCTTCTTCTTCTCTTGCGCCGACGTCCAACTTTCCATTTTCATGCATGCCCCTTCATCCTTTTTCTCTATGTTTTGTCTGTTTATTATATATATCTTATATATATGTTAAGCATTCTCAACCCTAGATCTAGTGCCACTCGTCCTCCTCTTCCCAGAATATCAACTGAGACCTCCACTCCAGCTACCTCACCACCTTCATGTAGCCACAATCCTGTAACGCCCGTCCTTGAGTTTTTACAAAATATTTTAGAAAATACGATGGGAATTACCATCCTATTTAAAATCTTTTACTATCCTTCCCAGGGTGCAAGACTCTACGTTATAAAATTAAAAGTGATTTTCTAATAAAAGAGGTTTGCGGGTTAAAAGAGTGAAAAATATAAATTTTTAAAATAAAAAGGGACATTCATACATTTAAAACCCTCATGCCTAGATTTTCGTGCTCTTCTCCTTTGGTTGTGTCCCTCCTAAGCGTACTGCTCATTCAGTTCTTATGGGGGGAGGGGCACACAAAAAAACTAAAATGAGTCGAATACTCAGTAAGCATTACTTCGTACAGTTAAAATATAGCAAAATAGGTTTTCAGTCATGCATTCATCATTTCATATATACTATATGTACATGCATACATGCTTTCCTTCATAAACACCAGTAGACGGGGGTTTTCATCTTTAAACATGCTTTTCTTTTCTTTAAAACGTTCCCCCGTCACTACCTTCATTTCTTAAAAAATGTCATGCATTCATATATTCTTTTCTTTTCACTTTCATAGGCCAGTGCATACTGTTATGCCCCGCGTGCTAGGGTTAGCGGCCCTATGGCCAATGGATTCGCCAATGGCCACGAGTTAGAATCTCATTCCGTCAGGGTGCACTACCAGATATTACTGTCCGGCATTGCAATATGCCCATTCATTCATTTGGGTACCCCATTCATTCATTCATGTGGCCGTTATGTAGTTTTATACATTCATGCATGCTCATGCCTTTCTTTCATTCTTTCTTTACATTCATTCATTCATGGCAGCTCTAGAGAGCTACAGCTTTCATTCATTACATTTGCATGAGCATGGGCTTTCAATCTTTTCATTTCTTTCATTTGTTTCATAGAAAAACATCTTTTCATGGAAAACATGAAAACATCATTTCATGGAAAAACATTCTTTTCATGAGAAAATATCTTTTCGTGAGAAAATGTCGTTTGGGGCGAGAGCCTAAAAACCATCTTTTCGTTCCGTGTCTTTTCTTTGAAAATACATACAATAGATACTACGTATAGTCATCCATTCACATGCGTACAATTAATACTTTTTGGTGCATGAACAAGGGCTGTCAAAGAGGGTCATACATACTTATACTTTAAAACGTTACTCGTGTCTTTCTTCTTTTTCGTAAAACATGTGCCCTTAAAAAGGGAGAGCATTTCTTTTCTTCATTTTTTTTCATAAGGAAAAGTTTTTCGTTTTCTTCTTCTTATCTTTAGAAAACTCTAGAAGAGTATGAACGTAATACTTACCTGGACTCCATGCTACTTTCATAGCATACAGTCCATTCATGCGCATGTCAAATGGCAACCTACATGCATACATAACCTTAACGTTATTCTCTATCTAGTGCATAAGCAACTAACTAGAAATAGAGTTATGCTTTACTTAGAACACTCTCCTTCTATCCCGTGCTCTTTCATGTCCTTTACTATGATAAAACCCTTGGAAACCCATTACGGGCTCTACTTCCTTCAACCTTGACGTTTTACTTTGAGTGCTTACTCACTAGGGTGAACCCATGATTCACCTTAGGATTAAGACACTATGACCTTTGTTCCGTTCTTCTTATTAACCACATTCCGACGCATAACATAGACCGACTAAGTCATGCATCTCATTCTTAAACAGTATATTCCTCATTACCTTCATGTATCCTAGCTCACTCTAACCTCATGACCTTCCATACACATCACACGGTTCTAAGCTAATCTGGAGGCTTAAGCACCGTGTTATCATACTTAGGACAGATTACCCATTATGTACAGTAAATCCGTCCGGCACATGTGTCTAACCAGATAATACACGTGCCTTACCCCTTTATCATATAGGACCAACATACCTTATATTGGTCATCAGGTCATGTGGACAAGCGCCACACTCTTATACCAACCTTCTCTTACTCGACTAGCATGACTCTTTGTGCTACCCGTCCCTCATGACAGTTTATCCCAACACTTAACATGATAGAACTTCATTCATAGCTACACTTTACGTCACGCCATATAGCTCAAGACTGTTCCCAAGCTACACTGTGACCTTGTCACATCACCTCACATACATCTTAGGTCATCACAGCACAACTCCACGATTGACCATGTCACTTCATGACGTTGCCCAATCATGCTTCCGCTGCACTGCTTTAATACTTTCTAGCCACTTCGCACTTATTCCCGGCCATAAGCCAATCACATGGCGACACCCGTCGCCTTGGACTACAGTCATACTTCACAGCCACTTCGGGACACTGTTCCATAGTTCCCGACACGATACATCAAATTCTTCTCCTATCAACTACGTAACCACCCTTATCTTTGTGACACGCCATACGGTGTATTGCTGCACCTCATGGAGTACACTCCATACATACTCTCTTCACAGCACTACGTAAAGTCACCACTATGGCACACACGCCATATGGTGTATCGTTCCACCACATGGAGTACACTCCACGTGTACTCCATTCACAACACTACGCCACATTACCACTATGGCACACATGTCATATGGTGTATCGTCTCACCACATGAAGTACACTCCACGTGTACTCCATTCACGACACTACCCCACATCACCATTATGGCATACACGCCATATGGTGTGTCATTCCGCCACATGGAGTACACTCCACGTGTACTCCATTCACGGCACTATGCCACATCACCCATCACTACTACATCACACAACCACAACCATACTTCACAGCACAGTTCCACAATACTACACAGCACACATCCCAACTACGCCCAACACTTCACGTCATAGTCCACATCACCAGACTACACAGTGAACCCTATAATACTAGCAGCACAGTCCACAACCTAGTCAACTAGCTAGCATCTAACATAAATAGAGAGGGATAGAGAATTATACCATCGGCGGGATAACTCGTGTGTAGCTCGCTAACCATCACAGTAGATAACGCCGAAGGAACGTACGGGGTGGCTACACCGCGTACAGTGACTGTTTAGGCATTAGGATAGCTAGGTGTGGTCTTGGAAGGGCCTAAGGTGGCCTTGATGATGTTGGCAAGGAGCGTATCACAGTGGATCTAGCTGTGTACGGTGGTGGTCAGTCACGCGCAGTGATTGTCCATCACGTGCAGTGACTACCCACTATATAAAGTGGTGGTTTGGATCTAGGGCTTGGCTAAGGGAAACTGCTGGAGGAGTCGTAGAGGCTCGATGGTGGTCGTGCGGTGGTCCGTGGTGGTGAAAGGAGGCTAGCCATGCACTGTGAGAGAGGAGGAGCCGTGGGAGAGTGAGGAGCCATGGGTGGTAGATCGGGACCGTGGGTGGTCCGGTTGGCTTCGTGGTGGCCCGCGAGAGGTCACTCGCCGTGGGTGGCGGCATACGGCGGCGGATCGGGCTTAACCCATGCGGAGGAGGAGCCTCGTGCGGTGGATCTGGGGAGGCTACTGGTCGTGGGTTTAAGGGAGGAGGAAGGGGAGACCTGGAAAGTCTCATGGTGGTGTCCGGTGGCCGAGATGGCCACACACGACTGCGCTAGGGGGCTGCACAGTGAACTCGTGCATGGAGGGGCTATGTGCGTGAGCTACCAACGGGGAGATGGAGGCTGGGCTAGCTAGAGGGGGACGGCCAGTGGCAGAGGAAGCTGCCGTGGGAGTGGTGGCACCGGATAGGAATTAAGATAGAATATTATTTAAAATAATATTCCTTCATCATTTATAAAATGATGAAGTGTTACTTAAAATATTTAAAGAAATAAAACCATTAAATTAATTAAAGATTCCATCAATATTTAAATCACGTAATATTTTAAATAACTGTAATCGTTTGTATAAAATGATTCTCTAATATTATAATATTTTTGGAGCTCTTCAAATATATTATAATTGAGTTACTTAAAATATTCTTTATTTAAATAATAATATGACTCTTCCATTTAACATACACATTACTCTAAAGCACAAAACTAACTTTATAAATTATATATTATCTTTTAAAACACGTCATCGGAGTCTGGCACACATAACGGGACTCTTAGACACTATGAAGAGGAGTGGGCAGGCTATCGCATCTGACGTAATTGCTTACATCATAAAGAAGGAAGAAGTAGGGTATTACAAACCCAGCCACTGCAACTCCACGCACGGAAGCTCCAACTCTCCCTCTCCCCGTTGTCACTAGCCTTTGCCCAGCCCTTGTAAAACCGCAAGCCTCGGTTGCGTTCAGCAACCCAGCCACCCCCCACAGCCAAGCCAACGCGTCGCTACTCCACCAAACTCAATCCACCACCCTCTCCGCGTAAAACACCACCCCTGTTTGCACCACCGAAAAGCAGAGCACCATACCTCTATTTTTCTCACTCAAAACAGAGATTTCTTTCCACCGAACAACCGCACCGCACTAGCCACTCCAAGCCATCGCCACCCGCTCGGAAAAGGCCGTCGGACACCCACAGACCACCTATGCCCGTAGCAACCCCTCACGATGAGCACCTCTCTCGTTTACTCCCTCCTTTCTCTCCGCCCTCTCTCGCGCTCACCTCTCCCTTTCCTTCTCTCGTGCTCAGCCCAGCTCGACGGCATCTCTGCCACACTCCTGCTCTTTAGCTGCGCCACCACAGCCCTTCAGCCAGCCCCGTCCCGCATTACCCCTCACGCGTGCCTCAGTTTCTCTTGGGTAAGCCTCTGTCGCCGCTGCACTTCTATTATTTCTGTGTTTTTGGTTTCTGTTGTTCACTGTTACTTTCCCTGATAAGGTGTTTACATATATATATATATTTATATGTAAATCTTTAACCTAATAATTACCAGTTTACCCATAGTGTATATTCCATATTTATATTTTTGAATGAGTGGTTTACTTGGGTTTTGTTTTAAGTCTCATAGAGTATTATATTTGTGTAGATAATATTTTTTTAATAATATTGTTAACTAAAGGAATTAAACCTATTTTTAAGAGAGGAGTTTTTAATGACGTATTTTATAAGGTTTTTAAAGTAGTCGAAGTATTCTATTAATTTATAACACATTGTTGGTATTTTATATAATAATATTTAATGGGTTTCGTAATTATCATAATACTAGTTCAATTAAATTCTTGTTTTGTACGAAATTGATTAAGTGAATATCGATGGTTTTGGAAAATAATGGTATTTTAGGAATTTTGAGAAATTTAGGTTTTGAGGAATTAAAAATAGGTTATTTTAGAAGCTTAGGTTTAAATATCGAAATACGTGATTGATTAGAAAATTTACGAAAATTATATGATTATTTTATAGGTGACGAGTAATAGTTGTTTGGCATTTTTGAGGAATTTTCTGAAAAGCTAAGAAGTTCAAGTAAGCGGGAGTTCCTATAGTAGATTTTGCATAAAATAAAATGATCTGAGGTCGATTTTGGGAAATATGCATGTTTTGTTATGAAAAGAAATTTCATAAACGACCTTAGTTATTTGTTTTGCATTACTCATGAAATTCTATATAAGAAGAATGTATTTTCTGTCATGACTGGTGTAGACATGAGCTTATTTTGAGATTTTATTTCTGAATTGTGCAAAAGAGAGCGAACATGAAGTTTTGTGCATAAATTTTATTCTTGTGATCTGATTCTGTTTTGAAAATATTCTGTACTCTGATACGATATGATGTGATTTCTGAAACCTCTAGTATTACATTTTGTTTCTGTTCTGTTCTGACCTTACCACGGGTGTAAAACTATGGCCTCTGTTTGGGTTGGTACCAACTTCTCTGTTTCTGGTGCACCCACTTTGGAAACAAAGTGGTCTTTTATGTGTTCTTTCCTGTGTGCACACTCGGGATTTCGAAATTAAAAAATGGAAAGTTTCACAATATGATACTGCCTGGTTTGGCCACCGGGGATAGCACAACCCTACCATAGAGGTTAAACATGGTATATGATATGACATGATATGATAAGATGAAAATATTCAGTTATGTTATGCCAAAGAATTTTTGAATATGAAAATGGTTTATGAATATGAAAAGATTGAAAAGTCGCTCTAATTTTCTAATAATACATTTTGAGATGTGCATATAAAAATGAATTGTTTTGTTTCTGCATACTGAACTTTTTGCAAATGCTCATGTTTACATACTAATATATGTTCTCTGCTTACTAAGTTGTCGATAACTCACCCCCTTTATCTTCACAATATTTTCAGATGATTTTGAATATTTCAACTGAGGATCAAGAATACAGAGCATGAGTGAGATGAGTTAAGAATAATGGATTAGCATAGAAGGTTTATACGAGTATTGAAGATTTTTAATCAGTAAGCCCGTTGTGTTCAGATGATATGATTTGTTGGGAGGTTGATGTTTATATTAAGACTTTGTATTCATGTCTTAGAAGTAATATATTGGAGTAATTGATGTGGATTAATGAGTATTTTGTACAATAGAGAAAAATTGGAGTATGTATTAGGTAGATGAAAAAATACTTTTAAGTGATATGAGTTCACTCTCCAGACCCACGGGGTCGGGGCATTACAACACACCCACCGGCTATGATCACGTACGTACATACGTGTTTATCAAGCCAAAACTCTCCACTTATCCATGCACACGTACGTACAGCAAAGAAATGAGGCCACAAATTAATGGTCGAAGCGCGCCGTCTTGCAGCTTTCTTACCCAAGTGGCCGCCGAGCATCATGCCCGGCCACAAAGAAGTTCTCATGCATATTTAATTTTTGGGCAAGTACGTAAATCCCATGATATCAAAACAAACTGGCTGATTTTATCTTAACATGCCGTGAAACCTTACATTAGTAAAGGCTAGAGGTAGAATTGTTAAAGATCCATGGAGAGCACAAAGTCTATGTATAAGACGGCCCTGTAATAAAATAAAATTAATCTAAAACGAAGAAGAAAAAAAAAAGCCTACCCGCAGTTAAGGAGGGAAACAAACAAGCGAGAAGATGTAAGTAAAACAAGCACACTAGAAGACTTATACCATGATGATCAAAAAGCTAAACAACTAACTAACTTATCTGCTAATCAAGCACACCGCGTACAACTTGAGCATGATCTAGCTTCCCATACAGACACCTTTGTAGCTGTTCATGGAAGACATGCACTGCGTGCACGTAACAGACGGATCGAGTAGGAGAAATTAAGCCCATTATTTAGGATTCACATAAGCGTAGATGGTGTAGTAGGTCTGCAAAAAGGTTAACACTAACAGCACAAAGGCTGCCAATGCCGAAATCCATGACCATGGCGTATTAAAGTACCTACGCTTGAACCCCGTCCATTGCGCTTCCCACTTAACATTATAACGATGGTTTACCTTTTCGAAAACGTTGTATAAATAAAACTGATCTGTTTCAACATTCATCCCCTTCCCCAACTTGTTGATGAGTTGCACGATCTTGGTGTTCTCGATCCCAACATAACTTTCAATGATGTTGCGTTGGTAAAGGTACATGACGTCCCAGGGTGTGTTTACTAAGCAGTCCAAGAAATAGGCGTAAGCTGTGATGTGCTTGGAGCTTCCGTTGTCCAACTGCTCGAATGCCAGACAGTTCACCAAGAAAGAGTGCATGAATTCGTCGGGGGTTATTTTGGGCATCTCAATCACTCCGTTCTTGAATTTCACAGCCAAGAAGCTGTCGGCCTCCTCACGCAGTTTGATCTCAATCCTTGCTTTGCGGAGCAGCTTCGTGATGCAGTATATCACCGGTACTGTTGTTTTCTCCCTTGGGGGTTTATCTAGATCGGGGGTGATAAAACTTAACCGAAACAAGTCCAGCAAATGCAAGCTGTCATTGAGTTTCTCGCTCATCTTTTTGAGATCTTCATCGGATCTGCTGATCATTTCCTTGTTAAAGAATCTCAAAGCAAGCAAGGACAAAGGATAGTCCTCATCAGGCATTTTGGAAGTTTCAAATAACTTTTTCAGAACAACAAAGGGGATCTGATTCTCAAGCAGAAGAAGATCCACGTAGAACTTTGGTATTGCCCATGCCACGGAGGCGAGAGGGTGATTAGACTCCATCTTTTTCGGTTTCGGTTTTCCAAGTGTTCGAAACAATTCTAACATAAAACAACCATCACGAACCAGCATTTTGAGGAACGCGGGATCGTTCCTCTCGGACTTGAACTCGATCTTTTCAACTTCTGGGCGTATGATTTCCATCAATTCTTCCATGCTTTTTTTGGCGTGGGACTGTAGAAAGCTACAGAACTCCTGCTTGTGCTTTTGTTTCACTTGGAGGCTTTTATGTTTCGCGTCGTTCTTGCAGTTGTAGTGCCCGATGGAGACGACGCGGGGCTCGAACCATTCCTTGCCGCTGACCAGCTCGACGAGGGTCATGGGAACACTGTAGAAGCAGCAATTCTGTGTGGAAGTATCGAAGTCCCCAATTTCCAAGTCATGGAAAGACGGCTCCCCATGATCCTCACTCGTCGAGGCTTCTTTAATTTTTTTCCCTTTTTTTGCCATCTTGCCATCTTGCCGTTTATTATAACGATCGTCCACCTTTCTGAAAAAGTCGTATAAATAAAACTGATCAGTTTCAACATCCATCTCCTTCCCCAACTTGTTGATGAATTGCACGACCTCGCTGTTCTTCCCAACATAATCGTCAATGATGTTTTGTTCGTAAAGGTACTCGACGTCCTTGGCTGTGTTTACTAAGCAGTCCAAGAAATAGGCGTAAACTGTGATGTGCTTGGAGCTTTTGTTGTCCAACTGCTCGAATGCCCGACAGTTCACCAAGAAAGAGTGCATGAAGTAGTCGACGGTTATTTTGGGCATCTCAATCACTCCGTTCTTGAATTTCACAGCCAAGAAGCTGTCGGCCGCCGGCTCACGAAGTTTGATCTTAATCCCTGCTTTGAGGAGCTTCGTGATGCAGTATATCACCGGTACTGGTTCTATTTTTTTCTCCCCTGGTGGCTTATCTAGATCGCGGGTGATAAAACTTAACCGAACCAAGTCCAGCAAATGCAAGCTGTCATTGATCACGAGTTTCTCGCTCATCTCTTTGAGATCTTCATCGGATCTGCGCATTACCTTGTTGAAGAATCTCAAAGCAAGCAAGGACAAAGGATAGTCCTCATCAGGCATTTTGGAAGTTTCAAATAACTTTTTCAGAACAACAAAGGGGATCTGATTCTCAAGCAGAAGAAGATCCCCGTAGAACTGTGGTATTGCCCATGCCACGGAGGCGAGAGGGTGATCAGACTCGATCTTTCTCGATTTTCCTAGTACTCGAAACAATTCTAATATAAAACAACCATCAAGAACCAGCATTCTGAGGAACAGATCGATCGTCTCGGAGTTCATGAGCTTAATCTTTTGTGAGTAATGACATGATCTGGCATCAGCTTCAAGTACTGGCCGGCGTATGATTTCCATCAATTCTTCCATGCTTGTTTTGATGCGGGACTGTAGAATATTGCTAAAGATTTCCTGCTTGTGCTTTTGTATCACTTGGAGGCGTTTATGTTTCGCGTCGGTCAGTTTGCAGTTGTAGTGCCCGATTGAGACGACGCGGGGCTCGAACCATTCCTTGCCGCTGACCAGCTCGACGAGTGTCATGGGAACACTGTAGAAGCAGCAATTCTGTGTGGAAGTATCGAAGTCCCCAATTTCCAAGTCAGGGAGAGACGACTCCCCATGATCCTCACTCGGCGGGGACTTTTTAGTTTTTTTCCCTTTTCCTCGTTTTATTTTTGAATCAACCTTGACCATCTTGCTTGGTTTTAGATTCTGGGTGTGAAATTGGCGATCGAAGGTATGAACCTATTTGAGTGGAAGTTTTACACTGGATTTGAGGGGAACATGATGACATTTCAAGGTCGGCTACATGACATAACGATAAAATTAATTCTGGATCACAATAATTTATTAGGAGAATTGGCAGATTATATGATAATTTAGGGTGCCACTAATTTATTATATTGTTGGAACATTTTCAGGATAATGGACATGCAAGAAGCTAACATATGGATAATAAGAAAATGTTTTTTTTTATTATTTTAATAGATAAATTTTAAAATTTGTATCTTGAATTTGAATGCATGAGGGCGTCATCATTCATTCTATTTTTATGCGTTGAGGGTCCGCCGAGTTAATAATAGGACCATTATTAGATGAGAATTATTTAATATGTTACAAACTGACAGTATTTTTTATGGCTCTGATTTTAGTAGGAGTCACTCCATAATTGTTTATCATATGGGCTTGAGGGGAACATGTCAAAGTAGAAGAGGGAGGATTTAGCTAGGAGCATCTTTAGGGTCCCGCAAATTGATTCGATGATCAGAAATTGACTTCATTTTTAGGCGGATGACTAACAAAGAGATAACATGACAATATCCTTTATGGCTTTGATTTCATCTCGGATCAAGTGTCCATGATCGATCCCTGCTTTTTCCACGTGGGTTTACAGGGACGTTCTTGTACCTGTTATCCATTAACGTCTAGCCTTTTTTATTTTTATGAATCTATTATATATCCAACTACTCGTGAATCAAAAATTGATAGTTTTTTTTAATTCTTTTACAGTATTATTGCAAAGATAATAAATTTATTTGAATTTTTCGATTAGTAATTTTAATAAATTTGATATTGAGAAATGAATTTCAAACTTTTAAAATTCCTATTTGTCTATTAATTAATTTTTCTAAATGTTGCGCTCTTTGCTGTTTTTTATAATTATTTGCAAATCTATGTCTACTATTGAAGATGGCGTAACCAATTAGAAATATGTCGATTGGATTGATCTTATTTGGTGATCCCGAATAAGGATTATTTTCTTGCGATGCTTAAAATATTCGAGTAGTGTCGTCCGAGCTGGATTTGCTTGGTGATCCCATGTAAGAATTAAATTCTTGCGCTACTTGGTATTACCGACTAGTGTGTCTGTTAGACCAGACTTGTTCAGTAATCCCTGATAAATAATCATTTTCTTGCAATGCTTGGAATTACTGAACAATGTGTTGGTCAAACTGGTCTTACTCAGTGATCTGAGTAATGATTATTTTCTTGTGATACTTGAAATTTCTGACCAGTGTGTCAATCAGACTTGATTTGCTAGGTGATCTTGAGACTCGAAATTTGTGAGCAATGTGTCTGTTGGGTTGCCCTTGCTTGGTGATCCCGAGTAAGAGCTAAATTTTTGCACACTGTGTTCGAACTATGCAAGGCACGTATGTTCAAGTGAAAGTAATGCTGCATTTTTTATATGAAAAAATATGATCTTCAAAATGCATGTCAATTAGAACTAATCATTAATACTGAGAATCATTGAGGAAAAATAATAACTCTTAATATGATAATGAACTAAACAATGTGAAAATATTTTAGAGTTTTATTAATTATAAAAAATAATTATTAAATCGGTAGTAGCAAATGTAGCAAACCTAGTGTATATGTGTGTGTGTGTGAATCAAAACATGGTTTCTTAACTAGTTAAGTCGTGAGACATTTATACAACCATTGTAAAGTTCAGCGTTTGTTAGCTACTTAGCTACGGGCACTTATATGTTTCACACATGATTAGACTATCAAGAAGATAGTTAACTTATATTACGGAAATGAAATTTGTTTTGTTCATAAAATTGATCTTTCCAACTCATGTATAGTTTTCTTTTACTGCAAAAGCTCATTCCTAGGTCTACATTGTTTGTATATATGAAGATGATCTTGAAAATTGAGTACTTTGAACTAAACTAATGACAATGTAAAATTGAAAGGAAAAAATATAGAACATTATTTGACATTCTTAAGTATGCTACCCCTTATGATTTTCTTGGAGCAAACCCTTATGATTGGACCAACTTTTTGTAGGTGTGAATGGACATAAAAATTATTAGATGGCCTTGTTTTTAAATAACTCATACCATATTATGTTATTCCTAAAAGCAATTTCACATGAATCTAAGAAAAAGATGATGAAAAAAAGTGGCACTAATCATTTAAATGAAAACCTTGGTAATTTTGCCTGCCAAACAAAATATATTTTTGAACCTTATAGACAAAAAGGAAGCACATCAAACATAAACTTCAAGGAAAAAGAGATAATTTTACCTATCAAACACATTAGAACCTCAAGGACAAAAAGATAATTTTCTCATCAAATACAAACATCAAGGACAAGAAAGTAATTTTTTCATCAAACTCAAACTCAAACTCAAACTACTATCCATACTATTAGAGTACAAATTGTGATAGAGAAAATGGAGAGAAACTGGTGGCAAACAAAAAAACAAGAGAAATGATAGAGCTACCAAAAAAGTACATATCTATTTTGTATCGATTTTTTTTTACTTTTTTTTACTTAATGATTAAGAAAGTTTTTTTTTTTGTTATGTTTTATTTTTAAAATGTTTAAATGGGTTTAAAAAATGTTTGGAAAAAATAGCCAAAAAAAAAAAAATGGTGTAGAATTTTCGGTCGCCAGCACCACTCAAAAAGCAATAATGCACGGCTAGCAGGGACAAACACGCAATTAAAAAGTTAAAACAAATTTCACTGTTCACATGCCCAAAGACTTTTTTATAATATTAGAGAGATATGAAAATTTAGGGTCCCACTAATTTATTTCGATGGAACATTATTAGATGAAAACTTGACTTTATTTCCAGGATAATCGACAAGAAGTTAACATGCATGCATAATAAGAAAATGTTTTTTTGTGTCTTTGATTTCAATATGCATGCGTGCGTCCATTATCCATTCCAATCACATTGCACTCATTTTAAAAATGAATATATTTATTATTAAAAAGTTAATTTTTTATTTAGATTTTAGATTTATTTTTTTAATTAAACAAGTAACGCTTATAAACTTTTTGATTATAAATATTATTTCTGATATATAGTTATTTCTATTTTCACGTGGGCTTGAGGGAAACATGTCACATTGTCAAGATAGGGGAGGATTTAGGAGCATCTTTATTCAAATTTAGGGTCCCGCAAATTTATTAGGGGAAACATCATTAGACGAGAAGTTGACATTTTTATCGCTTTGATTTCCTCTCTACTACTGTCTATGATTCCATGTATTTTCACATGGGTTTGAAGGGACTTGTTCTTGTACCTTATCCAACTAGTCTTTTTTTTTTTTTCTATCTTTTTTCTAAATCTATTAACCAACTAGTCGTGCATAAAACTGTTTACAATATTATTGCAAAGTTTAATAATTGCAATCTTCGATTAATAATTTTAATAAATTTGATATTGAAAATGAAGGCTAAATAATAAAAATAGGAAGTATTTCAAACAGTTAGGATATGTTTGGGGCAAAGATTAGATTTCTCATTTTTATCTCTATCTCATCTCATCATTACAATTTTTTCAAATTTCTATACAAAATATAATAAATAATTCAACTTTTTCAAATCTCAATACAACTTTTTCAAATTTTAATATTTTAAATTAATATTTTAAACTTTTATCTTAACACTATTCACAAAATTTTCATCTTATCTCACCTATCAAGTATAACGTTATGCTTGGATGTTTTATCTTCCTCAAAATTTTCATCTCATCTCATCTCATCTCATCATTACAACATTTTCAAATTCCTATATCAAATATAATAAACAATTTAACTTTTTCAAATCCCAATACAAATTTTTCAAATTTCAATTCAACTTTTTCAAATCTTAAAACTAAAAAGTAATATTTTAAACTTTAAAACAAAATACAAAATTCTCATCTCACCTCCCAAATATATCCTTAATGTTCCTAATTGTCTAATGTTTGCGCTCGATCGTAGCTGTTTTTTATAATCATTTGCACATCCGTGTTCTATAAGACAACCTTAATGGATCTTCTCATAATCTCAGTACTTATATTCTCCTTTGTTTTTTATAATTATATTCTTGCCTATTATGATATGTGAAAAAATAAATAAATCAATATATGGGAGAATGTGAGATTTTACTAATGACCAAAAATTAGGTGCAAGTTTGAAAAAATTATTGAAAAATTAAAAGAAACTTGGAGAATTAAGTGCTAAGTAAGATTTCTTAAAATTCTTGGTGCATCGTATTGAAGAAATATTGAGGACGTCTTAACAAAAAATATGTATTAAAGAAGGGTTTTCAAAACTTTTGGTGCATAGTGCCCTAAATGTAGTTCCGCACGGCCTGCTTTAGGGTGTTGAATGGTGCGCAATAAAGAAATATTCTCCTATATATAGGGTTTGAAATTGAAAAAAAAAAAATCAATTTTACTATGAGAAATGATATTTATAATTTTAATGTGTGTAATTGTCTTTTGAAAAAAAAAATGACAAATTTGAGATCCATATGAAAAAATAATTTTTTTAATGATGGACCTTAATTTCTTTCAAATAGTGTGCGTGAGCTCAGCCATCCTAAGATTGTATCTAGCAGTACTCTTTTATATATATATATAATTGTTTTCATTATATTTTGTTTATTAAAAATATATTAATATAACTATTTAAGAAAATTAAGCTTATCCCCTGTCAAAACAAGGTTTGCTCCTAAAAATAAACCGCAGTTCCTTTTCTTCAATTAATAACGGCCCATTGCACATTTAAATAGTAGAAAGATGTAGCACGTAAGATGCAGATGATATTGAATTATTATTGATTGGGTGTATTAGAAATCTTACTTTTTCCATTTAGGGTTATTTTTGTGGGGAATACTTTTAAAATAATTCTATATTATATTTATTATTATTAATATTTTAAGATTTATTTTGAAAGTTATAAATTAGTTTGAAAAAGAGAAATTAGGAAGAGTTTATAAGTTATGGGCTATGATTAGGGTTGTAAAGAAAACTGAAAAATTGGTTGAACCGGACCTGATCAGATTGATCCGGTTTGTAAGCAGTCCAGTGCGGTATCAGTTTTTAAGAACTGAAACCGATCTTAAACTGATTTGGTACTGATTTTCATATTTTGAAAATCAGTTTAAACCGAATCAAATCGATATATATTTACTTTTTTATATTATACATAATCTTTTATAATATATTATATGCTAAATTGCTAATTAATATGATATGAAATTGTAATCTTTTCTTCAATTCTATTAATCTTATAGTATAAAATTAATATAACATGTGATATAAGATAAAATTAATTTTATAATTTTTAATATAACATATAAATATATAGATATATACATATATATATAAAGGATAAATACATTTTTGGCATAATAAATTATAATGTATACATATAATTCTTTTTATAAATACATTTTTACACATTTGATCATATAATAATAATAATAATAATAATAATAATAATAATAATAATCATATAAAAAGTCTAGAACTTATATAGACTATAGTTAAACTCAATACTATATTCGTATTTGTTAATTATTAAAAAATAATGTACTTATACTATAATACAAATAAACTAATAGTTTACTATATGTAACCATCATATTATTACTAATATCGATAATCCATAAAACTGGAAAAACCAGACCAGACTAAAATCGAAAAAACCGGAAGTTTCGATTTCAATAGTAAATAAGTCCGGTATCAGTTCTTAAATTTTCAAAATCTATGTATACTGGTTTGGTTCTAATAAATGTACAAAATCAGATTGAACCTTATTGGTTATACTCCTACACTTGGGGGAGGAGATTCACTTTGGGAAAAGCATCAATGAGAGGGAGGGAGAGAATTTCATGGGGCAACCAGATCAAGGTGGGAAGCATTTCTCGACCCAGCCTTGTTAGCCCTAGCTCGGGGAGGGGGGTAGATTCACACCTTTCAAAGCTTAGGAAGAATGTCGCTCACAAATGAGAAATCCAAAATTAGCTGATGAATCGAGACATGGTTTCGAACTGGGTTTGGCACGTGAAGGGGTGTGAATCAGACCGGGAATTATGTTTTCCTTGTAGTAAACGGGTGTCCATAGTGGGTACCCCGTTTAGGGATATGAAGTGGCTTAATAACCACCTCATGAGCCTTGATGGCTGGCATGGGGGTTACACTTAGAGATGTTATTTATATAGCTCCTCCCTTATTTGGATGAGGTACGTACTTATAGCACAAAAGTGAAAATCTCTCTCTCAAGTATTGTTCTCTCTAGTTCTAGCATTTAGGCTGTAGAATATGTGAGTGTTGCTCTGATCTTATCACATTGCACATTCTTCTATCGAAAGGATGATTTCGGATGAGCAACACCCGTGGAGAAACTTGTGGAACAACCACATCCTTTTTAGGATTTTTCGCTCGTGCTAAACGCTTTCGCTGTACTCTAATCTAGTTTTTCTAACACCGTCTGGATACACACACGCACACACGAAGCTTGGATTATAAGTTTAAAGGGGCCAAATATTTTTAGGCTAGAATAAATAGTTGAATTGAAGCTTTTTAGGAACACCATCAACAAGTGATACAAAAATAAATCTCCAAATTTCATTCTTCCATTAATTTGGAAAACTTTACGTTTTCGCTTGTCATATATTGCAATTAAAAGAAAGAGGCTAAACTTTGTAAATGAGTTATATATGAATTATAAAAAAAGAGAATATTATATGGGAAGGACAAACTAAGTTTTGGGTTTTCTAAATAATGTATGACATAAATTATATTAAAAGGTTTTAAGTAGTACATGAATTACATACTGTGTAGCTAGCTGTTCAACCATATGTGGAAATTTTTCATTAAATATTTTTCATTAAGATAATTATAAATTTTAAAAGAAAAATAGTATAATATCAAATTATAATTTTCAAATTAAATTAAATAAAAAAAATTGAAGACCAAAAACTAGTTTAGATGGTTTTGATTCACAAACCACCTCAATTCATCTCATTTCATCTCATTATCATCATTACATCTTTTCTAAATTCCCACATAAAATATAATAATCCATTTTTTTCAAATCTCAAAACAAGCTTTCTCAAATTTTCACACAAAATATAATAAATAATTTAATTTTTTCAAATCTCAAAACTACTTTTTTAAATTCTCACACAAAATATAATAAACAATTTAACTTTTTTAAATCTTAAAATAATAATAATATTAAAAAATATTATTCTAAAAATATTAATTTTTATTATTTACAAATTATCTCAATTTATCTCTAAATTTAAATGATCTTGACAAAAAAGTCAACTTACAAAAGTAAGGACAATATACATTACTTAATTTTTTAATGAGGAAAATTGTTAAAAATTAAAATGAAGACGTACAACCAAATTAACTAGTGGAATTTTTTCTTCAAGCCTTGGGGGCCAGCCCCCCAGCCCCCTCTCCTCTTTTCGGTTGTGTGTGTGTATATATATACCAGTAGAAGTAGCCTAGGCACTATGTTCAGTTGAATGATTTTTTTGTTTTCTTTTTTATTAACAAGTCACCTCTCTAGCAGCACTGAAACTAAAAATATTATACAGGTGATCATATCTAAGCAATAATAAAAAAAAAATAAAAGAATTTTATTTGAATTAAACAATGATTAAAAGTAATTATGATGAAAGTATTAGCAGATATAAAAGTATTTTTTTTATTTATATTTTTTGTCAAAACGACCTCAGCAAAAGTAAATCAGTGCTAAAGGCGCTTTAAATATTTAATAAAGTTTTGCTCATGATTAATGATATTGTCGTTTTGTGTTTTTTTTTCTCAAGTAACTTTTGGGTTGAAAAATTAAAATTAAAATTAAAAATAAAGTGGAGGGATATGGATCCTCAACAAAATCTTTATCCTTTAAGTATGAAGTGTTTTGGTGACAATTTTATGTGTTTTTTTGCCATCCAAGTAACTTCTTTTAGTAATATTTCTGATTTGAATAAGGAACTATTTATGTACTATTATGATAAATTTTGATAAGTACATAAGACATTAGTAGTTATACTAATATAGACTATAGTTTCATCAAAAAAAAAAAAAATATAGACTATAGTTATACTTATACTAATATAGTTATACTAAATCATTATAACTAATAGATTTCGAATCATCTATCCGTGTACAAATTAAGCAGCATTTGAAGTCAAAAAACTATAAACCAATCAAGTAAGACCTGACAAATTCCACGAATCCAGATGGTTCAAATTTTAAATCCTTATCTGAAGAATCATTACTTTTTTCATAAATCGACATGTTATCATTATCTAAAGGAGTAGGAAGTCTTGAGACTCAGTCAACTCTAGATTTTGCATAATTTCTCGGGTTCCTTGTTTTACAGGCTTCAGGTTTTACAGTTTTTTTTTTATCCTCAATCTAGGTACTTAAAATCAAGATGACTGAGGCTATGAAAAAACTTACCAGACTCGGACCTTACTTTGGGACGGCCAGCACAGGCTGAGGTCAGTTCAATGGAAGACGTCAACTGGAAGGAAGACATCGACTAGGAGGAAGACGACGGTCCCCGTACTTCTCTGCTTCCCTCGAAGGCAGTTGTAAAGATGACAAGGTGCTTGAGGAGAATGTTGGCTCCAATAAGGCTCATTTTCCCCTTCATCTGTTTTTGTTTGCATGTGCTTTGTTTGGCGTGCGTCATATTCTAAGTTTATCTTTCTTATGTAGAGCGTTGATGCCCTGGCGTCTTGGATCGTGGAGGGTAAGGCCAGTCTGGAGCAGGCTGATGGCTACGCCTGATCCTTAAAGGCTGGCCTTGATTCTCTTCATGAGGAATCATCCAGACTTCGATCCAAATTTCTCCGTGTTGAGAGTCTCCACGCCCGAGACAATTTTGCTCTACATGCGGTTGATCTAGAGAGGGCTACCACTAGGGTAGAGGTCTTGCGTCTTCAGGGGATGTTGGACTCCTCTAAGCGCTTCCGGGTTGATGCTGAGAGAAAGTCCAAGGAGGCAGCCGCTGTTTTGGCTTCCTTTGAGAAAGAGCACGAGAGGGTGGCCAATGAGTTGACTAAAAGGAAAGAGGCGTTTTGGAACAAGTACCATGATAAGGATATCGGGATCAATGAGCTGCAAGGAGAGTTGGTTGAGGCTCAGGCCACCTTTGACAGGTATAAGAAGAAGTATGCTAATGTTGACGCCCGCCAAGATAGGAATCTGGCCAGTTTGGTGAGGATGTCTCGGGAGATGAACGAGTCGAGGGAGGTGCGAGAAAGATTAGATGCTAAGCTAACTACTGCGAACAACGAGATTGTCTGCCTACATCCTCAACTAAATTGTCCAGGATAGAGCCTTTACATACGGGTATGGTGCAAAATTGACGCGTTTGAAGATGCATTTGTTGGCCAACTCTCAGGTTGACCTGAGGAGTCTCAACTTGAAAAAATTTCAACTTAACGCCATTGCTTGTCAATATGCTGATTCCATAGATCAAGACATAATGCCAGACACTGTCTCTCGTCCTACACTTCTACCTCAATAGTGATGAGTATGTAATAATGGTTTATTCTACATACAACTATTAGATTCCACATATAGTTGTTGCACACAATGTTAGAATAAAATAACTATATCGTACATATGAATTAAAGAAAGGAAATTGCTAGGTCGACCTTGGGAGTTCTGTCCATAAGTGCATTGTATTTATTTATTTTTTGTATCTTATATTTTTTAAATCATTTTAAATATTTAAAAAAAATTACAAACTCATTAAAAAATAATTTTTTAACTAATAAAAAATATAGGATTATCATATACTTCGGACTACACATGAGGGATGCTTTAACTGACAGTATCAGCAATTAAACAATAACAAAAGCTGTCAACCACATAATTAAGACCTCTGTCATTCCTTGGTCTTTGACAGCATAGCCACAACTACAACAATTTATATATCAAAAATAGTAAAGAATAATCTAATTAAATATAAAATAATGCATCTATAATTATCACATTTTAAGTGAGAAATATATTCATGATTACTACTTTGGATATACTGTGATCTGCTAATATCTTATAATATTAATATATATATTTTTAGATGATTTTTTAAAATATCAACAGTCCATACTACCCGTGACTGACAGACTGCCATTATCATTATTACAGTACCGTCGGAGAGCAGCCTCACTAAGGTTATGCTTGGAAGATGAGATAAGATGAGAATTTTTAAAAAATTTGTGAATAGTGTTAAGATGAAAGTTTAAAATATTATTTTTTAATATTATTATTGTTTTGGGATTTGAAAAAGTTAAATTAGAATTTGAAAAAGTTGAATTGTTTATTATATTTTATATGGGGATTTGAAAAAGATGTAATGATGAGATGAGATAGAGATGAGATGAGATTTCTCATCTTTGTTTCCAAACATAACCTAAGAAATTAAAAGGGGATGGAACCCACACGTCCAACGTCTCAAAACTCGATCTGCAGTGTATGGATATCTTATAATATTAATATATATTTTTAGATGATTTGTAAAAGAGCGGTGCTAGATTATAACGTTAGGCTAAATTGGTTTTTTTTTTTTTTAATTTTTTTATCATTTTAAAATATTTTTAAAAAATATAAAAAAATATTAATACATTAATAGTCACTTTCTTAACTATTAAATAAATAAATAAAATTTTTAAATAAAATAAAATATATAAAATATCAAAATGAGGGACAAATTAAATAGACAAAATATCATTTTTTAAAATATAACAGCCCAGACATAAGTTTTGCATAATTTGTATAAACACTACCCGCGATTGACAAGCAGTTTTAAGATCAAAATTTGTAGACGAAAAAATGGATTAAAAAAAAAAATTTATATGAATTTCAGATTTACTTTTTTTTAAAATAGAGTTAATTACTAATTCTATAAAAAGAAAAAAATATTTTAATTTTCTAGCAGTTATTAATTTCTCATTTTTTATTTCCTTAACTTTCCTACACATAAGTTTTGCATAATTTTATGGAAAATATTTTAACTACATAAAAATAAACTCAATGTGACTTTATTTGATAGTCAAATTATAAAGTTACTTTTTTAATAAAATATATTTAATAGATTCTATTTTATAAAATCTATTTGTGTATGTAAAAATCCTCTAATATTATTATTTTTCAAGTAGAGAAAAAATACTATTAATCTTATAAAAGCTATTAACTCATTACTTATCTTTTTTACCCTATTACTGTTTAAAAGAGTTATTACAAAACTCATTAATTCTTAAGATTCAAATAAAGCAAAAGTTGCAAGTCTTTTGAGTGATGGGGAAGGGTGTGAATAACAGATAAAGCCAAAAGGCAACGCAAAAAACTTGTCTGCAAGTTTCTTTGATCACTGTTGGAGTAAAATTAGATCAAAAACTTAAAATTTCATGTAATTTCTAATGCGCACCCGACAAGCACCCAACCCTCTCTCGGCTTTTAGTTCAAAAAAGTTTACCCAACACGAATACTCACTCACAATAATTAAATATCAAAATTGATTTGACACCTATCAATTCTTCTTCTTTTTTTTCTTTTTTCTTTTGAAAGAGCACCTATCATTTCAATTATATAAATACAAGCCCCACGCCAATAATGTAACAACTTTAATTAAAGTATTGATCATTATATACTTTTTATATTTATATTTTTAATTTTTAATAAGCCATATGAAAAAGCAGGTCCCCAAAAAGATTCTCCAACTTCAGGTCCTCAATGAAAAAAAAAGGTGAAAATTTCTTGCGCCGATTGAATCTCCACCATGTTGGGTTTAATAGTCTTCTCCCACCATCTCATATTTCGGCTTACACAGATTAATGCTTTGCCTGAAATTAGAGCATCAATTCTAGAAATGCAATAAAAAACACAAATCTCTTCAAAATATAAAATCTCAAAAAGGCAAAATATTTACATACATGAATAGAGAAATTTCTCGAGGATTTGGGACTCCAACGTCTATGACCCTTTTGATTTGAGACAAGGGCTTTTCCATAAGATGGAAATGCCTCTAAGCAAGAAACTTGAATGAATCTCAGATAGCACCATGTTCTTTGGCAATCTACACAAGTTAATACAAATGAGAAAGAAAAGGATGGAAAATCTATGTCCCACAGAAAAAAGAAATATCATAAAAAGTCCAATATGCAACAATTGCAACTCAGATCGCTATTTTCTGGATTTACTTTCTTGTTTCTACTAACTGCAAATCAGCTTAGAAAGCAAGCTAGATCATAAAAACCCAAAAAAGCATCAGATCGTAAAAACCACAAGAATATAAGATCACAAGTAGATAAGACAAAAAAAAAAAGAGAGATGTTGGAGTATAGCCTCTCATATTGACAAAATGGAATTAAAATCAAAGGAGGAAAAGCTAAAAGTAGAGAAGGCAAATCAGAATTTGTAATTCTGTTATTTCAGTTATTTTTCAGTTATTTCTTCAAGTGTATATAAACACTAGTTCACTCATTATAAATTCATCAGATCATTCATGAAGGTTTTCATTTTCTCCTTCCTTTGTTTCTATTCTCGAGTTACACTTTGTGCTCATTAGAAAATCAACATGGTATCAGATTGAAATCTCTTGCTTTCACAAATTCATCTTCATCTTCTCATCTTTAAAAACTTTGTGATTCTTGCAATCTGCATTCCTTTCTTGCACTTTCTTGGATAGATTTTCGAAATGGATTCTGTCAATTCAGCCACTTCTGCTACTTCTCCTCATTCTCTCATAAATCCCTCAGTTGATTCTTCTAGTCCTTTTTATCTACATCCAAGTGACAATCCTGGCGCTCTTATCGTCTTAGAAATTTTTGTGGGAGACAACTACATTGCTTGGAGTCGATCAATCACCATAGCCTTGACTGTCAAGAACAAGGTAGCCTTTATTGATGGTTCGATCATTGCTCCTTCTACTGATCAGTGTGTTAATCACATTGCTTGGTTGCATGCCAGCAACTTGGTACTTTCTTGGCTCATGGCTTCCATTTCTAAAGACATAAGAAATAGCTTGCTTTATGTTGCATCTGCTGTAGATCTCTAGAATGAGTTAAAAACTAGGAATTTGAGAAGTGATGGCCCAAGAGTTTTTCATCTTGAAAAATCTTTAAGTTGTGTAAACCAGGGTTCATCATCAATTACAGAGTATTTTAGTGCCTTTAAGACTTTGGATGAATATGTCAGTTATAGACCATTCCCAACGTGTACTTGTGGAAAGATGGCTTCTTGCACTTTTGAGTTGTTCAATTTTTTGCTTCTTCGACAGTAGTCAGATTATGTCTTGAAGTTTCTTGTTGGCTTAAATGATTCCTATGCTTCAGTAAGGAGTCAATTATTGATTATTTCTCCATTGCCTAGCATGGCTAAAGTGTTTTCTTTACTGCTTCAAGAAGAAAGTCAGAGGCAACTTACCAATTCTACAAGCATTGAAGCACATGCTTTGTTAGCAAAGCAATTTACTCAGCCTCATCAGCATATTCAGTCCAAGTTCTCCAAAGAGAAGTTGAAGAAATTCTCACTGCATTGTACTCATTGTGGCTACAATGGTCATACAATTGACAAATATTTTCAATTCCATGGCTATCCCCTTGGATGGACTGGACCTAAGGGAAAAAGAAATCCTCCCATTGCACATGCAAAATTTCAATTGAATAGCTCTATATTCAAAATAATAATGGGAACCAAAGGTTTTCTTTAACTGCTGAAGAGTATAATAAGCTTCTAGCACTTGCCAACTCAAATTCATCCACTTAGAATACTAATTCATCTTCAGCAGCTGTGAATTTAGTCACTACCCCTCAATTTTTTGGTAACACTTTTACTCAATATAATTCTACTTTTACCAAGTTAAAGTCTAATTTTTCTTGGATCTTAGATACTAGTGCAACAGATCATATGATCTGTTCACCTGTTCTATATTCCTCTACCCCTACACCAATTACAAGTTCTATTAATCTTCCTAATGGCCAAACTGTTCCAGTATCATACACTGGAATAGTGAGTATCTCTAGCGCATTACATTTAAACAATGTTTTTTTGTTCCTAGTTTCTCATTCAATCTTTTATCTGTTTCTAAACTAACCAAAGACTCTAATCTTTGTCTATCTTTTTTTGGCTTTTATTGCTTTTTCCAGGACCAATCAATGAAGAAGATGATTGAGATTGCATTTGAGAAACAATGACTTTACCATCTATCTCAAGCTTCCTCAAAAGCTCATTCCTACCATCAATATCAGTTTAATTCTCCACCATGTTTTTGCTCCAGCCCCTACTCAAAACCAGTTAAACCTTTGGCACTACAGATTAGGTCATGTCTCAAATTCTAGAATATATTTTCTTAGACAAATAGACAATTCAATAACATTTGATTGTACAAATGTCTGTGAAATCTGTCCACTAGCAAAGCAGAAAAAGCTTTCCTTTCCTGTATCACAACATTTTTCTAATAAAGAGTTTGAATTGATTCATTGTGATATACGGGGTCCTTTTGCTACTGTTTCATATTGTGGTTTTAAGTTTTTTTGAACTATAGTAGATGATTTTACAAGATGCACTTGGGTTTCCATGCTTAGACAAAATTTGAAGTTTCATTTTTACTGCCAAACTTTTGTAAAATGGTTACAACACGTTTTGACACTTCTGCCAAAACCATAAGAACAGACAATGGTTAAGACTTCATTCTTACAAAATTCTTTAATGCAAAATGGCATTTTACATCAAAGGAGTTGTGTAAAAACTCCACAACAAAATGGAGTTGTTGAAAGAAAACATCAACACTTATTAAACACAGCTAGAGCTTTAATGTTTCATGCAAACTTACCTCTAACTTTTTGGAGTGACTGTGTGTTGACTACAGTACATATTATAAATCGAATTCCAACCCCTCTTCTTCGAAACAAAACACCTTTTGAAATTTTATTTCACAAACCACCTAATCGTTCTTGTTTAAAAGTTTTTGGCTGCTTATGCTTTGCATCTACACTTACTAATCACAGATAAAAGTTTGACCCTAGGGCTACTAAATGTCTATTTTTAGGATATTCCTGTGATGTCAAAGGTTACAAACTCATGGGCTTGAATGCAAACAAAATTTTCATCTCCAGAAATGTTGTGTTTCATGAAGCCAATTTTCCATTCAAAGCTCTCCCACTTAACTCTGAAGTACCTACATTTTTGTTTCCTCATTCAAAGTTTCAACATGATCCTATCTATCCAGATCTGAATATACCTTCAGCAACCTCCGATAAACCAATTTCATCTCACATAAACATTGATCATCATCAAACTGCTTCACCTAATTCACATATAAAAAAATCAACTAGAATTAAACAATCATCAAAATTTTTGCAAGATTATTATTGTGGTACTACCTCATTGTTTCCATATGCAAACAATCCATCTACTCCTATTGGTTGCTCCTCTAACAGGTAATTTCTATCCTATATCTTCCTCCTTTTTTTCTTTTTTCTTTTTCTGCTAGTAGACTTTTAGTACCACACAACGCCTTTTCAGCTTCTATTTCTACTTCTCAAGAACCCAAAACATACAAACAAGATTCAAAATTATTTGAATGGCAAGGTGCTATGAAAAATGAACTTAATGCTTTAGAGTTAAACAAAATCTGGGGACTTGTTACTCTACCTAAAAATAAACATACCATAGGTTCTAAATGGGTTTTTCGAGTTAAATACAAGGCTGATGAAACTATAGAAAGGCACAAAGCAAGATTGGTAGCTAAAAGCTACACTCAGCAAGAAGGTTTAGACTTCTTTGATACTTTCTCTCCAATGACAAAAATTACTTTCATTCGACTATTATTGGCTGTTGCTACAATTAGAGGTTGCCACATTGACCAATTAGATGTAAATGATGCATTTTTACATGGTGAATTACATGAAGAAGTTTATATGGAAGTGCCCCCTGGATTGATTATTACACAATCCAACATAGTTTGCAAACTTTTAAAGAGTCTTTATGGCCTGAAGCAGGCCTCTCGACAATGGTTTGCAAAGCTTTCTCATGCCCTTCTCGATTATGGCTTCACTCAAGGCAATTTTGATTACTCACTATTTATCAAGACCTTCCTTCATAGCATTACTAGTTTATGTAGATGATGTTCTACTAGCTAGTGATAATTTGTTTGAAATTCAAAAAATCAAGACCTTTTTGCATGACAAGTTCACTATTAAGGACTTTTTTTTTTAATTGAAATCAAGAACAAATTTTATATAGCTTCAACAGAATCAAGATTACACAACTTGTCCTACACTAAAGCATTGCAGATTACAAAAGGGTCCCCTTCGATCCAAACCCTTTCTTCCCCAAGTAATAAGGCATGTTTTGCCAATAAATGAGCAACAAAATTTCCTTCTCTAGGAACATAGCAAACTGACCATCCTTCCTTGTGATGAAGAACCTGTTTAATATCATTAATAATGTGCCCCATCCATGACTGGTCTTCACCTCCCTTGTTATCTTTTTAATAACAGCAGCTGCATCTCCTTCAAAGATTAGTTTAGAAAAAGAGAAAGAGAAATCATTACTTATCTCGAGGGCTCTCCACAAGGCTAAACTCTCAGCCAAGGCAGGGTCATTTACATTCTGTTTCACATTACAAACAGGCGCCAAAACCTTTATTTCTTTATCTCTAAACACAATTCCCATTCCCATTCTCTTGTTTCCAGCGGGTCTCATTTCCTGGGTAGTTCATGGCATAGAGGGAGTAGCTTGGGTGTGGATACTGCGGCATGGAGTTTCCTGGTGGTTGCCGTGTGGGTTCGTGGGTCTGGTTTGATTTGTAGTAGAAACTTGATTCTCCATGGGGTGATTCTGGCCGTGGGTATTATGGGTGTGTTGATTGAAATATTGCGAGGAAGAAAGGATTTATAGATGAGGCGGAGGGAGGTATCGTGAGTGATAAGGAGGTTGGATAATGTTGGAGTCGAGAGGCATACGTGCATGTGCATGTGAGTGGATAAACACATTAGAGACGTGCATGGTTGTGGTTAGGGGTTTTATCTAGAATACCAGTAGTGTTTGGAGTCTAACACTAATGAGTTTGAAGTTTAAAAAAAAATACTAATAATAATGGAGCCTTACTCTAGGTTCAATAAAAAAATAATCTATCAAATAAATTCTTTTATGGGATTTAACTCACTTATTGAGCCTAATAGATTATCCATAATTTATTCTTAATAATATTTGGTTGGGTTGTTACAATAAATGCCTGCACTCCTTCTTTGTCCTTAACTTTTTGCTACAACTTCAATTGGTGTGGTCGAGAAACTCTCCCACTAGCCTAACACTTAAAAGTAAAATGATCGAGGGATCTCCTACTAACACCTTCTCGCCAAGGGTGATGTGGTCGAGGAACTCTTCCACCAGCCTAACACTTAAAGGGAAAACGATCGAGAAATCTCCCGCTAACACCTTCTCACCAAGGGTGATATGGTCGAGGAACTCTCGTGGCTAGGTTTGGGTACCAAGAGTACCTCAAGTACTCTCAAACACTCACTAATATTCTTTACTTTATTATTACATTTCATATACTTTTACTACTATTCATTACTTTTCACCTACTTTTTACTACTATTCAATATTCTATTATTACTTTTTTATTACTTTTTCACTACTATTCACAAACATTCTCAAACACTTTTCCTACCCAAACCTTAAAGGTAAAACAGTCGAGAGATCTCTTGTTAACACCTTCTCGCCAACAATGACGTGGTCGAGGAACTCTCTCACTAGCCTAATACTTAAAGGTAAAACGGTTGAGAGATCTCCTATTAACACCTTCTTGCCAGAAAAGAGCAATGCGGTCGAGGGACTCTCCCGTCAGACTCTTCTCTCCAAAAGGTAATGTGGTCGAGGGAATCTCCCATTAACCTAAAATTTAAAAGTTGATTTCTCCCTAAACCCAAACCAAGGAAGCTAAAAGTTCAGGTGTGAGTAGATTGTTATGATTACTAGAAAATAATAAAAAATGCATAATATCTAGAAAACAAAGTTCTATTGTGTACAAAGCATTTGAAAAGTCTAAACTGTTCCCTTACGGGTTACAAAACCATGAAGATATACAAGTCTTAGGATAGGCGAGGAAAAGCATCCGGCATCTCCGGTTCACGAAGTAGAAGCTCAGGGATCTGCTTGACACCAAGTTTGAAGCCTATACCCTAGGCTCACCATCAAACTTTGGGAGCAGCTGCTAATTGAGGGAGAATCCGATTAAGGTCATGTTGGGATTTTTCCAAAGCAAGTTTCAACTCAGACACATTTTTCTCTAAGATAGAAATTTTCTTTTGGGCAGACTCAACAACTTCACTAAGTTGAAGAAACTCATGGTCACTATTTTTGAGGTGGCTATTCACATCAATCGAGTCTTCTCAGCCTCATCTTTCACACCTTCTGCTACACCTAACTTTATGATTAGTTCTCGCCGCTCATCTTCTAGGGAAACCAGGCGAGAGGCGTAGTTAGACTTTGTCATCCTTACTTCTTCAAGCTCTACCTTTGCCCGATCATAGATGGCAACCAAGTCATCTCACTCTTTCAAAGCGAGCTCCACCCGAGTGACTAGTTCATCTCGTTTTTTGTTAAAGGCCTCCACCTGGATGGCCAAGTCATCCCGCTTTAGCACAGCCACTTCTGCTTGGCGCAGGTGAGCAGCCAAGTCATCCAGTCCTGCACAGCAACCTCAACCTGGCAAAGGCGAGCAACTAAGTCATCTTGCTCCAGTTCAACCGTCTTCACCTAGTTTAAGTGGATGGAAAATTCATCTCACTCCTTCCCGATCATTGTCACTACTTAACGTAATGATCGGCATCCACAGCAAAACTTGCCAACTCTTTCCAGTGAATTAACTTGGGCAGCAAGTTCGCTATTAGCTGTGCGGGAACGAGCTTCCAGCTGGTCCTCGCCTTTTCTAGTTGTAACCTATCTTCCACCAAGTCGGCAGCAAGGCGATAAACCCCTTAAAAAAAAAAAAGTATTTTTAGAACTGATGATCAAAGTATGCAAAAAGGAAAAACGAGTACAAAGAAATTACCGATGCAAAAATATCTCTAAGATGTTGAACAGCAACATTGAAAGTTTTTGCACGACGAGCACGTGGTGACAACGAAGAGCTCAACGGATGAGAACTAAAAGAACCTCTCTGATTGAAGGCTTGGAAAGAGGTGTTAGCAAAAAGGCCCCGAGGAGAAGCTCCCACGGTCGGTCTAAGAGGAACAAAAGAAGGAGTGGTTGCAGGTGCATCAATGTGAGAACCCGAACACACTTTAGCTTCATCCCAATGAGGGAATGCCTGGTTAATTTGAAGGTTCTCCTTGGGGGCAATCAAGGATGGGTTGCAGTCTCCTATAGGAGAAATGCTAAATGGTGGAGAAGGAATCGAAACCTTACTCTCACTAGCGAGAGAAGTGCTGGAAACACAAAAGGAAAATCAAGAGTAACTCTGCCAGAAATTGTCGAGGCAGGAGGTGAACCAGACACTGTTTTTTTTCCTTGACATGTTCCACCCATGAAGATTCTGCGGGAACATCAAAAGACTGAGTAGTGATAGGCGAGGATAAAGGCGATGTAAGTGGAGGAGCCAAAAGGACTATAAGTAGGTCAGGATCTAAAAGGACAACGTTATCCTTCCCTAAAGGGATGTCGTATCCTTCCTATTCCAAATCATCAGCCGATAAATCCTCCCCCAAAGGCTAAGCAATAGCTTAGCAGTGGCCTCTACCGCAATTATGGCCTCAAGGTCCTCCTCTGCTAAAGCCATCACATCACCCAAGGAAAAGGCTAGTGAAGTCACAAAGGTGGTCAGTTTACTCGATTCCTCCCAAGGAGCCACCAACTTGATGCTTCCACCTGCCTGGGAGGCTGTTTTGCTTAGTCCCACCCGAGGAGTAGACAATTTAATACTTCCACCTACCTGGGATGCTATTTCACTCGATTTCTCCCAAGGAGGAGCCAACTTAATACCTCCACTCGATGGGGGAGGAGGCAAGGAGTCATGCTTCGATGAGATAGACTCATTTAAATGAGGTGAAATATGAGTCCTCTTAAGTTTTCTCTTTTTTTGCCCATTTGCAGCAGGGCGGCTTTTCCTCTTTAAATCACCCACCAGCAATGAGGTACCAAAAAACTCATGTCCTGATATATAGGCCAGATTAGGAACCATCAGAAACTCCTCAATATTGCTAGGGGTCAAAGCACATTCGAAAAGCATAACTAGGAGTGAGCCTAGGCCTAAGCCTCTACTAACTTCACACGAGCCTTCTCAAGTGGGGAAAGAAGAATCTCAAAGTCATCCCCATGGGGAACAAGAAACCAACAAGCCTTAATAGGAAATTCACGACTAGGAGCTTCATTAGTGGGAAATTCCCAACCCGAGCCAGAGAGCAAGAAAAACTTGTCCCCCTAATCTTTCGCATGAGAATACTTGCGCTCTAATTCAACTAGTTTACTATGGGATCTAAAACTACAAATGCTCCCCTCTAAATGCCTAAACCCATGTAGGGACAAAACTTCACGGGCTATTAGCTTAGGATACTCATCGCCCACGGGTTTCAGTACCCTTCGCTATAAAATACAACAAGCCATCAAAATTCTCCAGGCGTTGGGCACCAATTTGAGCAGGGGCGAGCCCTAAGACGTCTAACACATTGTGGACTGGTCACAGGAAGGGCAATCAAAGCCCCAAAGTAAACATGGCTAGATAAAGGGCAACATAAATGGCCATACCTTTCGCATCAACAACTTTCTGGTTTCGAGTGGGTACCTTCAAACCAACAAAATTGGGAATATTGAAGTTGTTTTGGGCATTCTCCAATTTGCAAGAAGAAACATTTGAAGACCATGGAGAACCCACAAATATAGGTGCCGGTGGAGCAACGACGACTCGAGGAGAGCAGTGGCGGGGTGGTTAAGGGCCGCGAGCAGAAACCACAGCTTTACCTTTGGAAGAAGAAGCCATGAATGAAGAAGAGAAATCACGAAGAAAAGGAAAGACTAACCAGAAGGAAAGCAAGAAACCAGGAAGTTAGCAAGAAATGCGAAACAACAAGAGTTCAAGAGAAGAGGGAAAATGAGACCCCAAGGAGCTTTAAATAAGATTTGAGTTGAGTTGACGGTTGAAGTACACGAGATACGAATGCAAAATGAAGTCCTGACATGCACCTTGAAAGTGAAACAATGTAAGAATTCAAGTCCCATCACGCCACGCATAATGAGACTTTGTAGGGTAACTGGAGAGGACATTCCGATTGGTTAAATTCAACATGGGCCTAGGCCTTTACTCAAGCCCTGAGCCTGCTTCACTACCCAAGGCCCAGCTCAGTACCAAGAGGATCTAGCCCACAACCACTATCGACTGGATAACTATCCAATGGAAGCATGAATCCAAATGGTTATCATTCAAATTTACTAAAGAGATGAAACCTCATCTCTTGATTTGAATTTGAATAATAGATATATCCATTATCATTTAACAATAGACTGGTTCAAAGGCTCTATATAAGAGAAGAATCCAGGTATGTAACGATCATATGATTTATTGGTATTAAAGGGTGATCTCAGTCACTGACTTAGGCATCGGAGGCGTTCCCATCAACTCCCAAGCTGTTTTACTCTTTGGTTGCAGAAGTGTTCTTGTACGTCCTATTATCCAACTAGTCCCTTTTTTTTCTTTCTTTTTTCTAAAGCTATTATCCAACTAGTCATGCATAAAAATATTGATAATCTTTTAATTTTGTTTACAATATTATTACAAAGTTTATAAATTTACTTGCATTCTTTGATTAATAATTTTAATAAATTTGGTATTGAAAATGAAGGCTAAATAATAAAAATAGGAAGTATTTTAAACATTTAAATGTTCCTAATTGTCTATTAATAGGTGTTAATTAAATTAATCTTTCTAATGTTTGCGCTCGTATCTTTTTTTTATAATTAAGACAACCTTAATGGATATTCTCATAATCTCACTCATATTCTCCATTGCTTTAGGATGGGGCGGGACAAGCAATTTTTTGTCAAGGGGCCAACCGATATCTATTTAATTATATAAAAGCCAAGTTTTCAAATGCTGACTTGACATTCATACCGTAAAATTTAGGAATGAAAGGTTGCAATGAGAGATTTGCACCAAGTGAAAAGAGAAGGTTATCTGAAACGTCAAGTGGTGAAAAGAGAGAAAAGAGATAGGTTCTCTAAGCGGTGACGCAAATCTAGCAAAGTTTACATCACCAACGAAAAGTCATTATCAAAACGTCGAGGTGTTAAATTTATATCTTTGTAAAAGGTCATTAATACACAAATCTTACATTTTTTACATTTTATCAAAACGTCGACGCCACCAACGAAGTCTCCTTCTCTGTCCATTTCTCCAGTGACTTCACCAACCCCAACCTGCAATAAGGAACCTCCCATATCAATGAGTCCCAAAGTCGGTGACTTTGAATAATTTCCTAAGCTTCCCAATTTGAAATTCAAGGCAACCCATCTGTAGTAGGCTTCTTCGTTCCCACTCAATACCCTTATCCAACTCTTCTTACACAGAAATGTGTGCTCTTTTACCACCACCTCTACATCCTCCAGAACCTGTAGAACATTCCCAATTGCCAACCTCCTTAACCCAGCAGTACCTAAAACAAAAATAGGAATGTCTCTATGTCTTGCACGAGGTACCATTTGTTCTGCCCATTTATTGTCAGGATAAGAATGCAACAAAGTAGGAAAGTTCATGTCAATTGCACCTCCTGACATCCACTCGCATACCCGTGCTTCCACAATCAACAACCACATTAAACTAGGACCCTTTCATTACACTACCACCTTCTGTTAGGTTAAATGCAAAATAAACACTAACCATAAGCAATGCCATAAACATGGCAGTGACAACAGTTTTTACCACCCATTTGTACCGCCGTGAGGGCACCGCCAAATGGAGCTACGGTCTATTGTGCTTTGTTGCTACAGTGCTATGTTTTTGTCGAGCTAAAATAGGGGCATTTAGTTCTTCTTCATCCATGGTTGGTTCCCTCTACGTGCAGCTATTTCAAGGGTGCAATCTCCATGGACCGAGTCTATGCAATTTCAGAATTCATAAAGAAAATTAAACCGAGTTTGTGCAATTTGCAGATCTTATCTAAGAGATATATGTTCTACCATCTAATGCATACAAGGATATGCAAAATTTGAAGATAAAGCATACATTGAGAAATCCATGACAATGAGAAGAAGTCGGTGCGGGAGAACTCATTATTTTCTACAGCGAGAGGTAATATGTCATGATGCCGGCGGCGAGAAGCCCTAACAGATGGGGGAAGAGGCCTTGTCAAGGGGTTTGTGGAAGTTTGGAAGAGTGTCGAAGTGTTTCCTTCTTATTTTTAATGATTTTCCTTTCCAATCGATTTTGGGTTGTTCTAATTTTATTCAAAGTTTCGTTTCCAAAATCTTTAAATTTCAGTTGCTTAGGATTTTTTTTTTTTCGGACTTCCTTCCACTTTCTCTTTAAAAGCTAAAGTGTCGTGAAATTGGCAAGGTGGAGCATATATTTTCTCTGTATCATATTAATATAATCTATTTTACATTGTTTTAAATTGAACAATCATATATATATATATATATATATATATGTACGTATTACATTTTTAATATTATAAATTGACTATGAAATATTTATTGATAAAGTGAACTCTTTTGTATATTCATGTTCTATTTTATATATATTTCATATATAGTTTTTTAATAATTGTGAAAGTGATTATGTATAATAAACTATTTAGAGTTATAAAATTCAACATAAATAATAATCCGTGCATTGTGCTGGTTATAGGCTCGTAAATATAAAAGCAAAGTTTTTGTAGTCTCCCTTTAAATTAGTACACATGCATTATTAAAAATCTAGTATTGAAAGACTTGAAGTAACAAATCAATATTATAACCGCTCAAAATCGATTAAATAATAGAAAAGCCTACATTGTTCTACAAATCCATCATAAAAGCATAAATAAATGATAAAAGCTAAGAAAACAAAAAATAAACTTCATTGTTGAATTTAAGACTGAATATTGTCAAGCCTTTATGATATAGATAGGAATAGCAGTGGGATACATGGTGCCTTCACTCCTAATTATTAACTCGATGGTAGCATAGATGTCAACAAAACCCAATCAACAAAAACTAGCTGCTAGTAGAAGACATGAATGGGGAAACTGTCAACAAATAGGAAAAATGAGGTTTTAAATATACCAAATAGCTTATAAAAAAAGACCAAGAATTTTCTTGCCTATTATGATATGTGAATAAATAAATAAATCAATATATGGGAGAATGTGAGATTTTTTACTAATGACCAAAAAATAGGTGCAAGTATGCAAAAATTATTGAAAAATTAAAAGAAACTTGGAGAACTAAGTGCTAAGTAAGCTTTTTTAAAATTCTTGGGGTGTCAAATTGTCTTTATATTTAGGACATCTTAACAAAAAGTATGTATTAAAGAAAGGTTTTCAAAAACTTTGGTGCGTCATGCCCTAAATGTAGTTCCACTTGGCCTGTGATAAAGAAATATTCTCCTATATAAGCGTTTGAATTTCAAAGAAGAAAGAATTGATTTTTTATATGAGAAATGATATTTATAATTTTAGGGTGTGCAATTGTCTTTTGAAAAAATTGGATAAATTTGAGATCCACATGAAAAAATAATTTTTTTAATAGTGGACCCTAATATTCTTCTAAGATTGTATTTAGTATTACTCTTATTTAGATATATATATATATATATATATAATTGTTTTCATTATGTTTTGTTTATTAAGGCCTCGTTTGTTTTCGCAGATGAGATGAGATAAGATTTTTTGAGATATGTGTGAATAGTATTGAGATATGTTGAGATAAGATGAGATATGTGTTTGTTTATAGAGATGAGATGAAATTAGTTTGACTTTTTTTAAAGTATTTATTGTAATGGGACCCACAACATAATTATTATATCTTTATTCTAACATGAAGCCCGTGAGCGACTGCACTTCCAGCAGCATAAGCTGCACCTCCACAGCATCACTGTGCACCTCCACAGTATCACCGTGAGCATCTACTCAGCCTCTCCACAGCCATGGACGCTACTACAACTCACCCACGCCGCATGCCCAGCAGCATGTTGCAACCACAACCTGCACCACTCCATGCAGCACCTCTGAAAAAACACAACGAATACACACCCACCAGCCATGCACGCTGCACCCACTAGCCATGCACGCTACACCACCCAACACCACCACCATGCACTGCAATTCAACTTCTCAATCACCCAAGACTAGCAACTGCACCTGCAACCCACTATCCGAAGCTTCCTCCTCCTCTTCTGTTTTTCTACGCCAAAATAGAGCAATTAAAAAGCCGCACGTCTCCTCCTCCTCGGACTGCCTCCATCCTTTCACCGCTACGGAGCTATGAAGCCGAAGCTCGGATAGCATCACCCAAGACTAGCAATTGCACCTGCAACCCGTTAGCCTGCATCTTCCCACCGTCCGAAGCTTCCTCCTCCTCCTCTGTTTTTCTACACCAAAACAGAGCAATTAAAAAGCCGCACGTCTCCTCCTCCTCAGACTGCCTCCATCCTTGCACCACTGCGGAGCCATGAAGCCAAAGCTCGGATAGCATCACCACTACCTCCGTCTCCCCCTCTCACTCAATACTCTCTTCCTTGCCTCACGGTTGCGCTATCTCGACTCCATCTATCTCTCCCATTAGAGCTGGCCACACACACAGAAATGAAGAAGCCTAGAATGAGGAAGACGGAAACACAAAAAAATAAAAAAGGAAGAAGAAGAAAATGAAAACTCAGCGACGCAACGAACAAAAGAAATAAAAAAAAAAAAAAGAGAATGAGAGACGAGAGTAACTCATGCGGAAGACTGGGCAAAAATGCAAAAGTGATGCGAGAGAGCTAAGGCAGATGAGAGAGCTGAGAGAGACGAGAGAGCTGAGGCAGACGAGAGAGTGCAAAGCACTGTTTATGTCATACTTTGAGATGAACAGTATGAAAACTCTGAGATCGAGTGAGATAAAAACCCGTGAGTGCGAAACTATGTTTGTTTTGATAAAACCTTTCAAAGTACGAAAACTCTGAGATGGTTTTCAAAGTTTTCGGTTTCACTCCGGAAAACAAACGAGCCCCAAAAATATATTAATATAAATATTTTAAAAAATTAAGCTTATACCCAGTCAAAACAAGGTTTGCTCCTAAAAATAAACTGCAGTTCATTTTCTTCAATTGATAACGGCCCATTGCACATTTATACAGTTAAAAGATGTAGCACGTAAGATGGAGATGATATTGAATTATTATTGGTTGGGTGTATTAGAATTCTTACTTTTCTTTCTCATTTAGGGTTATTTTTGTGGGAAATACTTTTAAAATTATTATATATTATATTTATTACTATTAATATTTTAGGATTTATTTTGAAAGGTTACAGTTTAGTTTGAAAAAGAGAAATTAGGAAGAGTTTATAAGTTATGGCTCATGGTTAGGGTTGTAAAAAAAATTGAAAAACTGGTTGAGCCGGACCGGACTAGACTGAACCGGTTTGTAAGCAGTCTAGTACGGTACCTGTTCTTAAAGAACTGAAACCGATCCTAAACTGGTTTGTTACCGGTTTTCATATTTTGAAAACTTGTCAAACCGAACTAGACCAATATATATATTTATATTATACATAATCTTTTATAATCTTTTATATATATTATATGCTAAATTGTTAATTAATATAATATAAAATTTTAATCTTAAGCAAAATATTAATATAAACTTACTTTTGATATATATATATATATATATAAAGGATAAATACATTTTTGGCATAATAAATTATAACATATACATGTAGATTCTTTTCATAAATACATTTTTACACATTTGATCATATAAAAAGTCTACAACTTATATAGACTATAGTTAAACTCAATACTATACTTGTATCTGTTAATTATTAAAAAATAAGCACTTATACCATAATATAAATAAACTAATAATTTACTATATGTAACCATCATATTATAACTAACATATACAACCCGTAAAACTGGAAAAAAAATTAAAAAAATCAGAAGTTTCAGTTTCAATAATAAATCAATCTAGTATCAGTTCCTGATTTTTCAAAATCTGTGTATACCGGTTCGATTCTAAAAAATGCACAAAATCGGACCGAACGTTACCAGTTACATTCCTACACCAGGGGGAGGAGATTCATACTAGGAAATGCAATAATGAGAGGGAGGGAGAGAATTGCACGAGGCAACCAGATCAAGGTGGGTAGCATTTCTCTCGACCCATCCTTGTTAGCCCTAACTCTGGGGTGGGGTGGGGTGGGGGGAATTCACACGTTTCAAAGCTTGGGAAAAATGTCGCTCTCAAATGAGAAATTCAAAATTAGTTGATGAACTAAGAGATGGTTTCAGACTGGATTTGCCACATGGGGGGGTGTGAACCGGACTAGGAATAGTGTTTTCCTTGTAGTAAAGGGATGCTTATAGTGGGTACCCCTTCTCCCTTCCCTTGGTTAGGGTTATCAAGTGGTTTAATAACCACTTCATGAGCCTTGATGGCTGGCATGGGTGTTACACTTAGAGATGTTGTTTATATGGATAGTGATAGGATTACTATCCATTTACTACTTATAGTGTATTTATTTTCTATCATTTTTTTAAATATTTTTTTAACATCCTTAATCATTAAGAAAAAATTAAAAAAATATATAATTTTACCAATAGTCATTTCCTTAACCATTAAGTAAAATAAAAAATTAAAAAAAAATCAAATACAAAAAAAAGTAGTAAATGAGTAGTAGGAGAATAGTAAACTTATTATTTTCCTATTTATATATCTTCTCCCCCCTTTGGATGAGGTACGTACTTATAGGACAAAAGTGAAAAGCCCTCTCTCAAGTATAGTTCTCTCTAGTTCTGACACTTAGGCTGCAGAATATGTAAGTGTTGCTCTATTCTTACCACGTAGCACATTCCGCCATCGAAAGGATGATTTCAGATGAACAACACCAGTGGAGAAGTCTGTGGAACAACCACATCCTTTTTAGGATTTTTCGCTCGTGGTAAACGCTTTCGCTATACTCTGATCTAGTTTTTTTAACACCGACTAGATACACACACGAAGCCTGGATTATAAGTTTAGAGGGACCAAATATTTTTAGGCTAGAATAAATAGTTGAATTGAAGCTTTTTAGGAACACCATCAACAAGTGATACAAAAACAAAAACAAAAAAAAATCTCAAAATTTCATTCTTCCAATAATTTCGAAAACTTTACATTTATGCTTGTCATATATTGCAATTAAAAGAAAGAGGCTAAACTTTAGAAACGAGTTATATATGAATTATTAGAAAAAGAGAAAATTTAATGGGAAGGACAAACTAGTTTTAGGTTTTCTAAATAATGTATAACATAAATTATATTAAAAGGTTTTAAGTAGTACATGAATTATATATTGTGTAGCTAGCTAATCAACCAAATGTGATTTTTTTTTTCATTAAGATAATTATAAATTTTAAAAGAGAAATAATATAATATCAAATTATAATTTTCAAATTAAATTAGATATAAAAAAATTGAAGACCAAAAGATAATTTAATGATGACAAAAAAGTCAACTTACAAAATTAAGGACAATATACATTCCTTAATTTTTTACGAGGAAAATTGTCAAAAGTTGAAATGAAGACATACAACCAAAGCAACAAGTGAAATTTTTTCTTCAAGACTTGGGGGCCAGTCCCCCCTCCCCTCCCCTCTTCGGTTGTGTGTGTGTCTATATATAAACAAGTATCCATTGATCCCTCTCTCTCGTGAACGAAGAAAACTCCCTCCTCTCAAAAACCTCCAACTCTCAGAATCGGCTGGAGGGAACCCCCCTCATTCCCTCCCTACCCCTCTCCGTTTTATGCTTATCTAGTGTTTTTTAAATTTTATTTTGTGTTTTTTCAGGCCTAAGTTAGGGAGAATCGCCGTTTGAAACTCTACCGCACCCAACAGCCTACACGTGCCCCACTTGGAGGTTGCCCAGCCGCCGATCAACAAAACCACTGAATGTGGTCTCAACCGGAGTGGTGCGTAGCCTGCACGCGCGGGTCGAAGACTTCAGAGACCGCCGGCGAGTAGCTCTCACGCGCCGCCAAGGAACCTTCTGCCGATGACACGCATGGCTGCTCCTGAACCAGTGTCTCTGGATCTACAAGGCCCGACCGTCGATTTTCCCTCCTCCAGCCCTTTTGTGCACTGTTTTTCTCTTTTTACAATGTTTCTATTATGTAATTTTTTTATGCTATGTATTTACTTCGAAGAAAACAAAAAACCTCAAAATTGCTGTGCCTTCAGACTTTAGTTCGAAGGTTTTCTCCCCCCTCCGCTTAGGCAGTGATGTTTGGGGTTTGGTTTTTTTCCATATTCCGATTAGTCGGATATGGAGTTTGGTTAATTGGTTACTGGCAACTCTGTCTGTGACAGAGTTGGGCTGTCTCTTAGACTTAGGTCTATAGAGATTGCCGTCTGGACTAGACTCTGTCAGGCACGAAAGTGTTCTGGGGTACTACCAATGTTTGTAATTGGCTTAATTTTTTTAAGTCAACTTTGTATATCCATTTTTAATAAATGGAAAGTGATCCCTTATTCTCAAAACAAAACAAAAAAAGTATCCATTACACACACATGTGCCAAATAGATGTTTTTTTAAAAGATTAAATTAAAAAACGAACATTTGTTTATTCATTTAAAAAAATATGTATTTCTCACGTGCTCAAATGTACGTGTCGATTTTTAAATGGATTAAGAAAATTTTGCCCTATAAAAAATACAAAGCGTGCCTAACCTCCAATAAAATAAAGTTGTGGCTTCATTTGTTTCCCTATCCTATAAATAATGTATGCAGCACTGGGCTTCTTGCAAAGACCGAAAATATTAATATCACTTAATCTGGGGTCCCAATGCCCGTGACTTTCTTGTTTGGGCCCAATGGTAACGAGCTAATCATTTTTGTTGATAGAAATAACTAAAAAAGAGGACGAATATGGCCCGATTTCGATACGAAAGTCCTCAAACTTTTCAATTTATTAATATCCTATGTCAAGCCATTGCACATTGGAAATGGACCTGTTCTGGGCTTGGGTTCGGCATCGGAATACACATTCCTCACATATGCTTCTCCCGTTTCAGCCCCAGTTTTGTATCAGACCCTCCCATTACAGCAGAACGTACCTTGTTTTTGCCTTTTTTGTTTAGACCTTGTTGTCTAGAATATGCCTTTTTTAAAGATGTTTTGTCTACTTCACGCAAAATAAAAGTGATCCATTGCAAGTTTCTGAATTTTCTGGCGATTTGTGAAAAGATTGTAGACCACCTTATTGAAGAAATAGCATTGGGGAAAAAACAATCAGGAGAATCTTCCACAAAAGCCAAGACTGAAATTGTTACAAAGTTTTTCTTTTTTTCCTAAACCAAAAAGGATACCGCCGAAACACAATAACAAACACATCCAATCCAAGGAATTATTCTTGTAAAAAAACGATGACAAACAAAGCAAAACAGACATAAGCAAATCGATCCCACAACACAAAATTAACGTGGTTTGGCATGTGTCTATGTCCATAGAGCTGCAACGAATTTTATTGTACCAAGGAATCACAAAATTAACTTTCGAATGAAATCTCATTGTTCAGAACACTCAAAACCTACTAAATTGTTCATTAAATACATATTTATAGTGTCACAAGACATAAATCCTAATTTTCACTTTTTTGCGTTATTTGCTCGAGCAGAATGTCGAGCGCACCTCAATCGAACTCTATATCCGAGCTTCGCTCGAGCGACCTGTCGAGCGAGTGTCGAGCAAACTTTCTTCCTGACACTTTTTCTGATCGCAAGTAGTGCCAAAAATATTAGCTCAAGTCTAATTGAAAATCCGCCAAATAAAAAAAAAACATAACAAATTGTCGCATCGGGTCATCAAATCGGGCCACCACACCAACAAAATCAAGCTCCACAAACCCAACAATTATATATTTGCAAAAGAATTGTGCAAAACCATGAGAGAATGCAAACTCAAAGTGAAAAAAATTAACATATCAATCTCTTAACTTAATATTGTTTAGATGCTCCATGAACAAGTCATTCCAAGTGTCAGTAATTCCTGGTAAGCACCAGTGCATACAATCATGATGTTTTTTCCCACCAGATGTGGATGGATGGGCATCTGCTCTAAACTCACTCATGTGTGTTATGTCCAAAATATGGAAACCAGACCCTTTAAGGGCTTTCTTTAGGTGGCAATTCACTAGGCGTGCCTCCACATTTGTTCCATTATTCTTGAGAGAGAAGAGTCCTTCAACCTGAAAGGTAAACCAAGATTTCAACACTTATTTAACTAGGCGTGCCTCCATATTATAAAGTTAAAATATTATTAGATTAATGTTGTCTTGCAAAAGAAAAAAAACAGGAGCATGTAGAATAAACTTAATAGACTAGATAATCACAATAGAATACAAGTTCCATGTAATCCACCTGCTCTGGTGACAAAGGCTGTAGCCGTTGACAAGTACCACCTTGGTTCCAGTCACCTCCCTCAAAATGTCTAGGTGATTGTGTACGAAAGAACTTGATAGCACCTGGTCGCAAATTTTTCTTTATGAACAAGACCTATCATGAAAGCACATGCACTGTTTGAGCATCTAATTACAGAATTACACAAGATGTGCAGAGTAATATAGCATCTGATTGCAGAATGGAGTCAGGACTATCTCTGTCTTGCCTACACATAAAAGTTTAGGTCAAAAATTTGTCCCCTGTAGTGTTACCAATGGGTGGGACTTTCACACCACTAGTTGCAACAAAAACTACTCATTGCAAGCATGCACTAGTTATATATGTGCAAGCCTGCAGAAATTATAAAGTTGAAGCATGGTTGGACCAACCATTTTGTGTAAGCCTATATCTTCTTCGCAATTACTTAAATTAAATAAAAAAAATATTCAATCCTGTACCATGTGCTTTAAAACCATATCCAGGCCAACATCAGGAGGTATTGGAGGTATGACAGGGTGATCCTTCTTGAAGAAAAGCATGGGTGACTTCACAGGGTCAAATTTTGAAGGAGCCCACCACCTATTAACAAGAAGCAAAAAAGGCCAGTGATATTTTCTTGCTCTTAAAACTGTTCCCACAGTAAAAAATAACAAATATAAGGACAGAATAAACCGTAAGCAAAAGAGTAAACAGCACCACTGACTGGCTGTCATTCATGCAATGGTAAATTTCAATGGTCATATGGCCAGTAGTTATCAATTCCCTAGGATATTTGGAGGACATAAATTTACCAGTGTCCTGTGTTAAAAATTAGAATATCATGGAAGGCTGGTGCACCCGCCCACGTGCCTTCTGGAACATCAACATCAAGTCTAAAACCCTCTTTAAATCCAAGAGATTCCAACACACCACCATTAGCATTAGCTGACCACCTGCACGAAAACAGGACCAGAGCAAGCCTAAATTACCCAAAACTGTAGAATATAATGTGCACAAAATCAACTAAACAACTAAGAAAAAGAAACAAACTATTATGTTCAACACCTTAGAATTCATGAATACCGAGGCAATCTCATGCATGCGAGACCCCCCAAACGAAAAATAAATTGAATAACTGCACGGTCTATAGCTTCAACATAGGCATGAGAAGAAGTTAATCAAAAATCCAAATTGCAACCAACTAACCAAGCATCACTTTCATCACCCTTCATCACAACCAATGATAAAGTCTAAGCTAACCTACTCATTGTTGCCAACCACATTCCTGAATAACTATTTTTTTATTAGCATCGGATATCCAAGAATAAAATTTTGAATAATCCCAGGGTATACAGGCTTTTGTCAAGGAGTTTCCCCCAAATGTACTTGAGTAATTTAAGGGAAAATTTCCCAAAATTCCTTTTTCAGACCACTCAATAACATGCCTTTTCTAGAAGTTGTTTATACCTCCCTATATGGGTCTGGTAATAAGCGAGCAGAAATAAAACACAATCATTTGCGCCTTCACATTAATAAAAGCTTTTATACATGTCATTGTGAAGTACTTCACGCAATTAGAGACCTTACCTACCATAGCGAGCCAAAAGATTTGTGCGGTGATATGCGATGGTAAGATTATAGTTCAGAAAAGTAAATCCACGATCAGCACCAGCTGGCCGCCACTTCTTCACTTCACTGGAAACACGTTTCAGAGTGCAGAACAGAGAAATGAACATGTTTCTATTCAAGGAATCCCCAACAAACCCTGCACTGTTAAACTTTCTTAGGTTATACAAGTAGCATGATGACTCAGATCTTCTGGGCAACATTACAGAAATTACTGCTTAACTAAAGAGAGGGAGAGAGTACCGATGTTGGTGTTCCTGTACTTCTCAAGAAAGTAAACGGTATCGAACAGCGGGAGATCACATCGCCGGGGCTTCCACCGCCACTTGGTGAGTTCCCATCCGTTGGATTTGTTGTTGGAGATGCAATTCCAGCCCTTGAATATCTCCTTGCACGAGCCATCATACCTTGCCGGTCTCGGCTGGTGGTCGTAGATCCATGCCCCATCCGAGTAGTCGCAGGATCCACCTAGGGCTACATTCGGGTCAGGCACTGGGCTTTGTCCAAATTGGAAGCTTTGGTGGGAGAGCAAAGGATTGGAGGAGGTTTTCCTGGAGAGAGAGAGGACGAGGAAGATGGAAGCAAAGCAGAGAAGAGAGAGGAGAGGAAAGAGAGGGATTTTCTTTACATGGTTATTGGTGGCCGTCTCGTGAGGCCATGGCAGACAGAAGTGATGAAACTTGGCGCACGATAGCGCAAAAAACGTATATCTGAGTATGTAATAACATGCAAAAAAAAAAAAAAAAAAAACATATACATTACGCCACATTATTAATGTTAGATTTTATTAAAATAATAAAATTATTTTACCTATTTTAAATAATAATGTAATATATCATTTGCCTTATATGTTTAAATAAAATTTTGTACATTGATGGAGAATATTAACTTATTAAAGTAATGAAAAAGGAAATGTTAAACAACATTTGTTATAGAAAATCAGTCATTTTCTAGCAGTTAGATAGCATTTGTGTCGTAACAAGAAAAGTAGGCATTTTAAGATAATTGATCTATTCAAATTTCAGAATAGATAAGAACAGACGAGAGTTTCCTCCTAAAAATATATCTCTCCATCTTGTAATTCTCAAAAAATTATGTTTTTGAGTTGTTCTATAAAAATGTTACTATAGAATAACGAGAAAAGAGGGTTTCATTGTATCTTGAAAACACTTTTCTCAATACTTTATAGCACGTTGAAATGACACAAAATATATTCTAAAGAAATCGTCGTTACAATTGGATACTTCATCCTCCGTTCCTCAATATCTGGAGAATATCTGTCTGGTGGCTTGTCATGATTATGCCTGAAAGGTAATGTGAATGCAGCAGGAGGATCCATGCCGTTCATATTTGAAGGTGTGTCAAGAATGCTTACCTCAGGAATATTCTCAGGAGATAGATTTGCAGATACTGAAAAAGAGGGGGGGGGGAACCGGGTTCATCTTCTGGAGGTGTATCAGTCTCTAGAGCCTGATCTAACCCTGAAGGTTCATCTAGCATATCAGGACTGGATTCGCTAGCCACTGTTTCGATGTTTTCCAATCAAGGTGCAACCAATTATGCTCTTCATCTTGGATCTCCCCCTGAAGAGAAGAATTGGTGATTGGAAAAAAATAGGTGTCAAACTCCAGAAAGGTGACATCCATGGTTACATAGGTACGTTGGGTAGACAGATCGTAACAACGGTATCCTTTTTGGTGTATGGCATAGCCCAAGAAGAGACATCTAAGGGCGCAAGGATCAAGTTTCGTACGTTGATTCTTATGAAGATGCACATAAACTACACAGCCAAATATTCGGGGGGGGGGGGAAGCATTAAGACTATGGGTAGAGGAATGTGAGATGCCAGAACCTGGAGCGGAGTCTTAAAATTCAAGACTTTGGAGGGCATCCGGTTGAGTAGGTATACTGCGATAGCAACTGCATCAGGCCAGTACCAGTTAGGTACGTAGGCGCCATGGAGTAAAGCATGTGCAGTTTCAAGAATATGGCGATTCTTTTGCTCAGCTATGCCATTTTGTTGGGGGGTCTATGGGCATGTAGTCTCATGAATAAGGCCATGTTGTTCAAAATAGGCACGGAAGCGTTGATTGACATATTCACCACCATTATCGGAGCGGAGAACCCATAGTTTGGCAGAAAATTGAGTCTGTATCATAGCATGGAATGAGTGAAACACCTGGAACACTTCGTCTTTATTTTTCATTTGGTAAAACCAGGTCATGCGAGTACAATCATCAACAAAGATAACAAATCAACGAACACCAGAGCTAGTAGAAACAAGGGAAGGACCCCACACATCATAATGAACTAAAGCAAATGGAATAGTACTTTTATTCATACTCAACAGGTAAGAAGTGCGGTGACTTTTGGCTAAAATGCACGTATCACACTTAAAGTCATAATGGACTTCATGGGAAAAAAGATCAAGAAATAAGTGTTTCATGTAACCAAAGGAAGGATGCCCCAAACGGCGATGCCAGAGCCAAAGTTGTCGTTCCTTGCCATCTCCCTGTATGTGATGAGCACGCCCCACACTGAAATCTGCCATGTAGTATAATCCCCCCCTCTTAGTACCACGCCCAATTATCTCCTTGGTGAGAATATCATGAAGAAGACAAAATGAAGGATAAATAAGCACAACACAATTTAATTCTGTAGTAACTTGACTAACAGAAAGTAATTTATGCGAAAGTGTCGGCACAAGTAACGTATGAGATAATGTGAGGGAAGGAGATAGAGACACAGAGCCTGCGCCTGTGACCTGAGAGAGGACCCCATTAGCATTTGCAACGCTGGTCTGTCGTGGTGGAGATGTCTGGTTAAAATCGGTGGCATCAAATGTCATGTGATCGGTAGCTCCTGAGTCGAGTAGCCAAGAACCACGATCACTGTCCAGGGAAGAGATAACAAGTGCGGTACTAAAGTTACCTAAATTTGAAGGAGGGCCCATATCGTTGGGAGACGCAACTGGTGGTATCAGGGTCAGCTGGGGTTTGGCGACCACCACAATTGCCTTACCTGTGCTTCCATCAATGCTGGCAACATCCCCCCTTTTTCGGGCCTGAAGATCATGCCACCAGTCTGGGTATCCATGTAGTTTGAAGCAATTCTCACATGTGTGTTTTGAAGACATGCAATGAGAACCCATTAGTGACCGTGCGAGACTTGGAGACAATAGTAGGTTTTCCAGGGTGCAGAGAGGACCCAGCAGAAGAGGACGCGGTTGGACTTAGTTTCAAAGTTTTGGTGGCCAAAACTGCACCTGAGACATGGTCTGTGTCTCCAGTGGTCATGACCGCCTGTCGAAGTGCCTCTCTATGAACATGAGCGTAGGCCTGCTTGATGGAAGGGAAGGGCTGCATCTGTAGCATATCTCCGCGGATATTATCGAGGCGATCATCAAGCCCGTCCAGGAAGGTGTACACTCAATCCTCTTGGACAAGATTATTATAGCAGTGGATGTCAGTGGCATGTCATTGTCGGCGGCAGTCAATTTTCGGCCAAAGGCCCTGTAGTTCGGTGTAAAATTTCTCAAGAGAACCACCGGCCTGTCGTAGGCGAGTCACACGTCGTCGGAGTTCGTAGACTTGAGAGGTGTCACTGCCATCAAAATATGTTGTAGCAATGGCATCCCAAACCGATTTTGTAGTGGGGAATCGGATGAAGTTGCCAATGAGGGTTGGTTCCATAGAATTGATCAACCACCCTTTGACGATGGCATTGTCTGTGCTCCATTCTCGAAAGGTTGGTTTGGTCAGAGTCGGTGGAGGGAAATCGCCATTGATGTAGCCCAATTTGTCTTTGTCGGAGATGTACATCTCGACAACCTAGGACCAAAGGGCATAGTTGGAGCCATCCAACTTGATACCAATAGGGGCGGTAGAGTGTTCGGTGGTTGGGGTCGGGACCTGGGTTTTGGATAAAGTTTCGGTCATTGTTTTGGTGAGGGTGGTGAGGATAGAATCTGTGTTTGGTGGAGTTTCACCAGAATTGGTGATGACGTCTGCCATATTCGAATGGAATAAGGAGATTTAGAAGTGCAGGATCATAGGAGTCCCAGGATTGGCTTGGGGCTCTGATACCATGTCAAGAAATGCAAGAGAGTTTGAAGAATGATATATTTTCTTGTATTTTTCTCAATGAGTTTGCTACATATATATAGATGAATTCCTAATACCTAACATTAGGTAGCCTACAACATTAGATAGCCTACAATGTTTGGTATAGCCCACAACATTAGGTAGCCTACAACATTAGGTAGTCTACAATGTTTGGTATAGCCCACAACATTAGGTAGCCTACAACATTAGGTAGTCTACAACATTATGTAGCCTACAATATTTGATATTGTGGTTCAACTAGTTTGATCAACTCATGCCAACAATGTATTCCATTCAAGTGATGAACCAAGACTTTGTTCCTCACCACTTTGAAGCTCGCATACATGTTTGAAGATAATTTGGAGGCGATTCCCAATCCTACTCCAGAAGAAAGTACTGAGTTGAAGGTAAAGTGAATGAATCGAAAAGGCAAAGGCAACATCCTCAACGTGTAGTCCAATTCGATATATGATGTCTATCAATCTACTACTTTGGCAATGGATTTAAGGAAGAGTTCGGAAACAAAATATAAAATCAAAAAAGCAGGTATCAAAATGTCTATTATTTCAAATTTTATGGATTTTAAGATGACTAATGATAAGTCAGTTTTAACCCCAAGTATATGAGTTATTGCTTATCATCGGTGATCTTAAATCGATGGGAATTAAGATTGCTGAGAATTTCTTGGTGGAAGCAATTATTAATAAATTGCCTTCATCATGGAATGGTTACAAGAGAAGGCTCTAACATTATGGAAATATTCCTTAGAATCTCCTCAAAACCATTTAGGGATTGAACAAGATTCTTAGAACATATATAGAAAAGATGATTCTTCTGAGATGAAAACAAAAGTTAACATCATTGATGTTAACAAAACCAAGCAAAAGAATAAGTTGCAGGCCAAGAACAAGAAAAAGTTCAAGAAAAATTCGAACCCCAAAGATCAAAACAATAAGAAAAAAGATTATTGTTTTGTTTGTGGCAAGCAAGGGCATCACTCTTTATCAATGTCAGTATAAGAGAGAAGAATCGAATGGTGTGATTGAAGACCTCGTTGCGACAGCTTGTGAAGCCAACCATGTGACATTCGAGAGTAGAAGGTGGCTTGATAGTGGAGCTACACTTCATATCTCGAAGTATAGAAATCTTTTTAAGACTTATGAACTAGTTGATAATGGATCTGAGGTGAAAATGCATAACAACATTCGAACCAAGTTTGTTGGAAAGGGAACCATTGTTCTAAAGTTCACCTCCAGAAAATATTGACTGTTGTCAATGTACATCATGTTTCAGACATGGCAAAAAACCTAAATTCTGGCGATCTTTTAAATAAGAGGGGTTTCGAGCTTCTGTATGAATCGAATAAATTTATTTTATCCAAGAATGAGATGTTTGTAAGAAAAGGCTACTCTTGTAATGGATGTAATAGATGAAAATCCAGTTTATATTGTGTCTTCTTTTAATTTATGGAATGGTAGATTAGGATATGTAAATTATGGTTCCATAAAATATATGTCTAATCTTGGTTTGATTTCTAATTTTGATGATACTGTTCAAAAATGTCAGATTTGTGCTCAATCAAAAATAACAAGAAAAGTTTTTCAAAATCTTGAGCTGAAATATGAAATTCTTGAACTTATTCATAGTGATGTTTGTGATCTAAAAATGTTGAATCTCGTGGTGGTAATAAAGTAATTTCTTACGTTTATTGATGATTTTATTGGATATTCACATGTTTATTTGCTCAAGAGTAAAGATGAAGTTTCTTCTAATTTTTTTATTCATATAGCCAAAGTAGAAAATCAATTGGGCAAAACGATTAAGGCCTCATGGCCTAATCATGGTGGTGAATATTTATCAATTGAGTTTACTAAATTCTATGAAACTCATGGGATAAATCACCAAGTCAATTTCCCTTACACACCTCAACAAAATGGTGTAACCAAAAGAAAAAAATAGAACTCTTGTTGAGATGGTAAATTCTATACTTTTAAGTTTTGATTTTCCTCTTAACTTATGGGGTGACGCAATTTTATCCACTTGTTATATTTTGAATAGAGTGCCCCCATAAGAAAGTTTTAAAAACTCCTTTTGAATTATGGCATAAACTTCCTCCATCTTTGAAAAGATTAAAAGTGTGTGAGTATTAGCCTATGTTAAGAAACTTGATCATAAAAGACCAAAATCGGGTTCTAAAACCTATAGGTGTATTTTTATTGGATATTCTCAAAATAAAATGACTTATAGATTTTTGGACCTAGATTCAAATGTGATATATAAATCTAGAGATGTTGAATTTTTTAAAAATTTGATTAAGTCCGATTCTCAAAATAATACTACTCATGTCTATGTCCCTAGCACTTCTAAAAATGAAATTGAGCATCCTAGTGAATTTAAACTAAGGAGGAACAAAGGGCCTTGATTTTCTTATCTATCTCGTATAAGGAGATAGAAATGAGGTGAAGACTGAAGTTAAATTTACTTTTAACGTTGAAAGTGATGTCATCACAATATATAGATTTCTAGGAAGACGTATAAATGATGAATTAGAATCAATAGCTTCAAATCAAACTTGGAAACTAGTTAATTTACCTCTTGGTTCAAAAGCAATAGGATGTAAGTAGATTTTTAGAAAAAAGCTTAATGCCAATGACTCTAGTAATAAATTCAAAGCTCGTTTAGTGGCTAAGGAATATAGACAACGAGAAGGTATAGATTATTTTGATACATATGCTCCTATTGCTAGAATATCAACTCTTAGAATTTAATTTCTCTTGCATCTCTCAATCATCTAGTAGTTCACCAAATGGATGTAAAAACTGTTTTTTTTTTTTTTTTTGTGACCTAGATGACAAGATTTCTACAGAGAAACCAGAGGGTTTTATTATGGTTGGTCATGAAAAGAAAGTTTATAAATTGATTAAATCCCTATATGGTTTGAAACAAATTCCTAAACAATGACAATTTGTTAAACTAGCTTTAGCTTTTTTTTTTTTTTTTGAAAATAGAGAACCTCGTTCCATTAATAAGGTAGGACATACAAATTGACTTAAAAATAAGTCATTACAAGCGTTAGAAGAATCCCAGTACACCTCCGTGACTGGCATGGTCTAGTCCAAACAAAGCATCTCTACAGACCTAGTCTAAGAGATAGCACTCCTCTGTCTAGTACAGAGGTAATAAAACCTACATAACAAAGACTCCATACCCGATTAAATGGGAAATGGAGGAGGAACGCCCACCAATTCCGCCTACGCGGAGGGGGAGGAAACACCATTCGGACCGGGTCCGAATGGGCACTACATTTATGGATTTTTTTTTCTAGACCTAAAGACAAACAAAAGAAAATACACCAAACACTGAAAATGAAAACAACGCACAAAATATAGGAGAAACAGCACACAAAACAACACTGTTAATACACGAAAAAGTAAAACACATGTGCTGCCGTCAGCCCTTTCTTTTCTTTTTTTCCTTTTTTCTTCTTCTTCCATCTTCTCCTTCGACCTGTGCTGCCGTCAGCCCGAGGCCCCCACTGCTCGCCCACCTCTGCCCCCTGCGCAGACGGTACGAACGATCCACCGCCTCCCCTCCCCTGCTCATCCTTCCACCCTCAGCCACCGCCGCGGACGCCCACGATATGCACCTGCTGATCTCATGCCACCGCCACCCCTGCCCATACCCATATTATCCAGGAGGCATGGATCTGCTCTAGGAGGTATCGATCTACTCATGGATGTTGCCGATCTACTCATGGGTGGTGCCGATCTGCTCATGGATGGTACCGATCTACGCATGGATGCTGCCGATCATGCCTCCCCTGCCTCTGCCGATCATGCCTCCCCTGCCTCTAGAACAACACAAGCGGAACAAAATGTGAAGGATAATCGAAGAGGAAGGAGCAACCAAAGGGTCTTTTCCTTTATTCGAACTGCAGAAACACAAAATTAACTAATACAGAAAATGGGTAGAAGATGAGGGCGGGGAGGGAGTGAGGGATGGAGCCGAAGCTCCCATCCCCACCCCCTCTAACTAGTTTCGGAGTGTGGAGGTTTTAGTGAGAGGTAAGAGCTTCTCTCACTAGAAGAGGGTCTTTAGCTTATGGTTTTAGAGTCAACAATTTTGATAAGTGTGTATATTATAAAGTAGATAATAATACTTGTGTGATTATCTGTTTTTTATGTTGATGGTATGTTAATATTTGGAAGAAATTTTCAATATATTGAAGAAACTAAAAAGTTTATTTCCTCAATATTTGGCTTCAAATATATGGGAGAGGCCAATGTGATCCTTGGGATTAAGATTTTGAAAACAATCAATAGTTTATCCTTGACACAATCACATTATATTGAGAAAGTGATCAAGAAGTATGGACTTGAAGACCAAAAGCCAATCTCGACTCCATATGATGCTAGTCTTAAATTGAAAGAAAATACAGGAAGATGTAGATCCAAATTGGAATATGCTAGTGTAATAGGGAGTCTAATGTATGCTATGCATTGCACTAGACCTGATATTGCATTTGCTATTGGGATTTAAGTAGATTTACTAGCAATCTAGGTAAAGAGCATTGGGATGTGATTTCTTGGGTTTTAAAATATTTGAACGGGACTATGAATTATGGTCTACACTATCAAAAGGAACCCATTGTATTAGAAGGATACAGTGATGCAAGTTGGAATAGTCTAGAATCAAGCTCAAGTCTACAAGTGGGAGGATTTTTATGTTAGGGGGAGCTTTGATCTCATAGGGATCAAAGAAGCAAATATGTATAATTCATTCTACAATGGAATATGAGTTTATTGCTCTAAAAGTCGCATGTAAAGAAGGGGAATGACTTAGGAATTTGTTGGTAGATGTACATACATGGACTAAACCATTTCCTGCAGTAACGATTTATTATGACAGTAAGGCAACCTTGCGAGTACTACAAACAAGACCTATAATCAAATCAAGACATTAGTTTGAGGCACAATTATGTGCATGAATTACTCAATTATAGAGTGGTTACTATTAAATATGTTAATATGTTAAATCTATTCAAAATTTGGCAGATTTGTTATCAAAAGGCCTACCAAGAGATATGATCTATAAGACATCAAAGGGAATGGGGTTGAGGCCTATAAATTAAATCACCTGCGATGGGAAACCCAACCTTGGACTTGAAATATAGCTAAGGTTCAATCGGTCGATAGAGTAACGATTGTTTTTCACTAGATAATTGTTTAAAAGAAAATTATCATTTTAAACCCCAATTTCAAAGAGATGTATTCTAGTGTTAACAGTTTCTGGAGTTTAAAGGATGAGTAAAACTCTTAGTAAGTTCATAGACTAATTTTTTGAGGTGAAACAGGATCACCTTGGAAAATTATAGTGAAAATCATGGAATCACTAAGGCAGAAAATAAAGATCTGGACTCCAAGGTTGGTTCGTAGCGACAATTTCTTTAGAACATATTGTGTCCCCTTTTAATATGGAGTATTGAAAAAATTGTTCACAAGGTACAATGAAGCCCTTTTTTTCTCATTGTTCTACAGTAGCACTTTTATAGAACAACTAAAAAACTCACTATTTTGACAATTACAAGATTCAGAGATATATTTTAGGAGGAGACCTCTCGTATGTTCTTATCTATTCTGAAATTTGAACAGATCAATTATCTTATAATGCGCTTATGATGCATTCCAATAGTTATAAGATGGCTTGTTTTCTTGTTACGTAACAAATGCTATCTATCAGCTAGAAATCGGCTAGTTTTTTGTAACAAATTATGTTTAACATTTCATTCTTTATATATTTCAATGAGTTGACATTCTCCATCAATGCACAATATTTTATTTAACTAACATAATTTTTACATATCAAGTAGTGTGGCCCTCAATCCTCACACAATATTTTATTTAAATGCCACCACGTTACTTTGCAAGAAGCTGGGTGGTGGCATTTAAAACCTCACAAAGGAAGCATATCTGTACGAGGATGTCTAGAATAATGAATCTCATTTCTGTCATATTGAAAATCAAGAGGGTTCATTAAGGCCCTATTTGGATAAACATTTGGTCTCATCTCATCTCAACATCCAAATACTATTCAAACACAAACACTTTTCAATTTTTCTTTCATACTTTTCCATCTAATCATTACTAATCATTTCAACTTTTCCAAGCGTCCATATAAAAAAAAAATCAACTTTTTCAAATCCTAAAATAAAACTAACATTAAAAAATTATATTCTAACAATATTTTAACTTTATAATTTTTTTATTCAATTTGCTCTCTCTTCTTTTTGAAAACCAAATAAAACTCTTAACTTAAACTATTTTACTACTATTTACAAACAATCTTATTACTATTAAAAAATTTCTCATATAATCTTATCTTATCTGACTATCCAAATGATAAAACAGAAAACAAAACCATCACAAGAGGTTTAGTTGAAAATCAACATGAAATGATAGAAAGGAGGTAGCACATGACACAGATTTCAAATGAGTAAAACACTGGAGTAGGGTTGTCATATAAGCTGCCCAAGCTTGGAAGATGTAAAGAGGTGAGTTTGGTCATTTTACTTTCCACTAAATTATTCTTAGGTCCCGTTTGGATGTTGAGATGGTCTCATCTCAACATCCAAGCACCATTCAAACACAAATACTTATGAATTTCAAATCAACTTTTTCATCTAATTATTACATAATCATTACAACTTCTCCAAACTTTTAAATAAAATACAAAAAATATGTCAACTTTTTCAAATCTTAAAACAAAAATAATATTAAAAAATAATATTCTAAAAATATTATAATTTTATAATATTTTTATTCAACTTTTCCACTTTCCTTAAAATCCTATAAAACATCTTAACTCAAACTATCTCACTACTATTCACAAACCCTTTAACTACTATTAACAGATTTATCACCTCATCTAAACTTATTGTAAATATTGTTGCTTTCGCTTATTGCGTCGGTTTACCCATTTTTCCTTTTCCCCTTTTCTTTTCTCTCTCTATCATCAAACTTGCTATCCACATCTCCTCTTCGTCCCTCGCTCCCGTTGCTGTTCACCACACCTGACGCCAAGCCATGCTGTGCGCTGCCACTATAGTCCTTTCACCACTGATAAGCTCCTCTGCCCCCATCTCTCTCTCTATTTTTGTTTCTCTTTTTTCTCTCTCTTACATCCTCTTCGTATCGCAGCCTCACCAAATGCTGCCATCGGCCAAGCCCTACACCACGAGCATGCCTACACTGGAAAGTTTCCCTCTTGTTCTCTCTTATGTTTCTCTTTGTTTAGCATACTTTCTTTCTCTCTCTCTCTCTCTCTCCCTATGAGCCATCGCTACAACCCAAACCTTGATACCCTCTCTTTCCCTTTGATTTCATTTGCCTTTTTTTGTCGTTGCTTTTCTCACTATGATGCACCGTTGTTACTAGCCATCATAACAATTGCATCGCATCATACCATTGATTTTTCTATGTTCTTCCTCCCTCTCTTGATTTTGAAGCCTAAAGCTATTGGGTTCGAAAACCCTAGCCTCAGTCGCCACCCCCTCCATGCCCTCCCCGTCCGACGTTGCTGCAGTAAGCTCCTTCCACTCTCGATCTCTCTGTCTCCATCACTCTTTGTACCTATCATCCTCTCTCTATCTCCGTCGTACCTTCCCTTTCTATCCCCACTCTTCGGTCGCTAGCCACCCCCATTACCTCTCACGAGTCACTTTCACACCGAAAATCTCCTCCCAATAGCAAGCATACAAAACTCTCTCTCTCTCTCTCTCCCTCCCTCTCTTTGTTAGTGCCAAGTTCATGCTATTTCTCTCTCTACTTTAGACACCACCTCTACGCAAATAGAACACCTCACCTCTAGCCGACAGGAAGCACAGTGTGGAGCTCAGGTCATAGGCGATCATCCAGAAGCTTTCCCTCGACGTTGTAAGTAGCTCTCGAACTAACCTAGAAATTTCTGTTGTTGGATTTCTAAAATTTCTCACTTGTAGCATAATTATTGTGATATGTGTAGTGATCAAGGGGCATGTGAAGTGTTGGGATTGATTTGTAGCTTTGTTGTTGTGTGGTGGCCAAGGGTCCTGTGAAGTTTTAGGACTGACTTGTAGCTTTGTTGTTGTGTGGTGGCTGAAGTCCCTATGAAGTGTTGGGTTGACTTGTAGCTTTGTTGTTGTGATCTGTGTGGTGGCCAAGGGTCCTGTGAAGTTTTAGGACTGACTTGTAGCTTTGTTGTTGTGATCTGTGTGGTGGCCAAGGGTCCTGTGAAGTTTTAGGACTGACTTGTAGCTTTGTTGTTGTGATCTGTGTGGTGGCTCAAGGCTCATGTGAGGCGATTTGATACATGTAGGGCTGTACAAAAAACAAGAAGCCGGAGCTCAAAATTGGCTGAAACTGGTAGAGAACTAGTTGGTAGTCGGTGGTAAATTAACAAAATCGGCGTCGACCGGTTCGATCCTAGTTTGAACTAGCCAAAAATCGATAAACCGACCGACGTCAGTAGGGTCTTTTTTTAATATATATACCATCATTAAACGACACTATTTCACTAAAATAAGTGAAATGGCGTCGTTCTGCTTCTTTAGATTAGAAAAAATAAATAAATAAAGGGAGTAGCGCCGAACGACTCTGTTTTTACTAGGGCTTAAGCTTATTTTCCTTTCCCCTCCTTCTTCTCTTCTCATTTGAGCCTCACCCTTAGCACTATAGTCTGCTTCTGTCCCGTCTAGCATCCATGCCGTTCAGCCTCTCACCAGCTTCAACCTTCTGCAGATCTCCAACGGCAGTGGCAGTAGCGCAGCCTCCACTGCTCCACGTTCCTCGGCCAAACTACGCAGCCTCCACCGCTCCAAGCCTCCACCTTTTTTTTAGGTATGATTTTGAAATTTGAAGGATGGAAAATCTGAGAATTTGTTTTAATTTTATTGATGACTAGCTGTAATCAAGGTTCATAGTTCATACATGATGATTACTTCAAGAGTCGAAGACTGCATTGGACATTGGGAATAGACCCCATCGGTCAGTTTTGATTTGGGCCCAAAACCTAATCGATAGGTCAATTTTTTAGCCCTAGATACATGTGTAGCTTGTGATGTATCAATTGGAATCCGTATTCTGGTCCGAAATGTGTAAATTGCAGTTTGGTAGATTTTTGAAAAATGAAGGGACAAACTTGTAATTTTGACATTTCTTTTTCTCACCCTGCAACCTATCTTTCTCATTCCCTTAGGATAATAACTTCAGACTGGTGACTCCTATAAACTTAGAATATTGGAGACCAGTAGGAGATTGACACGTAGTGAGTGCACATGACCTCTCTCCTCCTCTCTCTCTACTCTCGATCTCTCTCTGTTGAAAGAAAACCTCTGCTCCCTCTCTCTGCTCTCTGTCTGGATTCGAAAGAGAAAATCCTCTCTCATTGAAGCCACCAAGCCTCTCATCGAAGCCACACTACCTCTCATCGAAAAAACCCTGATTCTCTCTACTCTCTCACTCTCTCGATCTCTTGAATCTCGATCCGAAAACTTCAGGCCGTCTCTCACCTTCTCTGAAAGACGGTGAAATATTTTCCTTTTTTCAAGCTTAGAGACCCACCATTAAGGCTCTCTCTCAAAGCTCGAGCCATTGAAATCATATTCAAAGCTCAAAATGGTAATAACCAAAGCAAAACAAATTCGCAAAAAAGTCAACATGCCATTGGGTTCTTTTCCTCTGATTCATAACAAGTCTTTATTTCGTTTTCAAAGATTAAGCTTTTGGAGTTCAGGCCTTCAATAGTTGTTTCATTATCTCTGGCATGGCCCATTTCTTTGGCTAAAACAGATGTGGAAAGAAAAGGGAGAATTTTTGTTTGCATTTGTTTTTCCTTGGGAGCAAATGAAGACAAAACAAAACTTTGAATTGTAGGGTTGAAGTTTGCATTTCTATTTTTGTTCTATTGTGCTTGTGTTAACTTCTAGCAAAGGAGAGAGAGGGAGAGTCGAAAGAGAGAGGGAGAGAGAGAGAGAGAGAGAGAGAGAACCCGAGTTTCTGAAATCGCAAAGAGAGAGAGAGTCGAAGTAGAGAAAGAGAGAGAGAGGCATTTCTGAAATGAGAGAAGAAATCAAGAACGAAGGAGAGAGAGAAGGCTTACATGTATGCGTCCCCATGTTAACATGCCAAGGAAGGCTTACGTGTCACAACCTGATTGGTCTTCGATAAACTCAAGTTATAGGTGTCATCGATCTGAAGCATTTTTGTTCCCTAATTTATTTGCCCAGTGTCGATACCAGCTTCCAAATTTTTAATTCTAGTTTTCAAGGCAACAAGCTTCCACAAGCAGCTGCTCTCTCTCTCATCCCTTTCACGCCAACACTGTCCCTCTTTCTTTCCCTTTCATCCTTATGAGACAATTTGTAAGTCTTAAAAGGCAGACATTGTCCCTCAATTGCATGTAGTGGCCCCTGACTTGTACTAACTTTTTTTTTTGTTTATATCTAATCTAAGAAGAAATTGAAGAAGGAACTCTTGTATTTTGAAAGAAAATAATCTTTTTCAATCATTATGATAAAGGTATCTATGAGTTCGAGGGACCATTAATGGGAATTCTTTACATTATAGGGAAATCTGATTTTTATTTGAAATATTGTTTTTCTATATATATATATATATGTAATTCATATGATGGCTATCCCCAAACGGTGCACCGAAACATACCAGCACCGAAATATTTCGTTCAAGTACCTTAACTGGAATGGTCACTGCAACGGAATTCAAAACTTTAATAAGATCATCATCCAGTTACTCTTAGCAATGCAAAAGTTATAACTTGAACTGAATGTATAACAACTTGTTCCACATTCATTATACACACATTGTAAGCATCTTCACAAATGACACTTCAACCAGGAAAAGGTCACTTCGCTTTGGTCTGTTGTTGATGCTCAGAACTCCAAATGAAATGTTTAAATGTGCACATGTTTACTCCTTTGGAAAGGATGGGTTTTCAGGGTTGATCATAGAACAAATGAGAGAGAGAGAGAGAGAGAGAGAGAGAGAGAAGGCTTTAGACATATAAAGTGAGAGAAAAGAAATGGCCAGCAAGGGGATAAAAGGATGTAACGTCTTCATAGGTTTCACTATTCACACGTAGCGTGGCTGGTCCTTTGGTTAGCTGGCATCCGTCGGTCTAGGTGTATGTAGATTGGAAGGATGGACAGAGATAACAATGATGCCATGCTATGAACCATGTAAACGTTCTGTAAAAACTGCCGTGAATATTTGGGTGGTGATCCTTTGTATTTATAATGGTATTTTCATATGCAAGTTAAGTCCGAATCAAATACAAATTACTCTAATATCTTATCTACATCTGTTTCCTATAATGAAGGAATTTTATCTTGATCTTCTTTGGAGTAATTCTTTCCATCTTTATCTTGAGCTTGGTCTTGATCTTTATCTTGATCTTGATTTGTAACCGTAATACCCCCCCGCAAGCCTAGAGTTTGAGAGTCCCGAACGTGAAGCTTGTAACGAAAGAATATGAATGTAGGGCAACAAGGGCTCTTGGTAAATATATCGGCAAGCTGGAGATTGGTAGGGACATATTGAAGCCGAAGTTCTCCAGAGGCCACCAATTCACGCACAAAATGATAATCGAGTGATTGTGAGAGACTGGATTTGCAGCAAGAAATATGGAACTCTGATTATCACAAAGTAGAATCGGAGAAGAGGAAGATGTCACATTGAGATCACAAAGAAGATGACCAAGCCACTTGACTTTGGCAACAGTGCTGGCGAGTGCGCGATATTCTGATTCACAACTTGAATGAGACACTGTCGGTTGTTTCTTGAAATGCCAAGAGATGTTATCACCAAGGTAAATAGCATAGCCAAAGATAGACCGTCATGTATCAGGACAGTCATCCCAATCAGCATCCAACTAAGCGAGAATACTGCAGGAAGAAGATGGAGTGAAAGAGAGACCATACTGCAAGGTTCCCTTGATGTAATGTAGGATCCGTTTAACAGCCTGGAAGTGACAAAGGGAAGGCTTGTGCATATATTGACTTACAACAGAGATAGCATGAGTAAGTTCTGGCTAAGTGATAGTGAGATATTGAAGAGCACTTACAAGTGACCAATAGAGTGAGGGATCATCAAAGTCAGGACCATCAGTGGACAGGTGACGTGCAACGACCATGGAAGTGCTCACGGGTTTACTATCAACAAGTTTGGCATGCTGCAAAATTTCATGAGCATATTTAGCCTGACTAAGAAAAATACTAGAGGAAGTCCGATGTGCTTCAAGACCCAAAAAATAGCTTAATGAGCCCATGTCCTTGGTGGCAAATTCCTTGGATAGTTTGCTATTAAAAGCATTAAGAAGAACTGAATTATTGCTGGTTACTACAATATCATCAACGTATAATAATAGATAGATTAAATCAGCACCCTTGGAAAGAACAAACAAGGAGGAGTCGGCCCGATTGCAAGAAAAACCAACAACAAGGAGAAAAGCACTAAACCAATGAAACCAAGCCCGTGGAGCTTGTTTGAGCCCATATTAAGCTTGACGTAACCTGTAGACATGAGAGGGATATCTTGACTCAACATAACCTAGAGGTTGCTCCATATAAACTTCCTCTTGAAGAATGCCATTTAGAAAAGAATTTTTCACATCAAGTTGGCGAAGTGGCCAGTGATTAGAGACCACCAAGGAAAGAACAACTCGAACAGTGGAGGCTTTAACAACTGGGCTGAAAGTATCATTGAAATCAAGACCTGGTTGCTGGGTGTAGCCTTTAGCAACAAAATGGGCCTTGAGACGATCAATAGAACCATTGGCGAGATACTTGAAGCGAAAAACCCATTTGGAGCCCACAATATTTGTACTTGGCGGTCGAGGTACAAATCCCAATTGTGATTGTGATGCAAAGCTTGACGCTCCTCATCCATGGCAGCAATCCATCCGAGATGCTTTGCAGCATTCTTGAACCCTTTAGGCTCGCGCATGGTGAGTAAGGATTGAATGAGATTGGAATTTGGAGCAGTGCATGTATGAAGGGACTGAGTAGAAGGCTTGAAAATCCTAGATTTTGCTTGTGTTTGCATCAGATGAGTGCCAAGGACTGGTGCTAGAGTTAAAGTGGGAGATGGATCCTAAACTAAAATTGGAGATGGCGAAATAGGCGCCAAGGGGGATCCGAGCCCATCAACAGCAGGTACTTGCAAAATTGAAGTTGGCACAGAACTACAAGATGGATCAATTAAACATAGGCCACACAAATCCGAAATAGGAATGGGTTGAGAAGATAAAGAGGCCCTTGATGTGACTATGTTTGGGGAGGGGGGTGCAGTGGGCTCTAGAAAATTAGAAATTGAGGTAGTAGGTAAAGGCCCAGAGCGATATTTTTGTATGGATAGCCATGGTTATCAAAGATGGTGTGTTGGGAAATAAATACTTGATTAGTGAAACGATCAAGGCAGCGAAAACCATGATGAGACATACTTTAGCCAAGAAAAACACAAGAACGACTACTGGGAGCTAATTTGTGAGGGGCATAATCACGTAAGTAGGGAAAAACAAGACAGCCAAACGGATGAAATTAGAGTAGGAAGGAGGCTCACCAAACAAAACCTCAAAGGAAGAGCAACTATTAAGAAGAGGCGTTGGCAAACGGTAAATAATGAAAGTGGCAATGCTAAATGCATCAACCTAGAATTTAAGAGGGACATGAGAGTGAAAAAGCATAGCAAGACCTATTTCGATTATATGTCTGTGTTTACGCTCGGCACGGCCATTCTGAGACTGAGTGTATGGACACGAAATTTGATAACGGATACCCAAGAAAATTTGGTGATTTCAAAATTGATGAAATTGTAGAAAAATATGAAAGAAATCAGATTTATGTTTCAGAGGATAGAGCCAAGTAAAACGGGAATAATCGTCAATAAATATAACATAATATTGAAATCCAAGGTTTGAAGGGATAGGTGACGGTCCCCACAAATCACAATGAACAAGATCCAAAACTTGAGAAGCACGATTTGTATTCAGAGAAAATGGAAGTCTTTTACTTTTAGCAAGTTGACAACTAGAGCACACAGTAGGATTTGGGAGTAAAGAGGTAACACAGGTGATGATTTTTATTCAAAAGAGAAATAATGTTATGAGAAACATGGCCGAAACGGGCATGCCATTCATCAAAGGATGCCTGCGGACAATTATTAGGAAAATCGGAAAGGAAAGATTGATGATCACGTTCAAGCACATAGTCGCTCTGTAGCAACCGTGAATATTTGGATGGTGATCCTTTGTATTTATAATGGTGTTTTCATATACAAGTTAAGTCCGAATCAAATATAAATTACTCTAATATCTTATCTACATCCGTTTCCTATAATGAAGGGATTTTATCTTGATCTTCTTTGGAGTAATTCTTTCCATCTTTATCTTGAGCTTGGTCTTGATCTTTATCTTGATCTTGATCTGTAACCATAATAAACCATATGATGGACCAAGAAGAAATGAGCTCCTCCATTTGGGTTGGTTCTTTTTATCTGTTACTTGTGAATGTAGAGCACATGTTGACAAAGCTTCTAATGCAAGTTGCAAATGGTTAGGGTGGAGTACGAAGTCCATGATCCTTCTCGCAAATGATGCCGTATTGGAAGAAATGAGGCTTCCATGAGAGCTCTTGGTACATTTTCAAACAGTTTTAAGTCACTTCCGAGCACTTACTCGGACCTATATCAGGACACAGGGAAGCTGATTTCGAGCAATTGCTCGAGTTCACATCAAAACAAGGGGTTTGGATTTCGAGCACTTGCTCAGGTTCCCATCAAGGAGTGGGTTGATACAATCCAAGCACTTGCTTGGACTATAACTTTTGCATGTTGTTCACCTGTTGCCCAGTTTTACCTAATACCTTGCTCGCCCATCTTGTTGCTCACTACACGCATTGCTTGCCTGTTACTAGGCCCGTATCTGTTTCTCGCCCAATGCTTAGCTTACCTTCTTAGCTCACCTTTGTCCTTACTCACTCAGCGTCGTGCTTACCTAAATTTTGCTAACCCAATGCCCTGCTCACCTTGCTCGCCGGATATGACCTTCTCTCAAATATGTGTTCTAAAGTGGACAGCATAGTTAAGTTGTTTACCAAGCAGCATATCCCTACACATGTTAGACACAGTTCCCACCATGCTGAAAAATTGCATCAACGCCCTGCTCATTCCATTGTATTATTGAGCTCTCACCACACTGAAAAATTGTATCAATAGTTGGCACCTTCCGTGGGTTTGAGATTTATTACTTTCCAAATAAAAAGGCCATTCGGATCATGAGATCACTTCCATGCAAACAAATAAGTTTCACTATTATTTCTCTTTATCTTTCATCTGCATTTTAATTATATTAGGACTCTATAAAACAGAGAGAGAGAGAGAGTTTGAACTAGTACATGTGGTATTGGTGCATGGCTTAATGCACCGCCATGCACCCAAGAGCTTATAAGGGTAGGCACGTATGCTTGCCATCTTCTCACCTATGACGAGCTCTCGTTCGCCACATTGGAGCATACAGACAGCAGCAACAGGAAATTTTTTGCCAATATCACATTGCCAAGAGCGACACAAGTTGGCGAGTAGGACCCCACTAGCAATCCATAGCGAGTGAGAGTTAACTCACCTGCTAGCACCGGAGTACACAAATGGAGACAGCAGGACCATTCCCGTTGGTCCTGCATCCCCGAACATGTCTAAAAGACAAGCGTACAAACACATGCTGTATTATCCATAAATTAGAAGATGATATTTGCAAGGATACAAAGCAAAAACTTCTACAAAGTCCACCTCAATAGCTCTAGAATATTCAAAGCTTTTTGTCCTTTTCCTTTTTTTTGTAACCAACTTTATTCTCTTTTGATTCTCATCTTTGTTGTATTGCCTGGCTATATAAAGGCAAGATTTCCTCTGTAAATCCATGTATTGAATATTCGAATATTATGAAAGCATTTCATTCTCTCTTTTCAACATGGTATCAGAGTCGGTAGACTAGCCGTCCTCTTCTCTTCATTATAACAATGTCTTCTTTTCCCACCCACCTCCCACTACCTCTGTGCCTTCTTCCTTTTCTCATCTCATATCCATTAAACTCACTTCTGAGAATTATATGCTATGGAAAGTCCAAATTATAGCATACTTACGAGGCCAAGAGCCTTTTTTCCATGTCGATGGCACACAGACACCACCTCCAAGAATCATTCCTCCTGAATCAAATACACCTCCCAAGATCAACCCCCAGTTTCTCTCTTGGCAACGAATGAATCAACTCGTCTTGAGTATTCAGTTCTCTTCTCTAACCGATTCTACTGCTGCTCATTTGATTTCTGCAGGTATGCTCGTGAGCTCTGGACCTCTCTTGCATCGATGTTCAGCTCCCACTTTCAAGCCAAGGAGTTTCAAATCCGATTTCAACTTACAAATTTATCCAAGGGTGACCAATCTATTTCGGATTGTTATGGAAAATTTAAGATGCTTGTTCATACACTTGTTGCAACTGGCAGCCCACTTTTAAACAAGGAATTTGTGACTTATCTTCTTAATGGACTTGGTTCCAGCTATGAACCCTTCATCACCTCAATCACAACCAGAACTAAACCCATTGCCTCACATGAACTTTATCACCTTCTTCTCATACATGAGAGTCAAATGTCTCATAACTCTAGTTCCTTCACCTCACCTTTTGAACCATCTGTTAATCTTAGCACCAATAGCCCACGAGAACGTGGCTGAGGTTTTTTCCGAGGAGGCAGAAATAATAGAGGTTGTGGAAGGTTTCCCTCTAACAGGGGCCGTTCGTACTCACCTCAAAATTTCTCTTTACCCAACCATACCCACTAGAGGCCTACCTATCAAATATGCAACAAACCTGGTCATCTTGTCCTGCAGTGTTATTCTTGGTTTAATCCTACCAATATGACCCTCCCTTATCCTTCTCCCCATCCAATCCATTTGCCAACTAACATCCCCATCTGCCATCCCCAATCAAACTTGGTACCAAGATAGTGTTGCAACTCACCATATAACCCACGACCTTTCCCACCTTAATATTTCATCTTAACCATACAATGGTTAGGAACAAATTTGAGTTGGCAATGGAACAGGTCTTCCAATACACAACATCGGTGAATCCTCTTTCTCTATCAACTCTGCCTCCTTCAATCTTTCTAATCTACTTCACGTTCTCTCAATCACAAAGAATCTTATCTCTGTTTTTCAATTTTGTATTGATAATGCATGTTTCTTTGAATTCCATGATACCCATTTTTTGGTAAAGGACAAAGTGACTGGGAAGCTCCTCACCAGCGGACCAGTTATTAATGACCTTTATCATTTTTCCTCCACTCCATCGTTATCATCTTCATCTATCAATCTTGGTGAGAAGGTCTCAATCGGTTGTTGGCACAAGAGATTTGGCCATCCTTCTCTCGACGTTGTCTCCAGAATGTTGCTTTCTCATTGTTTGCCTTATTTCCCAAATCAGTCTTCATTTGTTTGTTTCCTTTAGCTAAGGCCCATCAGTTGCCTTTAAGTTCATCTTCTTCTATAAAGCCCTTGGATCTATTATGGGCTGACGTATGGGGTCTAGCTCCAATTGTCTAACGAAATGGATTCAAGTACTATCTATCTATAGTTGATCATTTTACACGTTTTATTTGGTGTTTTCCTCTTAAAAATAAATTGGATGTCATAATTGTTTTTACCACATTTATTCAATTCACTAAAAGATTCTTTAATACAAAAATAATTTCCATACAAACCGATGCCGAAGGAGAATTTCTTCCTCTCACAAAACTTTGCAAAACTCTTGGCATAGTCCATCACTTTTCTTGTCCCCATACTCAACAACAAAATGACCTTGTAGAGCGTAAACACCACCATATTGTGAAAATCGGGCTTACTCTTCTAGCCCAAGCCTCTCTTCCTTTTTCTTTTTGGGCTAACGCTTTTGAAACTGCCGCTTACCTCATAAATTTACTCCCCACTCCCGTTCTACAAAATCGGTCTCCACACTTCATGGTTTATCATAAACATCCTGACTACTCCTTTCTCAAAATTTTTGGATGTGAATGTTGGCCCAATCTTCGTCCTTGTAACAAACACAAATTAAGTTTTAGATTCACTTCATGTCTTTTTCTTGGTTATAGCTCATCCCACAAAGCCTACAAATGCTTTGATTATCACAAAAATCATCTCTACATTTCTCGTGATGTCACTTTTAATGAAACAAGCTTCCCTTACACAAGGCCCATTCCTGTTCAACTAGATCTGTGGCCTAGTTCTTCCATTGTACCTCTTCCAGTTTTTCCACTCTCCATTCTTGGCCCAACACCCATACGTCTCAGACCCATCTCTCCTCAGATATTTGCATTTCCCCGTCGTCTTCCCCAAATATTACTCCCAAAATCCCTAATTTATCCTCTGCACTTCCCAATCCTTTGGCCTTTTTTCATACTTCACAATCTTAGTCTCTCTTAATTCATCCACGTTCATTGATTATAACCCACTCCCAAACCAACTCTTCCCGACCTCGAATCTTCAATGATGGAACTGTTTTGTATACAACTCAAAACTGTTTCTCTTTATTGTCATCGTCCCTGATGAACCATCCTCATACACTATGGCTTCAAAATTTCCTAAATGGCAATCTGCCATGTCCCAAGAATACCAAGCTCTTATGCAAACCAATACTTGGACGTTAGTACTACCCTCCTTTGTCTCCAACCTTGTTGGATGTCGTTGGGTATTTTGCACCAAGATGGGTTCCGATGGGTCCATTGAAAGGAGAAAAGCCAGACTTGTGGCTAAGGGGTTTCACCAACAAATCGGTATAGACTATACCAAAACCTTTAGTCCTGTGATAAAACCCTCTATAATACGGTTGGTGCTATCAATTGCTGTTGCTTGTGGCTGGTGTTTGCATCAAATAGGCATCCATAATGCATTTCTTCATGGTAAGCTTTCTAAAACAGTCTTTATACAACAACCGCAAGGTTTTGTAGACCCTTTATAACCAACCTTTGTTTGTAAACTCAACAAGGCCATTTATGGCCTCAAGCAAGCCCCACGAGCTTGGTTTTCAAAATTGTGTTCATGGCTAATCAGTTATGATTTCACAACATCTAGTTTAGGTGTCCAACCACTATGAGGTACTCTCAAACATTCTCACTACTATTCTTTACTTTATTATTACTTTTCACATACTTTTTCTACTATTCATTACTTTTCACCTACTTTTTACTACTATTCAATATTCTATTATTACTTTTTCACTACTATTCACAAACATTCTCAAACACTTTTACTACCCAAACCCAGCTTAGGGTGATCCTTCTCTGTTTATTCTACATACATCGACCCTATGCATGTTCATTCTAGTGTACGTCGATGATATGCTTATAACTTCTTCATCCACGGCTGCTGTTGATGATTTAATTTATGCCCTTGGTAATATGTTTTCAATAAAAGATTTAGGCTCACTATCTTACTTTCTTGGTTTGGAAATTGACAAACTTGCTGATGGACTTCTGATAACTCAGAGACGATATATATATGACTTGTTGCAAAAGACTAATATGATTGGTGCTAATCCCATTTCTTCCCCCATGTCGGCCTCAACAATACTCCAAGTTTGATTCCCCCCTCGTTTGATAATGTTACTTTGTTTAGGAGCATTGTTGGCAGTTTGCAATATCTCTCCTTAACTAAGCCTGATGTGTCCTTTGCTGTTAACAAAGTATGCCAATTCATGCAAGACCCCAAGCTACCCCACTGGACAGAGCTAAAAAGGATCTTACATTACCTAAAATCCACCATAAACTATGGTATTTTCCTTTCCAAAACCTCACCCTTTACACTATATGCTTATTCTGATGCCGACTGGGCAGGATGCACACATGATAGAAGATCTACAGGAGGGTATTGTATTTTTCTTGGGAATCATCTTATTTAATGGAGTTCAAGAAAGCAACACATTGTTGCTCGTTCTAGCATAGAAGCCGAGTGTAAATCCTTGGCTAACACAAGTGTTGAACTTATATGGCTGCAAACACTAATTAAAGAGCTTGGTTTCTCTCTTGCAAAGCCTCCAATATTGTGGTGTGATAATTTGGGTGCGACATATTTGATATCTAATCCTATATTCCAATCTCGCACCAAACATATGGATATAGATTTCCACTTTGTGCATGATAGAGTGGCTGCCAAGATCCTACAAGTGCAGTTTTGTGGTAGCAAAGAGCAATTAGCCGATGTATTTACCAAACCCTTGGTTGTTGATCTATTTTCCAACTTTAGGTCGACTCTAACTGTGTGTGACACCCCGTTAGACTTGAAGGGGTGTATTAACCAAAAATCAGAAGATGTTATTTGCAAGGATTCAAAGCAAAAACTTCTACAAAGTCCACCTCAACAGCTCTAGAATATTCATAGCTTTTTTTCCTTTTCCTTTCTGTTGTAACCAACTTTATTCTCTTTTGATTCTCATGTATGTTGTATTGCCTGGCTATATAAAGGCAAGATTTCCTCTGTAAATCCGTGTATTGAATATATGAATATTATGAAAGCATTTCATTCTCTCGTTTCAACATGCTGGACAAGAATTTACCCCACCAGGCATGCCTCACACTTTACAAGCTAATATTGGCTGCCCTCTTGGGGTACACAAGAGGAGACAGTGGGAGTTTTCCCTCTGCCCCGCCTCATAAGTGACCATAGAGCTTTTGAAGCTCAGCCACTATAAGAGACACGGTTGGCACAATGCCCACTGCCCACCACATCTCACTTCCACATAGGTGGAATGAGCTGGCCATACGTGGTGAGCCCCAAGCCATGGCTCACATTCACTCCAGTATATAGTCGCTACCTTGAAACAATGATGAACTCATCATGACATTTTTCTCGCCAAGAATCACCTCTCTTAACTACTATGCACTTCCCACCATTCTCGGCACATCCCCCCAGATCACTTCCCACCATAGTTGCAAGGCTCCCTTCTGGCACACTCAATAGACGTCACAATTGTGAGTAAGTTGAGCTACAAACCCACTTGCTCCTCGACTAACCCTGTGGCCATAATTTGACCCACGTAACGGTTCACCTCCAGGAGACTATGTACAAAGCTTGCCCGTTAATTTGAGTTGCCCCTGTGGGTTGTTTAGATGCCCACTATGTACCTCACCACACCATCCTTGAGTTAGCTCCCCTCATCGCCACTACAGGGAAGATGACTTCCCCGTACATAGAGTAACCACGTGCATTGCCATTTCTCTTTTTAGTGTGCCCTTTGTGGATTGGCGAGCATTATTATATTTCTGTGTGCTCACCCAAGTTTGTAAGCACTGTTAAGCTCCATTTGTATGTTGAGTTGAGTTGAGATGAGTTGAGTTGAGTTCTTTATGAATAGTAGTGAGTTGAGATGGTGGAGTGAGTGTTGTGGGGCCCACCCAAGATGAGTTTAGATGTGTTTGGATGTTAAGATAAGTTTAGATATAGTTATGAAAAGCTGAAAAAAATTGTAGCTCCCGCGTTTATAGAGGTGTTGAGTTGAAAAACGTTGTGGGTCCCACGTGTAAAGAAGTTTTAAGTTGAGATAGGTTTAATAATTTGAGAGTTGGGTATTTGGATGTTAGACTTAGCTTAAAATTAGATTAAAATGAGTTGATCTCAGTTTAGTCTAAGTTCCAAACGGGGCCTTGGTCTTCCATTTGCTCGCCGGAATTGGAGGGCATTGTTATTTTTCTATTCGCTCTCTTAGGTTGGTAAGCATTGCTATTCTTCTTTGGCTCGCCCAAGTTCATGAGTACTGTTATTTTTCATGTGCTTGTCAGGGTTGGCAAGCACTGTTATTGTTTTGCTCACTTTGGTAGGTGAGCACTCTTTACTCACCCTGGTGCGAGATGCTTTTGCTTGCCCCACTACAAGTAATCTATGCACAGTAATTCATAAAATATCATTATATTTCTTTAAGAATTAGAAATATTATGTTTATTCCCATATGATCGATACTATCTGGAAAAAACAACAATTACCTTCATCTTATTTTGTACAACAATTAATAAAAAAATAAATATATTTTCATAATTCAATATGAACATGATGTCTGATCACCCTCCCAACCAAGGTTCATTTGAAGGCATGAAAATTTTAATACAAAATATCAAATAAATAATAAAATGTATACAAATTAATGTGTTTTTAAAATTAGTAACTCCAGAGCTCAAAATATTTAGTCATCTCTTTGTTCTCAAATTGATTAAGGGTTTTTTCTCCTACTATCGTGTAAGGTGCTATTTTTACGCAAGTTGAGATTTTTCTCTCCCTTTCTTAGGGTGTTTCCTCTTCTAGTGGTTTCCTCCTAGAGGATGGCGGATGATTTGTGTAATCTGTGTGAGAGACTATCTCTCACTGAGGAAGAATCAACGGAGGTATTTGTGGATACTGAGTTATTAGGAAATGTGATCGCACGAGGGGAGCAATGCCTATTCCTTAAATTGTTCACTGATTGTCACTTTAATAGATATGCTTTCAAGTAGAACATGAGACGTATTTGGAGACCTAGGAAGAGTATCAAATTTAGGGACCTTACCCTTGCGACCATGCTAGTGGAGTTTGAGGAAACTCAGGACAAGGAAAGGGTGCTATGTGATGGCCCGTGGACTTTGGACAAACAATTAGTCCTCATGAAAGAATTTGAAGGCCAGTTACAGGTTCATGAGATTACTTTCACAGAAGCATATTTTTGGATTAGGGTGCACGACCTGCCTATGATGGTGTCTAATGCGTATGTGGGAAGGCGTATTGGTGAATCATTAGGTAGGGTACTTGAAATTGATCTAGATCAAGATGACTTGGCCTGGGGGGGGGGGTATATGCAAATTAGAGTTAGTCTGGATATTACTAAACTGTTATTGTGACGTAAGAAAATTGCTTTAGAGGCTCAAAGAGATTGTTGGGTTCGTTTTTCTTACAAACAGTTACCGGACTTCTGCTATCAATGCAGCCGTTTGGGGCATGGCCATCAAGATTGTGGGAGTTGGAAAGCTTTCCAAGATGCTAACCCCTCTGCCACTTTCCTGTATGGGCAATGGTTGAAAGCGGCGCCATAGTCTGGGTGGGGCAGTGGAAAAAGTCAGAAGAACCAGCAAAACCGTGTTGGAGGTGGTTTGTCCAAGGATAAGGTTTCAGCAAGAAAAGAGGGCACTGTTGTGGTTTTAGTGGAAGATCAGGTTGAGTTTTCAAATGAAAAACAATATCTAATAGTTGATAACTCAGGAGATAAGGTTCCAAAAGCATTTGAATTTCCACAACAAAGGAAATCAGTTACAAATTTGGAAGTTTCTACAGAAACAGGGGAAATGCAGGAGTTTCGTGATGAAGAGGGGATTAACGGCTATCATGCCAACGATGTCATTTTCCACTCAACAGATATTGTCTTGGGCCTATCAAAAGGTAAAGGCATTGCTTTGGGCCCAATCACAATGGAAGTCTCCCCTCTTATTGGGCCTATTTTGAAACGAAAGGGTTGTAAGCCAAAGACCACTCTAGGTTTGAACATGGCTAAGAAGGATGTAACAGTCAGTTTATCAAAGAAGAGGGAAGACTTCTGTTGGAAGAGGGTTATGTCAGAGCTTCAAAGAGACTATCCTTGAACTTACCTCAGGGTTTGCATAAGGATGATGTGATTGATGTATCGATGGTGGTTGAGTCAGCCCTGCCGAGAGCCATGAAGTGCTTAAACTGGAATCTTTGTGGGCTTGGGAACCCATGAGGATTGCATACACTTCTTGACCTCATTAAGAAAGTAGATCCTGACATTGTCTTCTTGCAGGAGACAAAGGTGATTTTTAGTGTGATGAAAAGGTACAAATTTCGATTGGCCTATGTTAATTGTTTAACTATAGATTGTCAGGGTAGAAGTGGAGGTTTAGTGCTTATGTTGAAATCTAAGGTGAACTTAGATATCATTAACTACTCCTCCCATCACATTCATGCTCTGATTAAATGTGATGAGGATCAAGGAAGGGATTGGATGTTTTTTGGTATTTATGGTCATCCTGTCATAGCATGTAGGCAAGAAACTTGGGATTTAATGTGCCTTTTGTTTAATATAGTTAGCTATCCTTGGTTAATAATGGGAGATTTTAATGAGATTTTAGAGCCAAAGGAGAAGGGCACCAATAGAAGACCTGATGGCCTTATGGAGACTTGGTGTGCTGTCGTAGGCAACAAAAAATAAAACCTATATACTCCTAAAAAATACATGTAGTAGTGTGAGTAAGGATCGTTCCCACAGAGAGTGTCTAGCCTAGTTTTATGCTATGTGACAAGGATGGGGGGGTTTAAGTATAACAAAAACAATTTCAAGAAAAGCAACTAAGGAACAATTTAAATTAAATTGTCAAAATCAATCAAAAAAACAAACATTGGTCTAAGTCAACATCCATCATCGAAATTTTACAATTGATCATGGATGCAAGTATATATTAGTTCATACTTTGAATATTCACCGTTGAAAATATTTTCCTATCTCTCCTTAGTCGTACTTAATTAGAAAACAAGCGATCTAATTAACCCTAACTACTAAACAACCCAAGACAAGCGCTAAAGGTTTAATCTAGTAATAGCCTTAAGAATTAGAGAGATTGATGAAACTAAACAACACAAGCACAAGCAGTTGCATTTAATTTAGTCGAGCGTTCTTCTTAAGATTTAATAATTTCTGTCGCAACAAATTATTAAATCTTATTTGCTTCACAAATTAGAGGGATCAAACAATTACGGATTTGATATCTAATCTTAGCAGTAGATTGAAACGAATAATAAACTAGTACGCCTCCTAGTAATTAAACAAGACAATCATGAAAATAGGCATAGAAGAACATCCGATACTCAAAGCATAAATTGAACACTAAAAACAAATTAGATCTCACAGTTTTATTTATTTCGAAGCTTTCGTTTCCTTCGACCAATTATGAAAATTTAGCCGCATAAGACCATGATGAAAACTGAAAAGAAAAGTTGGAGAAGAGGGAAAGGAGAGGAATGTAGTGTAATCTAGATGTCTCCTCAGTTTTCCCCCCTCTTCCCATGTCCAATTCAAATTTTGAAGCCTAACAAATCTCCTAAAAAATTCTAAACATTATCCTCCAATAATAATATCTCCAAATCTGACTTAATTAAGGAAAATATTAAAAACAAAATAAAATCCTAATACAACTAGGAAAGTGTTGTTTTCTAGCTGTAAATTTCGTGCACCAGATCTCAAAAATGTCTGCAATTAAATTGCATATTTGAATTGCACGATAAGGAACGTTCTGGAATGCAGCAGTTCAGGTGTGTCAACTTCAAGCCCAATTTAAACCTTTATGAAGCCAGTATCTCTCAAAAATCAAAACATGAAAGTTGTATATATTTTCTTGGTGTTCCACAGCATTTTGAATCATCTCAATCGAAGCTCGGATGAGTAAGTTATGCTGAGATTATGAAGCAATGTCAAAACTGTCCAAAATCGCCCAATTAACTTCGTTTTGCAATTAACGCCTCCATTTGCATCCTAAATCAAAATAAAATAATAATTAGTACATTTAGGCACCAAATAAGTATAAAAGACTAGACATTAAGTAGAAAAATATGACATTTTGCATTCTCATCAAGGCTTTTTGTTCTGTTATGTATGACTGTAATCTATAGGATTTGGGGTTTAGTAGAGGCCCTTATTATACGTGGTGTAATGGCAGGGAGGGTAATGATAGAATATGTGAAAGATTGGATAGATGTTTAGCATCTTCTGAATGTGTGGAAGTATTTCCTAACTTCGAGATTCTCATGGGTCTGTGTTATATTCGGATCACATACCTATCTGGTTAAATACTGAGGGTGCCTCACAACAAAATAGAAGGAAGAAACTATTCAGGTTTGAACCTATGTGGGTGGGCCATAAAGATTGTGAACAGATTATAAAATATGTGTGGCAAGCTGGATCTGGTAATGGGAACGTGACTGATACCATGAGAATAATTAAGGATTGCAGTAGTAAGTTGACTAGTTGGAACCGTACTTGTTTTGGTTTGGTCCACAAAAATTTAGCTTTAGCAAAGGAAAAACTACAACACCTGTAGGAATTAGACCCTACCTGTGCAAGTATTTTGGATATATGTGCTGCTAGAAATGAAGTCCAACTTTGGTTGGAGAGAGAGGAACTTTTGTGGAAGCAAAGGTCGAGAGTATTATGGCTGTAAAGTGGGGACAAAACCTCCAAATACTTTCATTCTAAGGCCTCCCAGAGAAAAAAGAGGAACTCTATAGTGAAACTTCAGGATGGTGAAAGCAATTGGAGAGAAGGGGCAAGTAAGGATTGCCTAATTATAGATTATTTTAAATCCCTTTTTTCATCCTCATCAGAAAGGGGTGATGTGGAGATTTTAGAAGGAATGGAACATAGACTCACACCTGAGATGAATATGGAGCTAGAAAGGGAGTTTACAGCTGAAGAAGTGACTTGTGCCTTGAACCAAATGCATCCAAACAAAGCTCTTGGCCCTGATGACATGTCCCATCTCTTTTTTAAAAAATATTGGCATTTAATTGGAGGTAATGTTGTTGCTGTAATTCTTAATGTTCTCAATACTGATGTATTTCCTGAGGGCCTTAATCATACACTATTAGTATTAATTCCTAAAAACAAGAATGTTGTTCATGTTTATGACTTTAGGCCAATTAGTTTGTGAAATGTCATGTAAAAATTAATTTCAAAGTTATCACTAATTGACTTAAAAGTGTTCTCCCCTCCATCATTTCTGCTACACAGTCTGCCTTTATACTAGGTAGACTAATCACTGATAATGTCTTAGTGGCATATGAACTTGTGCACTTTCTAAAATAGAAAAGAAAGGGGAAGAAGGGTTTTATGTCCTTGAAGTTGGACATGTCAAATGCCTATGATAGGGTCGAGTGGGACTTCTTAGTAGAGATCATGTTGAGGCTGGGTTTTAGTAGCAATCTGGTTGGAATAATTATGCAGTGTGTAAAGTCTGTCTCTTTCTCTATGAAGATAAATAGGGTGCCTTCTGTTCTTATTGTACCTTCTAGAGGACTTAGGCAAGGGGACCCTTTCCTTACCTATTTTTATTATGTATAGAGGTTTTAATCAGGTTGCTCAGACAAGCTAATGGGCTCCATACTGTACCTAGGATCAAACTGTGTAGGAGAGCTCCTTGATTTAATCATTGGTTGTTTTTAGATGATTCAGTTATATTCTGCAAGGCTGATGTGGCTACTTGTACAAATATTCAGCAGCTTTTGTATAGATATGAAATGGCATCTGGTAAAAGAATCAATAAAGATAAAACCTCAATACTCTTTAGTAAAAATGTAATAGAATTTGTCAAGAGGAGTATTCTTATCTATGTGGGGGGGCGGGGGGGGGGGGGGTAGCTCAACTCAACAGTATGAAAAATACTTGGGATTCCCTCTTGTTGTGGGGAAATCAAAGTCAATAGCATTTGCTGAAATTAGAGGGAGAATATGGAAGAAATTGTACGGGTGTAAGGAGAAGTTTTTGTCTATAGGTGGAAGGGAAATTTTAATAAAAGCATTGGCTCTTTCTATCCCCTCCTATGCAATGAGTTGTTTTAAATTGCTAACAAGTTTATGTAAAGATTTAGAGAGGTTAATGACTCAGTTTTGGTGGGGCTAGAGAACTGAGGAAAGGAAAATTCACTAGTGCAAATGGGATCAGCTTTGTGAATCAAAAACTAGAGGTGGAATGGGGTTTTGAGATTTGAATTTTTTTTAACTCTGCTCTACTTGCAAAACAGGCTTGGAGGGTTTTAAAGAATGAGGATTCCCTACTCCATCAAGTGTATAAAGCTAAGTATTTTCCTCATTGTTCATTTTTTGAGTCAAAACCCCATCTTATGCATGGAAATGGATATGGGAGGCTAGAAAGATCTTGCTGAAAGGTTGTCAAATGAGAATTGAAAATGGGAACACTGCTAGAACTTAGGAGGATATATGGGTGCCTGGACATCAAGCCTTGAAGTCAGAAATGGTTCTTAGTGATGGGACAGATCTATTAGTAGAGGTTGCAAGCCTAATTGATAGCCAATTGAGGTGGTGGGATGTTGAGCAAGTTAGAACCTTCTTCAATCCAAATATTGTTGCTGATATCTTAAAGATTGTACTAAGTATAACACTCCATATTTTAGTGTATTTTAATTAAAGGATTATTTTACTTAATTTAAATATTGATTCTCTTGTTTTAAAATTAAGGGAGTTTTGATATATTATTTTATAATATTTTAAGTTGTAAAAATTATTTTTTAATATGCTTTCTTAATATTAATTATTGTTTTGCATTTAAATTGATTTTTAATTTAAATTAGTTTATTTATGAGTTTTAAAATTATTATTGGTTTATTTAAGTCTTTCACTGCGTTTGAATTATTTTATTTAGCTTGCAGTTTTAAAATCATTTTCGTTGGATCAATTTTGTGACCCAAGTTATGAGGGTTGGATCTCATTTCTTTTCCCCATCTTTTCTTTTCCTCTTTTCTTTTTCTTTCCTTTCTTTCTTTTCTCTCTATTTCCTCTCGGTCTCTCTTTCCTCCCGGGCGAAACTTCCCCTCTCTCTCCCCGTGTGTTTCGACCTTTCCACCCAGCCACTGTCGTGCGCCGTCATGGTTGTCACCGCCCGGCCCAACCACTTCCCCAGCTGTCGGTGACCCTACCCTACCAATTTCAGACCACCTCATGCAGCCATCAGCCCGCACGCAGTCCCTAAAGCAGCGGCGTTCCTTACGTCGCTGCGCCGCCGTCCGGCCACCATTTCTTCACCACTTTTTTTTCGACCTTCGAGCAACCCATTAGACCCAACCACAGCTCTGATCTGTCACTGGTGAAGTTGCACCACCAACATTTTTGATTTGGGATTTTGGACCTTAAACCGCTTATTGCGCCGCCATCCACGGCCAAATGCCACTTCCATTAGCTTCACCGACCTCCCTAGGCCCTACCCTATCAATTTCAAGTTTTGGTTTGACCTCGTTCAAAAGTGGATTTTTGAAACCCATGGCCACAGTGTATTTTACATTGTTCTGTTACTGTTTTGTGGCTTTCAGCTCATCCGTGATCCTCCAAAAATTATTATATAGCACTGTAAGTATTTTTCCAAACATCTTTTGAGATTTAAATATATTTTTGCACTAACTCACTTCACTGTATTTTAGTTGGTTATTCCCGACTAAGTCCGAGGAGTACGAGGGTCGGATGGATTAGAGGATGGAGTATTTGTGTGTTTGGCTATATTGTGATTTGGTTGGTTGTTGGATACTGATATTGGTTTGGTACATTGCATATGCACACATGTTCATGTTTGTAAATTGAAAACTGGGCTTTCGTGTAATTGCATTCATGATCATGTGGATATTTGAAAACTGGGTTTTCATGTGTGGAAAAGATTTTTGGGTGCATGTGTATCACGACCCCAAGCCGAGATGGGGCATTATCTCGGTGGAGCTCTACTGGTCACTCGGGAGTGGAATATGCTGAATGACGTCCCCTGAGTTGTCGCCGGGTGACAACGAGATTGGACGGGATGATAACACTCTCGTGCCAACTCCGTGGCGCCTCTGATGGCGAGGGCTAAAGGATGCTTGGCCACGAACGCACTGGGTGCGGAACTGGGTATCACTCATTACGAAGTCACATGCATAGTCGTTACCAGTGGTGTGATGAAGGGAGCCAGGGTGTGCGGATAATCTCTAGGAGAGATCATGGTGCATACAGATAAAATGGATAAATGGCTATTTTCTAAAAAAATGGCATGTGTGGATAATTGATTTTGTGTGAGTCATTTTCTGGGAAAATGATGGATATTTGTTTTGGGTCATTTTCTGAGAAAATGGTGGAAAAGGTTTTGATGAAAATGTTTTTGGGCCAAATGGGATTTTGGCGTGTGTTGGAAAAATATTCATTTTTGGGGAAAGTGATATTTTTTAATATGGTGCATATTTCATCATATGCATGCATGGTTGGTTGCATTAATGTATTATTATCTCAGCATTAGTTGGATTATAACTTATCTGCGGTACCATTTAATGGTATCGCAGATTTTGATATTATTGATACAGATGCTGAGCCTAAGGATTTGTTTCTGCCAAAGGAGTGATCTGGGATCACTCATGCTTGTATTTTTAGTCTTGTATTACTTTTTGGGACTTGGCTTTTGTTTTAAAACGTTTTATATTAGGATATTTGTATTAAATAAAATTATGGTACTAGTTGACTTATTTATATTATCCGCTGCTTATTTTTATTGTACACAGTAGCTTGTACACACACTTGGCACTTGTCGTTGGGATGCGTGACCCATGTTGTCATCATCTTAACATCACGATTCTCGAGATTTTTGTACGTGGGAGTCGGGGCGTCATAGTTGGTATCAGAGCAGTTCGGCTCTGGGTAAAACCACATCTCCCATAAGTGAAGTACCAAAAATTTTTTAAAGTTGTGATTTGAAATTGTTTTGTTTAAAGTAAGTTATTTTATTTATGAAATTTTATTTTATTTGAGAGATTTTTGTTTTGTTTTAGTTTTATTTTGTTTGAGGTATGTTACTTTAATTGTTTTAATTTATTGTATGTTGTTATACTTGGTTGGTTTTATTCTATTTTATTTCATGGTATTTTGTTGTATTTTAATTTATTTTTCCATAATTAAATTTTAATTTGTTTGAGTTGAAAAGTGGGTTAAGGGTTACGCTATGGCAGGAAGATGTTACGTCCGTGAATGTCATTGTTAGGCTTGAACATTTAGTGTAGTAGGCCTAAACTCTTAGCGATTGGTTTGTTTTAATATTGAGACTCGAAGGGAACGCAAGTCGCAGCTGAGATGGGTATAGCTTTAGTTCGCTTAGGATACTTGAGGTCTTAAGTTTCGTAGAATTATGTTTTGATTCTATGGAGTAGGAGGTTGTAAGTTCAACGAACCTCAAGGTTAGATTTATGAGAAGTTATCTAAGGTTTGGGGCCCTATAGTTTTTAGGAAATAAGTTTATGGGATTGAATGTGGTAGGTTCAACAAGCATTTTAGGGACTAATTAAATTAGAAGTTTTAGATTTTGCCGACTCGGTTAAGCACTTTGGTATCATTTGCGGTTTTAGAATTTTGCAAGTTTTATAAGGTGAGTGTTTTAGATTTAAGGTCATCGATATTGAGGATTTCGAAAAATGATTCTTATCTAGTTTAAGGTTTTTAAAACTGTAGATTTGAAGGACTAATTTATAATAAGATTCGAGTTCTTAGTTTTGTAGACTTGGTAGGCTAGCTTGATCTATTCTGAAGATTGATTAGTCTATAGCCATTGAAGTGGGGTTGATTAGAGTTGAGTTACTGATATGAGAAATTTTTTCAAAGGAGAATTCCTTTGAAGATGGAAGGTAATGATCTAGTTCATGTATTTTCTAAGGATTGAAGATGTCGATCTAGTTTGGAAAATGATTGTTCTTAGTTCGAGGTTTTAGTGGCAAGTTTTAGGATTAATTCGTATCAAGTTTAAGGATAATAGATGGTGTGGACGTAGGAAAAGATTCTTGTTGTTTTTTGAGGATATAGGTCCAGATGATGGAAATGATAATGATGAACCACTTGCATGTTTGGAGGATTTTTGGTTTTGGCTAAGGGTGCATGAGATCGATGCATAGTAGTGGTGACTGTGTATGGATTTCAGAGAATACATGTCCTAATCGCATTTTGTTAGAAGAAGTGGTTTTGGTAGATGTTGAAGAGGAGATGACATGACAGTATTAGGTTTAAGAGACCTTGGCTTTGAGTTTTGAGGAGTTGATTGAAGTGTACAATCGAAGCACGTTACTCAATGAAATGATGATTGGCAATAATTGTTCTGATTACTTTCAGGAATTAATTGTGACTTAAGGTCACATAGGAATTTAAATTTTTGAGACTATACTTTCCTTTGGAAATGGAGCATCAAGTTGGGTGAATTAAGGACATTGTTATTTAACTTGAAGAGAGATTGATGGGTTGCCATGTATGGTGTATGATAAAACGTTGGAAGTTGAAGCTTAAGCATCAACGGTGGATAGCATAATCAAGTATGGGAGTTAATAAAGCATAAATATCTATGAGTGGTTTGCAATAGTTTTTGGTGGATTGAAGGGTTGAGTAGTATGGCTTGCCTTGAGGTTTATTAGTGATGTTCTGTTGAATGAGCTAGTCATGCTAGTACTAGCTTATTGGAGTAGAAGTAGGTGGGTGAATTACCAAAAAGGTTTCGAAGATGTTTTGGTAAAGTCAATGGTAGTTTATGGTGAGTTAGTCACCGCTAGATTAGATAATATTCAGAATTTAGTTGATGACCTTTTGAGATTTAGGTTGTCGGGTTGAGGTCTATAGGCGCTCTTATTGGTTGGCCGGGTTGGATTTGAGCCTTTTAAGGTAAATTCCTTATCTTAAGATGAGACGGGTGTATTTTGGGGTGATATTAATTGTTTCCAATTTGGGACGCTGAGGTTGATTAATATTGGTTTTCTGTCTATGATCATGGATGTATTTTTACGGAATATTGATCTTGTTTAAGGCAACGGGAGTTAATTAAGGAATATGTGTGATAATTCATGATTTTGGAAAGAGGGTATTTTCTACCAATTGTGGTAAGAGTTTTCTAGTTAGTAGGTATGGAGCCACTTTGTACTCGATGTTGTTATTTTTATGAGGACATAAATTTTATGCATGTGGAGAATTATCAGAGTGCGCAACAGGAGCGTGATGTTTTGATTGTAATTAGGAGTTCAAATTTTGTGTTGATTTTGAGGAATTAGTGGTGACTTGAAATTTTGCGAAGATACTTGTAATTGGAGATTAATCATTTGTTTATATAATATTATTATTGATGGTTAACTTTGGAAGAAGCCATTAGGTTATCAAAGTGTAGTATACAACGAAGGTTTGGAGGTTATACTGAGGAGTCGATTGAGGTTAGTACAGATTATCGAATGAAGCTTTTAATCAATGGGATTCCTTGAGTGTTTTATTAAGTTTTGTGGATATGGAGATCTTGGATTACATGGCCGCTTTAGAAATAAGAGACGAGATGTGCCATTGAGAGATTAGTGCGAGTATGATAGAATTGCCTATAAGAGTAGACTTGGGAGAGCATTACTCATGCTTGTTTGGAAGTTGTTGATGGTATGTTTATCTCAAGCATATTCTGAGTTGTATCTTGAATGTTGGTTTGGCGTTGATATTTGACCTTACAAATTTCGATGATGAAATTTTATTTAAAGGAGGGAGAATGTAACACCCCGTATTTTAGTGTATTTTAATTAAATGATTATTTTACTTAATTTAAATATTGATTCTCTTGTTTTAAAATTAAGGGAGTTTTGATATATTATTTTATAATATTTTAAGTAGTAAAAATTATTTTTTAATGTGCTTTCTTAATATTAATTATTGTTTTGCATTTAAATTGATCTTTAATTTAAATTAATTTATTATGGGTTTTAAAATTATTGTTGGTTTATTTAACTCTTTAACTGCGTTTGAATTATTTTATTTAGTTTGCAGTTTTAAAATCATTTTTGTTGGATCATTTTTGTGACCCAAGTTATGAGGGTTGGACCTCATTTCTTTTCCTCATCTTTTCTTTTTCTCTTTTCTTTTTCTTTCCTTTCTTTCTTTTCTCTCTATTTCCTCTCGGTCTCTCTTTCCTCCCGGGCGGAACTTCCCCTCTCTCTCCCCGTGCGTTTCGACCTTTCCACCCAGCCACCGCCGCGCGCCGCCGTGGTTGTCACCGCCCAGCCCAATCACTTCCCCAGCCGCCGGCAACCCTACCCTACCAATTTCAAACTACCTCGTGCCGCCGTCGGCCCGCATGCAGTCCCTAAAGCCGTGGCATTCCTTGCGTCGTTGTACCGCCGTCCGGCCTCCTAACAATCCATTAGACCCAACCCCAGTTCTGATCTGTCACCAGTGAAGCCGCACTACCAACATTTTCGATTTGGGCTTTTGGACCTTAAACCGCCTATTGCGCTGTCACCCACGGCCAAAGGCCACTTCCATTAGCTTCACCAACCTCCCTAGGCTCTACCCTATCAATTTCAAGTCTTGGTTTGACCCCGTTCAAAAGTGGATTTTTGAGACCCAAGGCCACAATATTTTTTACACTATTTTGTTACTATTTTGTGGCTTTCAGATCATCTGTGATCCTCCGAAAATTATTATATAGTTGTTGTAAGTATTTTTCCAAACATCTTTTAAGATTTAAATATAGTTTTGCACTAACTCATTTCATTGTGTTTTAGTTGGTTATTTCGGATTGAGTCCGAGGAGTACAGGGGTCGAATGGATTGGAGGATGGAGTATTTGTGTGTTTGGCTATATTGTGATTTGGTTGGTTGTTTGATACTGATGTTGGTTTGGTATATTGCATATGCACGCATGTTCATGTTTGTAAATTGAAAACTGGGTTTTCATGTGTGGAAAGGATTTTTAGGTGCGTGTGTATCACGACCCCAAGCCGAGATTGGGCATTATCTCGATGGAGCTCCTCTGGTCACTCTGTAGAGGAATATACTAAGTGACGTCCCCTTAGTTGTCGCCGGGCGACAAAGGGATCGGACGAGATGGTAACGCTCTCGTGCCGACTCCGTGGCCCCTTTGCTGGCGGGGGCTAGAGGATGCTTAGCCACGAACACACTGGATGCGGAACTGGGTATCGCTCGTTACGAAGTCACATGCATGGTTGTTACCCGTAGTGTGACGAAGGCAGCCAGGGTGTGCGGATGGTCCCTAGGAGAGATCATGGTGCATACAGATAAAATGGATAAATGACTATTTTCTGAAAAAATGGCATGTGTGAATAATGGATTTTGTGTGAGTCATTTTCTGAAAAAATGATGGATATTTGTTTTGGGCCATTTTCTGGGAAAATGGTGGATAAGGTTTTGATGGAAATGTTTTTGGCCAAATGGGATTTTGGTGTGTGTTGGAAAAATATTCATTTTCGGGGAAAATGATATTTTTGGATCTGGTGCATATTTCATCATATGCATGCATGGTTGGTTGCATTAATTTATTTTTATCTCAGGATTGGTTGGATTATAACTTACTTGCGGTACCATTTAATGATATCGCAGATTTTGATGTTGTTGATGCAGATGCTGAGCCTGAAGATTTGTCTCCGTCGGAGAAGTGATCTGGGATCACTCATACTTGTATTTTCAGCCTTGTATTACTTTTGGGACTTTGGCTTTTGTTTTAAAACGTTTTGTATTAAGATATTTGTATTAAACAAAATTCTGGTACTAGTTGACTTATTTATATTATCCGCTGCTTATTTTTATTGTACACAGTAGCTTGTACACACACTTGGCACTTGTCGTTGGGATGCGTGACTCATATTGTCATCATCCTAACATCATAATTTCTGAGATTTTTGTACGTAGGAGTCGGGGCGTCACACTAAATCCTGGTAGGTATGAGGATGTATGGTTTTGGAGATATGGGAGAAGTGGGAATTTTAGTGTGAAGAGTGCATATCGTTTCTTGAAAGCTATGGCATCTCAGGGTTTATTAGAAAATTCTACAGCCTATGAAGATAAGAAACTATGAAAATTTCTGTGGAAAATGCATATCCCTCAAAAGATCAAGATTTTTGCACCCAGGGCTTGTAAGGACGGGTTACCTTCTAAACATAATTTATTTAAAAGAAAGGTTGTGGAATCTGTTCAGTGTGACTTTTGTGGCTTCCAGAGTGAAGATCTCCCTCATGCTCTTATTAATTGTCTTGATATTCTTGCTGTTTGGATATCTACTATGCCTGTTATGAGGACTTTTACTCTTGTTGTCTGTGTTAAAGGTGTTGCAAGGCAAATTTTGGATGGGGAGACTTATTATAGTTGGAAAGATTCTTTCTCATTGCATGGGCCTTTTGGTATAGGTGTAATAAGCTAATTTATGAGCTGTCTCTAGAATCTGTAATCAATCATGCATTGAGTCTATAGAATTCAATTTCATCCTCCATTAAAACACCAGGTTTGAAACCTATTCCAATTTGGAGTGCTCCTCCCACAGGTTTCTTTAAACTAAATGTGGATGAGGCAATGTTCTTTGATTATCCAAAGGCAGGTGTGGGGACTGTAGTAAGGGATGAGAATGGTTAGGTTGTCATGGCAATTTACAAACCAGAACATGAGGTGTTGGAATCAGTGGAATTATTGACAATGTTTAAAGGATTGCAGTTAAGCTCTTAACTGGGAATAACTAAGATCATCTTAGAAAGTGATAGCTTGATCTTAGTTGAGACTTTACAAGCAACTGAGGAATCCTTATCAATGCTAGGTAATCTCATCTTTGAGGTGAAGAATATGCCAAAGCAATTCCAAAAATATCGGTTACAACATGTTCCACGCATGGGGAATCAAGTGGCTCACTTTTTAGCGAGACATGCTTGGAGAGTACAAGATGTGGAGATGTGGATGCATTCTGTTCCTTATTTTGTTGCTCAATACGTCTGGTTGGACAATTCTCATGTGTAATTTGAGGTTTATCTATGAATGAAGTTCCTTTTATCAAAATAATAATAATAATAATTTATGAAAATAGTTGATGACGTGGCTGATTTTTTTGTTAAGACGGTAGTAGATTCCACAAGATACTTTTCAAACACTCCCAAAATAGCACAATGCAGATGCTCAAATAATTACGAAAGGAATTAATTGTTGAGTGAATCTCTAGCTCATGATACACTGTCGATTTTGAATCGAATTAAGTTCATGCCATTGAGAAATAAACGTGATATTAAAAATACGCATTAAAATGTTTAAATGACAATATAAGCCTAGCTGCCTAGTTATTATATATGTGTGTGTGTGTTTACCAATGACCATTTATCTAAAGCCCACAGTTTAGGAATTAACGGCCTTCTCATTTTTGGAAATTGCTATCGTCTTTATGTACCTCAAAATAGACATCTTTTATATTAATTAAAAATAATAATGATAATATATACTTTGATGTTTAAATAATGAGAGTCATATACATTATCCAAGCAATTATTTATAAACAACGAAAAAATTAAGACAACTTATTCGTATACACAGTTGCAGTTGCCAGTTAAACTCAACAGCTCTCGAAATTGGACTCTCTGATCTATTCCTCTCTCTTCCTCCCTCCACACACACCTCAGTACTGATGCAACAGTTCTTATAATATTGTACATGGGATTGAACTACTTTCGACTAAGATTAATCCTGCAGTACTGCTGATATTGCAACATTTCTAGCCCAGAATTTAATATTTTTCTTCACGTCAGCAGCCGTGGAGGCCCTTGCTATCCTTACATGATTTAAAAGTGGCGAATCGTATCTTTTTATAAACCAAGCCTCCGATAAATATGGTCTCTTTATAACTCTCTCCTCTTTTCCTAATTCTCCACTTTCATCATCTTTGACTACTTCAGCATCATCAATAATGAATTTGGTGCTAATCTGTTCTTGGTCTTTATACTCCCCAAGCCTCTGCAATCCTGGGACTAAACTCATCATTCTTGGGCTTAAGAGTTCTTTCTTGAATATGAAACCTAGATCCATGAAACCCTGAACTTCTTCAAGTTCAAGCTCCCCCAAGGTCTTACAACTCATGGATTTATACAATTTCCTTCTTGCAGCTGAGTTTTTAAGACTTCTGGGACGTTTTTCATTAATTGATGTTGATGATGAATATTGTAAGCTCTTTCTTTCTCTGATGGGATTCGATCTTGACTGTCTTTCCTTCTGGCGGATCTCCTTCTCTTCGTCTTCATCATCACTGTTGGAGGCATACTTATTATCGCCACAACAAAGAGAAAACACAGTTAGAAAAGTGTTGAGCCTAAATAGAGAGAAAACCAAGCATTAATAATTTTTAAGAGCATATATAGGTTTTGATACCTGTAGATCAGAGATTGAAGATGGAGCAGACGAGATTTCTTCATTATCTGGAAGAAGTAGTTCATGTTGAAGATTATGATCAGATGGTAAAGGGAGGCTTGGTGGCGAGTATGGAAGAGGCTTTGAGAAGGGTTTAACCGTTTCGAGGGCTTTTTGGCAAAGAAAGGAGATGGGTTCCGGGAAGAGAATTATTTGATGAAACCAAAGACGATCCATGGCTCCTACAAGGCAAAGAGAGTAGTGATTGGCCATGGAAATAAATTAGATAGAGATAGAGAAATAGAAATGGCTGACGCAAGGAACCAATTGTTTATAAACAGATAGAGTGGAATATGATGATGTGGTTGGTAGTAAAAGTAGAGAGAATAATTGAGATCAAAATGGATGTGAATAGTGAAGTGGGACATCCTTGGACAACGGAGGATGTGGCCATGAGCCATTGGCTTCCCCAACTTCACATGTTTTATATGGTAAATGACCGTTGTCCCCATAATACGACGAACTCGAGCTCTTTGTACTGATGCAACCAACCACAAATCCAACGCCACTTCCGATCACACCGTGCCACAAATTGGAGGGATCCTAGTATGGGTGAAAACCGATGCTATCAACGTGATTTTTTTACCAAAATCGACGCCAACCAATGGAGAGGATTTGTATGGAACAACCGACTGTATCGATTGATAGGGAGGAGAAATACCAGCCGTATCAACTTCGGCAATTCTCTAGAAGTTCTCGGTCCCCCTAGCAGCAAGGTTCGTTTGACAAAGTAGAAAGAGAGAGAATGTTGCATAGGAGATAGAGAATTAGAGAAACAAAGAATCAAATGAGAAGATGGAAGGGGAAGAAGACGATCTCAATTCGAAACGACGCCGTTTGGTTTAAAATCAAATTGTGTCGTTTCAATTATATGTTTTTCAAACTGACGTTCTAAAACGACACAATTTCTCTTATTTTATATATGTATAATTTAAATATATATATAATTTATATTATCGGTTGGTTCAGCGGTCCGGTCCAACTTCAAATCTAGACCGAACCAACCGACGGCAATTTTGACATAATTCTATCGCCGACCAACCAGTTATATGCTGGTTTCATGCTACGTGGCCGGTTTGAGGCAGTTATGGTCGGCTTCTTCGGTTTGTGTACACCCCTAGATCCTCCTTGCTAGGTTGCAACTTAGGAATGGTTTGGATAATGAATTGAGATAAAAATTGAAAATTAAATAAAATATTATTAGAATATTATTTTTATTTTGAAATTTAAAAAGATAAATTGTTTATTATATTTTATTTAAAAATTTAGAAAAATTGTAATGATTAGATTAGTTGAGATACTTTTTGAAAAGAAACGAGTATATATTGTAATTAACCTAATTATTTTCAAAATTATTTTTGTAAGTATATTTTTATAAAATATAATTATATTTATTTGGAGTATCAACCTTCGATAATTACTTCCATAAGCATAAAATAATTTTATCATTTTATAAAAAAAACATCATTCATTTCTAACAGTTATGAAAAGAAATTGCAAAAAGAATTTAATGGTTATCGTTACTCTTACTGTTAATTCCCTTTCGTATTGTATTTTTCTCTTGACTCATCCTTACAGAGACAGTTCCAGGTGTCTTGTGTTTATCTTCAGAAGGTATGTAGGATAAACATCGGATGACTCATCACTGAGTGGAAGTTAGTAATGCAAGTGAACAAAATCATTATGTCTGACGCTTGGCAGGTCGAAAAGACATTATTGGTGGGAATATTTGGCCTTTATTTAATCATGTAATTGAAAGTATAGTATTCCAAGACTACCTTCTAATCAAGACTGTCAAAAATGCTATATTTACTAGGAAAGAGATAATGATGTGGCAACTTGTATGACTGTTTATTTGGATCGGGGTTAACCGATCCGGTCGGAAATTGAATTTTAGTTCTGGGGTTCGGTTAGGAATAAATTCGGACCAAAATCCAGTTTATTTTATTTTATATTTTTTTTCCAGATTGAATTTTTTGATGTCCTAGCAGATTTTTAGATTTTCCTGATCCACATTTTCTTATAAGAAGACTGTCAAATCTGTTGGAACTTCAAGTGCGGAGTACTAGTGGCTGGGAGGAAATATTCCCCAGCCCCACGATTAAGACGACTACAGTTCCATAGTCTACTTAACACATTTGTGGAAAGATGGCACCCCAACCATGCCCACTTTTTCATAATCTGGAATTTCTCAAAGCGCAATGACAGCTCCAGGTTGTGGAACGTATCTTGTAAAGGAATCAAAACGTACATTAACAAATTAAAGAGATAATTACGATCCGTTGGTATTTTTTTGCTATATGAATAAAAAAAGAAAACACGGATACCGAATTGTAAATCTAGGTTCCAGATTTAAAATTCATATTCATCTAGGTTCTAGCCTAGTTTTGACCCGAGCTAACTCGGTCCGAGAATACTCGAGTTCCAGAGCCGAAACCTGGATGAACAATCCTAGCAACTTGGATGCATTCTTTAGTGACATGCATGCAACTTTTTAAATTAGTAGTTCAAAGTATTTAAAGAGCACAGAATATATATGCAAGTTGTTTGAATAAACATTATTATTTCCCTTATTAAGTACTTTCTTTTATTTTTTATTTATCACTACTTTTTGTTTACCTCCAATCATTTGGTCCTTGCTTTCCTGCTTCATTAATACCAATTATCTAGCTCTACTTTTAGTTTCACTACTTCCAGTTATCTGGTCCTCTAGTCATCTGGTCCTCACTTTACTACTCTCATGCTTTACTTGCATCCTGCTTTACTTTTGATTTGATACCAACAAGGGAGATCAGGAAGTAAAGTAGGACGGAAGTACAATAAAACAAACAGTACAATAGAAGAAGTTTTTTTTTCCTTGAGGCAAGGTTCCTCTTTTATAGATGAAGGAGGAGCCTTAAAGCAAACAATACAATTAAACAAATAGTACAATAATACAAAGAGCATCTTTTAGTAGGGATTGAATACTTTCTCCACGTGAATTGCGGGAGAGTTAGTTCTATCCCTTGTGCTGAAAGTAAAGCAGGAAGAATCTTGTCAAAGCAACAGGCGATCGATCAGTCTTTTAGAGACGGTAGTCATTGGATGCTTTTGAATATTTGTCGGTTTATGCTGACAGATCAGTCATTAGATAGCCTTGGAGTGTCTTCTAAATCATGTTCAAATATATTACTGTAGGGAACAATAAATGAAGCTTCAGAGGATGCTTCTGACTTAGTATCAAAATTATTTTTATCAGTTTTATCATTATTCTGCAATTGCTTCTGTAGTAGATAAATCAAATCATTTTTTGATAATCATTGGATGAGATTCTTCTTTTCCTTAGGTTTGGAAGATTTGTTGAATTTATCAAATTTAACAGACGTAGCAAATTTAGCAGAAGTAATGGCTTGAGTGTTTAGATATTCAGGCAAAGTTATTTGTTTAACAGGCAGAAATTCCTCAATATTCTTCAGATCTAAAATAGTTTGAGAAAAGTCTCGAGCAACATTGTCAATAACATCTTATGTGTGGTGAAATTTGTCCCATCACTTGACAAACCAATACCGAGCCAATAAATCACCATTTTGATTGTAGCTCCACTTTAATATCCAAGGATTTTGTATCTCTTGCAATAATGGAGGAAGTAGGATAATTTTTTATTATGCTGGTCCATTTTGAAAACAGTGGCAAAACATCTAATGGCTTTCCGAAAATTTTCAAGTAAGACTTCAAGAATAGAGCCAAATTGGTGCCACCATCATATAAACTAGAGGAAAAATCCAATATTGAATTTTTTATTTATTTATCAAAATTCAGAACCCAAGAGCATGACATCTCCTTAGTTTGAAATAACATGAATTTGAACCAGGCATCATTATAGTCATAGTAACAATAAACAATGTTAGAATGCGGGAACCTCTTCGTTGTATAAGGATGTGATCTCTACTTTTCTTTTGTGAGAATATTTAATATGTAAGCACTCTGATAGATCAATTTGGTTTTATCAATCTTGTCATAAATGATTTTAATAACAAGAGAATCAGTCTATACTTGAATAGCAAAATAGTATTGGAGGTTTTTTGTAGGATTCTCAAGAATCCAATGAAAACTTGGGGGAAAATAACTCAAAGCAATTTTTAAGGAGTATGTATATATGGACCTATTTGGTTAGAGATAAAACAAGTTATAGGAAAACATTCTTTTGATGTACTCAGTTTTGGCAGTAGGATAATACTGAGTAGAATTAACAGGTTTAGCATAGGGATCATAGGGCGGAAAAGGAAACATGTTTAACAATGAGAATACTACCAAGAGTAGTAAATCTGTTAACAATATCAAGGGGGTGGCCAGAATAGTAGACTCATATTTAACAATTCTGGAATAAGGTATTAGGGGAGGAGTAGCAATCTTCTTCCCCTTGTCTTTTTTTTTCGGCTCATATTTTTTGCAAGAATTCACGAGTAAGAAAATCAGGAATATAATTTTCAGATCCTTTAATAGATTCAATATTAAAATCAAATACACTTAAAATAGCTTGCCACTAGCAAAAATATGCTTTGATGCAATGTTTTCAACATATTTTTATAAAACATATTTAGCACTTTTGCAATCAATGCTTAATAAAAAATTTTGGTTTAACAAATCACTTTCAAACTTAGAAATACATAGTACTATGGATAATATCTCTTTCTTAATAGTACTATAGTTAAGCTGTGCAATATTCCAGACTTCAGAATGGAAGCGAACAATTTGTTCAGATGAATCTGATGAAATAATTTGTTTTAAAATGCCACCATAACCAATATTAGTGGCATTTGTTTCAACAATTTTAAAGGAACCAGAAGTAGGAATTCCAAGACATGGTAGAGTTTTAACATGTGTTTTGATTTGTTTAATAAGAGTAATATGAATTTCAGTTTCAGATGGAGGGTTTAAAGAAACCGTATAGTCCTCACTCCCTTACCTCCAATCATTTGGTCCTCACTTTACGACTCTCCTGCTTTATTTCCGTTTTGCTTTACTTTCGCTCCCTTGTTGGTATAAAAGACATTTCTAGTCTCTAGTAGGTGATTTATATATGTTCATCTTGTCTATTGTATTGTCTCCCATCCTTTACGTCATATTTTCTTAATCTTTTTCAATTCCTATTTCTGTTGATGCCACCCCGATTGTAAAGAATCCCAAGGACCTATATATATATATATATATTGGGTCAAAGAATATTGGATGGCACTGGGTTCAGGAGCTTGATGTGGTGGAACTCTTTTCTAGATTCCACAAGGCAAAATTTACATCGGGATGTTAAGATATCTATATTGTGTAAGACCTAGCCAAAAACAAAGTGCAAAGCACAACATTTCATCAAAAAATTTCCTTTTCCTTTTCTTTCCTTCCCAACCTCGATGCCCTACCTTATCCCTCCTGTGGAGGCGCCTCCCCCCATGCCCCACTTTCTCTTTGATTAGTTTCTTTCTCTTCTTTGCGGTTGTTGTTCACGCCGCCAGTGTTAGACCATCCATGTTCGCACTCTGTTTTACTTAGCAGGAACTCAGCTTGCGCCGTTTCTTCCTCTCCAAGTTGCTCAGCCACGCCGGTAATGACTAGTACCAACTCACTCTCTCTCTCTCTAACTCTGTCGGCATGATAGTATGTCGTGGATGCCACTGAGACATCCTCTTGTTGTCCCTCTCTCTTTCCACTGTGAGTGCTACCGTACTCTGTACCGCAACACCACCAACGATAAGTCCATATTTCTACCCATTTACTCTTTTCCATTACCCCACCTTGTCTGATTTGGTTCTCATGCCATGTGCTGCCTCACTATTCTCTAATTTGGTTTTGATGTATTTTCAATATCACAGAACATCTCGAGCGTCAATAGACAGCGCAGTCACAGTTATGATTGTCGTTGTTGGAGGAGAGAATGAATGTATATTGTGATGTGCATTAGGGGTGAAATTTCAGCGAATTCGAGGTTGGGCTAATTAATTGGTGGAGTAGTGCATTGGACGTTGTGCTTGGGCCTTAATAAAACTAATGCACCATGATGGACTATTTATGTTTATGAGTTGTTTATTAGGCTCATATTGAACTATAGTCTAGGCTTTAGAATTTTATTAGAAGTATGGCTCTGTGTTAATATGAGATACTTATATATTAGTGGTATTTTGGATAAGGTCATGATACTAGTTTTGTTCAAGTTCAAAGCTTAGATAGTATAGTGCAAAAGCCAAGTGGTGTTTCTATGCTATATTTTGCCTAAAATTGATTGAGGTTGAATTTGTCATGATAAACCTGCATATTTTGTTATGAAAATAGCCTCGACTATTTTCTTGCACTAGTTTCTATTTTGAACTTTGAAATCTGAAATTTTATCATAATTGGTGTAGACATGAGCAAATTTTTGATACTCTGTTTTTTTACTACATAAACTGTAAATATGAACTCTGAAATATTTATCCGATTATATGATATTATTTGATTAGTATACTATTTCCGTTATTGCATTGCATATAAAATCCTGAGACATAAGATCCTATTCTGCTTTGGTTACGAGCCTAGTTTATAAATTTGACTTTTGATGTCACTACAAGAAATACGGGTTTTTCCCACGGATGATTTTTGTGGCAAAAAGCAGACATTTTGTGGGAAAAGCTCTTTTCCCACAAAATTTTGTCGTGGGAAACTCGTGGGATAAAATTCGCCGGAAAAAGTACTATATCCCATAAAAATTTTAAGTCGTGGCAAATAAAACCCTTTTCCCACGACTTTTCTCGAGGCGAATTCTTAGTGGTTCGTCGCAATTAGGACGTTCAACATATTCGATGATCGTGGGAAATGTTTAATTCCCACGAGTTGTTGTCGTGGGTATTAATATTTCCCACGAGTATTTCCACTACTCTCTTTGTGGAAAAAGGTTATCATAGGAAATAATTACTTCTAGCAAAAAGAAAGTATTTGCCACGAGTTGTATTTGTGGCAAATGCTAAGAGATTTTAGAAGAAAAAAAATTGTAAAATAAAAAAATGAGATTGAGTAAAAAATAATCATAACAAATAGTCTAATATAGGCTAAAATAAATATATCCAAACCTATAGTTACAATTCATGACTCTACAAAACCACAACCATACAATCCATTCAAAATTGTAATTGTCGACAATAAGACATGGTAAAAGGTCATTTATTTTCCCACGAGCAGTTTTTGTGTCATTAGATGAGTATTTGCCACAAGCGTATATCTTGGGAAAAAAATTCATGGCAAAAGACCATAAATCTTGTAGTATGTCTAACCTCGCCACAGGTGTAAAATAGTAGCCTCTAATTTATGAGTGTAATCACTTTGCTAGTTTAGTAATTTTTTATATTCTGCTTGGCTACCCCAGAATGCACAACCTTACCATGGGAGTAAACATGGCCTCTGTTCTATCTCTAATGTAGTTTAGTATACTTGTGTCGAGATCTTTTTTGCATATATATATATATAATGATCATTGGAATAAGATATTTCTTCGAAAGATTACAACTATTTTGATAATTTTCTATCTTATGCATTTTGTAAATAACTCATATTTACACATCAGTATAGGATCGTTGCTTACTGAGTTGTTAATAATCTCACCCCTTGATCTCTAATATTTTTCAGATGAATCTGATGTGCCAGTTGAAGATCAGGAATAAGAAGCATGGGGGTGACTAGTTGAGCATAGAGGAATAGTGCTTGAGAGGCACAAGTGGGTTACCCGTTTTGAATAAGTACCAATGGGTACAAGGGACCATTGGAATATTTATTAAAGAATTCAATTCTTTACTATGTTTTTATTTTGAGTTAATGGTTCATTATTTGAGACTTGTGGAGTTTATTTTTCTTGTTTATATTTACACCTTGGGGCCTAGTTTCGAAAGAACGTCAAATTTGAAATAAATGAGTTTTACATGCTATAGAGTAGTTTTCTCTTGTCATTTGGAGTACATTTTTGAATTGTTGAGTTGTGATTTTAAGAGACATGAACTAACTTCCTGACCTTCCGGGTACGGAGTGTTACATCTAGTTTTTGAAATTATTGAATGTATTGCTTGTTTTTTTATATATGTAGATAAAGAAACTCATTTTACACCCGCAAAGCAGCTTTATTAATTTCCCTAACATCTGAAAATTAGTACGAGATAAACAATCTAATGGCCGGGTTGTAGTACTTAAGATGTAGATGTTCTAAAAAAGATAGAAACAATGTTATTATTACTTATCTTCTAGCTTTTCTCATATCTCATTTGAATAAAGGATGATACTTTTCTATTATGATCATGTTACGGGCAAAATATGTGAGGAAGAAGAAACAGACGTTCTTATATATGTCTTATTCGTGGTCAGCCCAATCCAAGATGAAATAAAGTGCAAGTGGAGGAAGAAGTTTGCATACTAATTTGGAGTCTTAAAATTTACTACAACAAATCAGGGCTTTTCTAGCGCTGAAAATCGTCGCAAACATCCCCCCACCCCAAAAAATCTCCGCAATTGCCCATTTTCATTGATTTTTCATTCGCTACATGTTCGATGAAATTAAATCTTCACTTTTGAGTTAAACCAGCGATAGACAAAAATCATCAAAAAAAATGCATATTACTGGTGATTTTTGTCAGTCGCAACTGTCTAAAAAATTACAGAAATTGGATTTCCGTTTACCATTAAATCGTTGAGAAAAGTCAATTGCGGCAATAAATAAAGTTGCAAAAGGTTAATACATCGTCAAAAATGAGTTGATCTTTTTTTCAGCGATTATGAATTATCGTCGCTATTATTTATTTCCAGTAGTAATTATCACTGAAAGAGTTTGCGACGATCACATATCGCTGGAAATAAGTTTATTTGACGAAAAGAAACTATTTCCAGCAAATTTTACTCGCCGGAAAATATTTTTCATAAAATAAAAAAATGCACAAAAACATAATACATAAAAAAATATAATAAACATCCAAATTATATGTTATTGCTCAAAAAAGCAATTGCACAAATGGAAAGCACAAAACCAGACTTACAAATGATCTAAAAACCAATAACAAGTGTCACCAAGGTATGCAAATTGCACTGCTCTAATAAAATTCAACAGAAACTTATGATAAAATTCAACTCATCCTTCAAACCATTATGATAAAATTCAACAAAACCATTATTCTTACCTCTTCAAACTTCTCAATATTCTGAGTATCTAACTCATCCTTGAGCTCAGGAATAAAAGCTGCTTCCATTTGATATAATATGTCCCATTGTGATCCTTTAAACCATGGGTGTGCCTAATATGAGTAGACACATCTCAGTTATACTTTTAGAAAAAATAGACTACCCATAAAACAACAAATTGGAAGCAACTAGTAAAAATCCCAACTTTTAGTTCATTAGCTCTTTTGGCCCCAAGCCTCTGCTTAACATTGCAGAGGAGCTTGCAAATGAGATCTTTTGCCTGATTAGAAAGCTTGGCTTCTTTAGGGAATTTCTAATGAGTTCTCCAGTTCACAATCTGCATTAAATTGACCATTCGTTTCACAAGAATATATAAATCAGACGTTAGCAAGCATGTCTTCATGCACCATACTAAAAGGCAACATTCATGTCAACAAAATGGGAAAAAGAATGATATGATCCTAAGAATGAGATTGTCTAATCAAAGATATCATTATTGTTAATAGGTCCAATTATCCAAGACAAAATATAAAATTTCAACATAGCATGTAGCTTTTCCAGAGTCATGTAAAGGACACTTTAGGTGCAGACAATTTATAGTTTTCTAGAGATGCTCCTCAGTGGGATGTGAATTTTATCAAAGCAATACAAGATTGGGAGGTATGAGATTCATACCTCTGTTTTAGATCATTTGCATTCTAGTCAGCTCATAAGGTTTTGCAGAAGTGGGAATCACAAAACCAATAACAAGTGTCACCAAGGTGGTGCTCACAACCAACTTCAGCTATGAGTGCAAGAACAAACTGAATTTCATTAGCAGAATTTTCAACAAAATACATGGCTTATTTTTACAAGATAACCAACTGATAAACATTAAGATAGTATTTTCCTAAAAGACACTTCCAAGAAGAAGAACAGGAGGAAGATACTTAACCATATGCATTGGCAATATCTGTAGTGTTCTGAAAGATGGCAACTACAACTATACACATGATCATTAAAAACCAATTCATTACAGGGATGTAAATTTGACCCATTTTTCGTTAAGAGGTATGAATTATCTTCAGCCTCAGGAAGCAGCCAAGAGCCATAGACTGTTTCACACATGAAAAGGTAGCAGATATCATTGCTTGGCTAGCAATCGTGGTAGCAAGGGTTGCTATAACGAAAACTGGCCAGAATAAACCATTTGTTTGTTAACAAGATCCGAGAACAGGAAGTGTCAATATGAGTATAACATGAAATATTGGGTCTGTTTGACATATGTAAGCAGCCACATCAATAAAAGGTGTTACCTGGCATAGAGTCATAGAATATTCTTTCTACAAAATTTGGGTATTTCATCAAATAAGCAGCTTGGCCCTGTAAGCAAGAAGAAGATAGGGAAATACCACACAAGTAAAGGCAATCTGGATAAATAGTATGGATTATTTATAAGAAGCCTCTTGTAAAGCAAATACATGAATTTAAGGAAAAAAATTATTTGATGTAGTGCAGAAATAAACCTGTATGGCACGTACAAAGAAGTGACCTAAATCAGCAAACATTACTTCTGCACCTACAACAACAACAAATGAATAGGCCAAACTAGTGGAAAGGGTAAACTGGGATAGAAAGTTCGAAGAAAAATTAAAAAGAGTACTCTTAAAGAAAGTTAACTTGCCACCTTTAGATAAATATATCCTCTTACAACCAGCCAATTGACATTCAATCTGCTCAATCATCCCATGCATCCAAAATAGACTTAGCCTTGAAAGAGGCACCCATAGGCCAAAGTACTTCATGAGCAAATAGGGTACCTTGCATCCCAATATGCTAGCCATACCATCCACATTAAATGCCACCAACAAGAACCAACTCGGATTTGGCCAAACTCACTTTCTACTCAGAAAGAACTTCAAAGCTTAACAAGAATGGTTATTAAGGCCATGATGATAAACGGCTTGTGCTTGGATTTGATGGACATATGATCATCATCCTCAACATTCGCACATTTGATCCACGAATGATCCATCCTTTGATTGACCAGACATACCTATCGGATTTGTTTGCTTTTCATTTTCTACAAGCTAGGCAGAAGGTTATAAAGTTAATTCTGGTACGCACTTCATGGTGAAGATTTGTGAATATTTTCAGGATCTATAGAAATCAAAGGAGTGCTACTCCAATAGACATGAAGACATTAGAAACACCTATAATCACATTGTAATCTCACAAGTTAGACCTTATAACCAATTATCCCCAAGAAATTCAAGCCCATGCGAAAGCATTAGTAGTGTATACTGTAAAGGCTTTGTATTGAAGTATTGATTGAGTTTCCAAGCCAATAAATTACATAAATGGTTTCAGTTTTATATCCTGTGGGAGATAAAAGAAATTAATAAAACATAGGAACTCAGTCAATGACAGGAGCAGAAACTAAGTGAAACTAACCCAACAATAAAGGCACAATCATCAACTTGGCATGAAAGAAAAATCTAAGGAAATACATAACATAATGTACAAAACCTCACAATATAAATCCCAAACTATTTAGGAAGCACATTCTACTGCAATGACTCAACACAAGTCAGAAAAGACATTCATTCCACTCGAGCATTTTCAGGACCAATAAAACTTTACAATGTAAAACATGATTAAAAACTATATAGTATGACTAAACTTTGGAAATCCATGTTAAATGATCTAATTTGAATTCTGTCCATGCTAATCTAGGCAAAAGAGAGGTAGCTTGAAAGAAAGCTTCAGACAAATCACTCAAGAAGCACTAATAAAGAGCCAACCTTTGGAATTACTCATGAGCTAGAATTTCTTCACTTTCTGCTTTCATCCATCACAATGGATGTTCACTTTGAGAATAGATTTATGCAAGTACAAGCAAGCAAAAAACAAAAACATAAAGCAAAGGTAAATATTATTAAAATGGAATCAAATACCAAGCATGTTAACGAAACGAGCACACATTTTATAGGATGAGTATTCAACACAAAATATAGAAAGAAATATGAGAGTAAACCCCAGCTTGTTCAAGAATAATAGATATAACTACACTGGGAGGAAGATGAGAAAGAGAGGATGAGGGAGGGAACACATTAGTTAAAAAGTAAAGTGGAAGGCATTGCCATAATAAACAAGTATACTTTGTATAGTACAGGAATATATTGCCAAAAGAAAAATAAAAGTTCAACAAAAAATAAAACCAAGTTTTCTAAAAACTAAGGTAAAACAATTAGAGACAATACAAGAAACTTAACTATCAGAAGTATGGATAATCAACTTCCTATAAATTCATTGGCCTAAAGACAATAAAAATGAAGTAGCCATCAAGTGGTGAACTCATCAATGCTGCAGGGTAAAGTATTACATGAGAGATTTTAAGCTCTGCATACCTGTAAGTTTAGGTCCATGAGTCCACCAATGAAATTTTCCAACATCAAAACAGAAATCAAATTCTGACAAGTGAAATCATATCAGGATGTGATAGCCCACATAGTCATACTTCCCTGGATTTTACTTCAAATAAGTGCTCACTTATCACTTATCACTTCTAAAAAGATTGACCTATAGGTTTGCAGATTACTGAATACTAAAGTCTGCCAGATTTTGATAGGAAAAACATGGTTTCTAATAGAAGAGGAGGATTACTTAATCTTTAGGAAAAGAGCAAAAGCTCACCAATTTATTGTTTTTTTGCTTGGCGATGAAAAAGAACCCTACTTCAAATAAAGTGTGACAACTGAGCCTGGACTTCTAAACCATCTGAGTTAATTAATCCATTCATTCTGTTTTAAAGGTGTTGGGCGATTAACAACACTGTGTTAAAATTTCAGACAAGTTGAATAAAAGAAAACACGTGTGAAAATCTGACTTCAACTACATATTTAAGCAGTGAACTAACATTATCCCAGCATGAAACTCTTGCAAAATAGCGTGATCTTAGCTCACTCCAAACACTTTGCTGGAGAAAATTTACCTAGTATGCAGCTGTTTGATTTCTTCAGTATTTTCATGCAGCTTTGACATAACTAACCAAATATACCTGCAAGAGAGATCAAGAGTCAAATCTGTCTACTATATGAATAGATAATCTACAATATAGCTAACAAAACCATTGACACCATGGATATACCAAAATTTGGGAACCATCAATGCGAATGCACCTTTATTAAACACAACTAGAGTGTAATACCACCGTAATACCACCATAATAAATAACCAATTAGATCAAGTATGTAGGGTGTATACAGCATACCACCCTAATTTTACAAGGATAAGTAATTATATATAAAAATCAAAAGCAATCAATGCTCAGAAAATAACAAACTAAAACACATAAAAGAGGGACAGCCTGTTATAAATAGACAAGAATGCAAAGGTTATAACAACTGAGAGAGGAAGAAAGGAAGACTGCTTACAGCTACTAAACCATCCAAACCTTCCATCAATGGAGGTTTAATGTTCTCGATGTCTTCTGTAATAATTGAAGGAAATGTGTCAACCTCACTTGAACAACTAGAATATAAGATAAAAAAATGGTTATATAGCCTTTGAAGCATAATATTCAAGCAGGGCTCCTAAGGAACAGCCTAGGGATCAAGCTTAAAGCATAGGTCGTTGATGCAAAGGCAGCAACATGTGAATGACATATGACATGAATATTCTTAAAGCTACAATTAAATGATCTGGCGAGGGATGTTTTCCAAATGTTTCAGTATTTTCTTAACATATCTTTAAAGTTTGGGTCTATGTAAGGCTGGGGTGTACAAGAAGGTTAGTATGTAAATTTGTTTTTGATAAGTAAGCTTAGTATGTAAATTAGTTTCGATAAAATTAGATATTAGTTAAGGTTTAGATAAATATGCAAGAAAATGTACAATATTAAACCTGCATTGTAGTGATGAACTCTGTAAAACCTATAAACCCTAGTCGTTTTGAATCTGCAATTGCCCAAACCTTTGAAGCATGTGGCTTATTCTAATGCATTTCATCAGTTATCCACCTCTTAAAACAAGGCCCATTAACTATTGATATTCTATGATCTAGCTCTGTTTCTGTCATCCAATTGCTTGAACAAGTCCTCTCTCTCTCTCTCTCTCTCTCTCTCTCTCTCTCTAAAACAGAGAAATCTAGAAAAAATAGGCCAAAGAGAAAATGAAGAATTACCTCAACAACAGCCTTAGAAAACTCTTATATTTCTCTAGAGTCACTAACCCCACTGCAGCAGAACCACACCTCCGTAACATTATCACCATTATGACAGTGACCTGTAGATAAAAAAAACATGCATATGTATGAAGATTAACAAGGCAGGACAAGTATCCATCTCCTCCCCCCTCCCCTCTCTTTCTCTCTCTCACTAACAAGTACTCATTTATTATGGAAAAAGGTTAACGCTAAATTTGCAAGTGCCTTTTCTCTAATGTGATGTTGGAGACATATGACCATCGGAGAACTTCATTGACCATTTCAGAAAGAAGACTCTTCAAGCCATTGGCTTCTACTTAAGCAGGAGACTAGCACTTTCACAAAACCCAAAATAGCCTCTTGAATATGCAGTCATCACATTAGCATAAAAAGAAAAGCGGTGCTACTCGGCTGACCACTAGGGCAAAAAAAAAAATTATTGTTTTTTTTCAATTTTTTTCTTCATATATTTTTATCACATTTTTAAAAAATATAAAAAAATATCAGTATATTAATAATCAAAAAAAAATTAAAAAATATAAGATGTCAAAATGAGAGGATAAATAAAATAGATAAAATAATATTTTTCTAAAAAGAAACATTGTACTAACACCCGAATGAGGAACAACTCATGAGTAAGAGAAATCTCACCTTTATAACTTCCACCAGTGTCACTTGCAGTGGAGAACAGAAGAGTGAGAGAAAGAGATCAGAGAGATAGAGAGAGAGGGAGGGAGAATTGGGAGGAACAAATCCTGCATGGGGAACTCTGTAGCAAACGATAAATCCAGCGCACAGGAGAAGAGAAGAACACGGGAGGAAGATGAGAATCCAAACGATCATTATTATTGAAAAATAAAAGGAAAAACAAAATCATTTCAGATCAACATCGTGAAACTAAGATGTTTGCAAACCGGTAAATTCTATAACATACAAATAGGATAAAAAAAAAATTACTTATTATGTTAAAGATTTAAACTTTGGAATGAGTTTTTTCACCCCATAAAAAAGAAGTACTAAAATATAAAGTTTATATATATTAGATGCATCTTATACATCTATTTAATATATAAAAGCCAAGTTCAAATTGCTGACTTGGCCTTCTCTCTGCAATATTCGGCTACAATCAAACCTCACGCAATTAAAATCACACGCAATCTAAACCTCACTCATGTAAAGCGGTTAACTTTCACGGTTTACGCGATATAAACGTTTTACTCTAACGAAAAGATACAAAAGAACCAACATGTTCTTTCAAAAATTACTTTCTTTGAAACATGTTGGCAGAGTGCCATTTCACTCAGTCTGGATCTTCTATGTCGCTCTCGCTCCTTCTACACATAGAAGTAAATGGAATTTGATACTCCACTCCACCCATTTCCTCACGCGAACAATACTCAACGATTCTGGCAATCCTCAACGATTCGGGTTTGAATCGGTAAAGACGGAGAAGGCAATCCGAGATCTGCACCCCCTGCGGTTGGATCGTCTCTGGGTGGAATTGATCGGTAGCCGAAAGGACACTGCGAGACAACATCTCGGTGGAGTCTGAAGATGGTTCTGTGCTCGAACGGAACCACCTTCTGAAACCCTCGATTAATCCACGCCCAAATCTCACAAAGCCTTTTCACTAAAAACGACATCGGCCCCAGTTCGATAATCTCTATCAACCATATCCCCCCTCTTCTTCTCTCATTTGATCCCAATCGGACCCTTTATAAAATCCTCTTTCAAATGGCTCGGGACGTCGATAATGATGTACAGCGATGGAAAATGCGGTAAGAAGTTTTTCTCACTTTCTGTAATTTTTTTCTATGAAGTTTTGCATTTCCCTCTTATTTTTCCAGATATAATAATTTATCTTTCGAACTTATTCAATTTTATTGCGAAAGTGGATTATTTTTTGGTCTTTCTGGCTTGCGGTAGTTTGCTAAGACTTCTCTGCTTATTCTACTTGCAGCAAGTTGTCTTTAATTCTCAGTTTCTAACTTTCTGTAATTGTTTTCTAAGATGCTTTTGCATTTCTCTCTTATTTTTTCCTCGCATCATGCTGGTAATATTGCTGAACCTTGGCCTAAATTTCTATTTGTGCCTGATTTACAGCCATACCACTTTTAAAAGTTGCTTTGTGGGTCTTAAAACTGGTAATTCTCTGTCTCTCTAAAATTCTTGAACTTCTTCGTTTTCCTTGAGAATATTAATAAATATGTTGGGTATGGAGATGGAGAGATGGGAAGGGGGAATTCTGGGAAGAGAGCGTGCGGTGGCAGAGTCTGAGTGGAGGAGGAAGCATGTTGATGTTGGTGAATGATTGAGCTGCATTATTGCATATTTTATACACTTAAGATTAATATATTTTTAATTGTTTTATTATTTTATCATTGGTTTTAGATAAAAAATTGATTAAGAGGCATAAATCCAAGTTATGATTTAAATTGATTAAAAACATAGTTTATGTTTAATTTTATAACTTGTGATTTAATTGAATAATATTTATTCACTTGCACAATACATTTTTAATATTTTATTTTTCCTTTCTAGTTTTGTTTTATTTTATTTATGTTTTATTTTTATTTTTCTGTTGTTGTTTATCTAATTTCATTTTTTATTTTTTATTTTATTTTATTTTATTTATTTTATTTTATTTTATTTTATTTTATTTTATTGTTTTACAGCCACTGTGAAACGACATGTAGTTTGTCCAAAACTACATGTCGTTGCCTCCATCTTCAACCCGCTGCACGTCCATCATGATGCATAATACTCAAACTGGATAAGAGTATTATCCAGTTTTCCCTAAGGTATATGTGGCAAATTGTATGCATGTTACAAAGTTTCTATATGTAATGTATTTATATGTTGACCATTTATTATAATTATTAATTTGTATTAACTTTAATAGTGGCTATGTATAAACTATTATTGAAAGAAATATAGTTCTATAAAATCTTGCATAAAGCCCGCGCATTGCGCGGGTTACATGCTCGTTATATATAAACACAAAGATCTAAATTTGAGCATCTCTCTCACACTTGCAAGAGAAATTTTAGTCAAAATTTGTTTCATCTATTAATTGATATTTTCAGTAGCAATGTAGCAGCAAACAATTTCAATGGTGAGTCTTAGCAATTTTATGCAGTCGATTTCAATGGCAATCTCAGCAATGCTATGCAGTCAATTTCAATGACCCTACAAAGCGTAAAGGGGGTGTTGATGTCTTATTTCACGGCCTGGGCAACAACGGTTGATTGGGCCTTGAAAGGTGTTATTTGGAGCCTCGACAGAGTTTCGGTACGGTTGTACGGTGGTGATGCGTACGTTCATAGCGGTAAATGGAAAATAAATATGGAGAAAGTAAAGAGATGAACACATGGGTTTACATGGTTCAGCATAATGCCTACATCTACGGGCATTTAGGGATGAGAAATTCATTATAATATTCTTATTTACATTCTCTCACGGTCTCTTATTTCTCATTGTACAATGGTGTCTTCGGATACATTCACTGGAGGAAATTCGGTCGCTGGAGCTCCCTATTCACAGGTTGGAGGAGAGATCGAAAAGGAAGAAGGAAAACTGAAGAAGAAGATGAAGAAGAAGCCCCTGGAGAAGAACTCTCACCCAGACTCCCCTTTATTCCACTGCAGGATCTACTACGCATGCTCGACAGCCTCCCCTCTTGTCCACCTTACCTCCTGATAGCCGCCCATACCCCCATTACCTTCTGACCGCCCCACACCCCCATGACTCCTGATTCTTCTTGTACCCCTCTTGTTCCCTAGCTTCTAATCCAAGTAGGCTAGGCCTTGCCTTTGGGCCCTAGTGTTTTACCCCCTCACAATACCCTGCGATTCTTAAGGGTGATTTGTTTCCAAAAGAAGACCTTGAGAATCTTCAAATGTAAAAATGTAGCCAAGTCTATTCGAGTACTTTTCTTGAGGCCAGTCCTCATTTCATTTGTTCCTCTGGTGCAGGTGGTAAAGACTTCTGAACTTAGGTTTGAGATATGAGCTCGATTACGTGAAGTGCAGGTAGGCAGCTTGTGCAAGTCTAGGGCAGGAGATGGACTCGACCGCGTAGAGTGCGAGCGCGAGGCTTGGCTGAGGCGAGAGATAGACTTAACAGCATATGGTGCGAGCACAGAGCTCGAATGAGGAGGGAGGCTGGCTCGACTGTGTAGCCTTGGCAAATAGGTGTCGCGGGAGATACCCTCGACCACGTAACCTTGGAGAGTGGAGTATAATGGAAGATGCCCTCGACCGCGAAACTCTTGGCAATGGGCATAACAGGAGAGATGCTAGACCGTGTAGCCTTGGCGAATAGGTGTAGCAAGAGATGCCCTCAACCACGTAACCTTGGCAAGTGGAGTGTAGCGGGAGAATGAATCTACCATGTTGATGTTAAAGTTGAGCACAACTGCTTCGTTGTAGTAGGAGACAAAATGCGACTGCACTCTGTCTTGGGAGCTAGAGCTCTCCTTGTATGAAAATAAAAACCAAATAGGTTAGATAAAATAATTCAACTCACAAGTTTGAGTTTTGCAAACCATTCAATGGTGATCTCCAAAGAGGGTCGTGTGATCTTCTGACCTCCATGCATGTTCGATACGATCTCTGAAAAGGGTCGTATGGTTTTCTAACCTCCGCGCCCATTCGTTTGCACTACAAGTGTGTAACTCGACTTTTGGTTGCATCACGTCTTAAGAATTTCTCACAAAAAAAAGAAGAAGGTAATTGTAATCCAAATTACAAGTTTGAGATTTGCAAACCTTAGTTGTCTCACTTGAGTGTGGCACTAGGTGCAAGTCAAGCGACCCATCTTCTTACAAGTGTAAGGACTCAGTTTTGTTTGGACGGGGGTCGGTGGCAAGTTCGGGGACTTGGGACCTTACCCTACAGCGAGTTGAGGGATCCGTCTTCTTGAGAGTGTAAGGACTCAACTTAGCGAGTCAAGGGATCCGTCTTCTTGTAAGTGTAAGGACTCGACTTAGTTGGATGGGGGATCAGTACCAGGTCTAGGGACTTGGGACCTTACCTCGCAACTAGTCGAGGGGTCTGTCTTCTTGCGAGAGTAAGGACTCAGCTTTGTTGGATGGGGAATTGGCGGCAAGTCCACGGACTTGGCCTTACCCCGCAAGTCTAGGGACTTGACTTCATTGAACAGAGGTGCTCGTCCATGCCAAATCACTTGGCCAGAGCACAGGGCCACATGACCGATGTTTCCACACTACAAGAAGTAAGTTCGTTAGTGGAAATAAATTCACACAAATTTTGTGAGATACAAACCGATGATTTATTCAGATGAATTTCCCCAGCAATGCGCCCCTGCTGATGGGGTCTTTCCCGTGCAGGTGAATTTCCCGCGCAGAGGAGATTTTTCCAAGCAAAGGAGACTTCCCCAAGCTGTGCTTTCCTGAACCGTGGAGGTGAATCCCGAGTGGAGTAGAGAGTTTGAGCGATGTTGAGGGTCTGTCCCAAGGAAGGTTTCCGAGCAGTTGACTCCTAAGATGGTGACTCCATCCCGACCGAGGGTCTGACTCCTCAGGAGCACTGTGTAGACCAGGTCTGTCCCTAGGAGAGTGGGCTGTCGAGCAGGTTCTTCTCGGGCAGAATAACTTCTGATGGTGGCTCCCGAGTATAGTTGTTCCCGTGCGGATGAGTCCCGAGCCAAGGAGCTGCGATGGTGACTCCAGAGCAGGTTGCTCCCAAGCAAAGTGAAGGTCTGTCCCGAGCATGGGTTTCTCGAGAAGTGGGGGTGTGTTTGCCTTGAGCCTCTGGTGGCGCCACGGGTCTGAACTCTTTGGTGTGCGCCCCTCACACTAAGTTCATGCGCTGCCAACGGCGTTGTTAGCTGAAAGAGGTGGTTGCTAACCACTCTCGGGCCATCCTCATAAGCCTGGTGGTCAAGTGGTAACCGCCATCAAGTCCATAGAGCTCATGATTGTGTCTTTGAGCCTAAACGCACTTTGGTGCACCACGCGGCCAGCAGCCATGGCCAGCCGACTGGGACCACCTCATCGGAGGCAGATAGAGCCGTCAACCCCCTTGGTGGTCGCCGGGGGCCTAGCCATGCCAAGGCGGGGCTGGCTGGGCTTTGTGTCTCCTATCGCACGCAAGGTTGTGCACGCGACTCCCCTGGTGAGGAGTTCAGTAAGTCCCTCGCCTGGTTGAGAAAGATTTTATCTTTCCTCGCCAAAAATCTTTCTTGCCCGTTACCCACCCATTTTTCATAAATGTAACAGTTAAGAAAATTGAAAATACTCATCTGGGAGGGCGTTATCTGTTCGTTCGATGATTTATCCAGTGCGCCAAGAAATTGTCCTTGTTCCACCTCTGACCAAAAAAGGAAATCAAATCTTATAGACGGCGTCATTGTTGATGTCATATTTCGCGGCCTAGGCAACAACGGTTGATTGGGTCTCAAAATGTGTTATTTAGAGCCCCAACAGTGTTTCAATGCGATTGTACGATTGTGATGCATACGTACAGGGTGGTGAATGGAAAATAAGTGCAGAGAAAGTAAAAAGATGAACACATGGGTTTACGTGGTTAGGCATAATGCCTACATCCACGGGCGTTTAGGGATGAGAAATCCACTATAATATTATTGTTTACAGTCTCTCATGGTCATTTATTTCACACTGTACAATAGTGTCTTCAGATACATTTACTGGAGGAAAAGCAGTCATACCGACCCCCCTTGCACCCCGACCCCCCTTTATTCCTCCTCAAGATCTGCTAGGCGTGCTTGACAACCCTTCCTTTTTCCACCTTGCCTCCTTACCCCCCTTGCACCCACATTACCCCCTGACAACCCCCCACACCCCCATTACCTTCTTATAGCCCCACACCCCAATGACTCCTAATTCTTAGATCTTGTCCCCCTTTTGTTCCCTATCTTCTAATCTAGGTGGGCTAGGCCTAGCCTTTGGGCCCTAGTGTTTTACCCCCCTCACAGGGGGATTTTTGGAGAAGAGAAGAACCGAGGAGAGGGGGTTCTATACGAGAGAAAGGGAATGAAGTGTTTTTCTATTTTGTATGGTGTTTTAGAGAAAGGAGAGAATTTGAAATTGATTTTTTTATTATTTTTTAATCCAATTCATCAAAATCGTGTGGTGTGTTTTTACTTAAAGGCTTCTCCGTAGCATGGCTGTTTTACATTTGATTCTATCTTGTGGCTTTTGGAACAAGTGCATATCAGTGTGAAATAAGGAATGAAGAAATGCAACTGAAGTAAAAGACTTGAAGATTTTATCTTGTGTTTGATTACATTTTTTTTATCATGTCATTTCAATGAAAATTTCTACTCAGTAAGCTTACACCACACACCTGCTAAAGGTAAAAAAAAAATATAATTTTTTTACTCAGCAGGTGTGTAGTGTAAGATTGCCGAATAGAATAACTCTATTTCAATAGTTGTTAGACTAGTTGGTATTTATCTTTAAGACAACTATGAGAATAGCCTAGTTATCTCTAGGATTTGTAATCCTTATTTAAACCCTTGGCAACCAATAAGCAAAGCATCCAAGAGTTATTTTGACAAAAACAACATCTAATGTTGAAGGGGTTTTTAAGGATTCCATAAAAAAATCATAAGATTACGTCTAGTGTTCCTCTAAAGAGTTGTTATATTCTTAATTTGGTATGAAGAGCATACCATTCACATCTCCTAAATGGTAAAATTTGATTTGTAAGATTCAAATTTTAAAATTTATCTTTCAAATCAAATTATGTCATGTTAATAGTTTACCAAGTGTACTCTACACACTGATTTGATAATATAATTTTTCTCCTGTAAAATCCATTATTAGATAAATTTCTTCCTAAAAAAGTTTATGTTGAAACCCTCATCTTACTAAAGCATTCCAGCGTCTTATTCGATTGCTATTACATCGGGATGTAAAATGAGACAGTGTGAGTGAAAAGCTCGGTATGAATTATACTCAACCATGGCCGCATTTGTTTTAACAATCTATCTCAACTCATCTTATCTTATCTAATCATTATAATTTTTTTAAAATTCCTATACAAAATAAAATAAACAATTCAACTTTTTCAAATCTCAAAACAAAAATAATATTAAAAAAATATATTCTAAAAATATTTTATTAAACTTTCAACTTTTAGTTCAACTCATCTCATCTCAGTGAAAACAAACGAAGCTAGGACTTTGAATTATATATTGGGAAACAAATATATTGGGAACTATTAGTCAACACACCTAAAAAAGTCTATTTGTAGGACTTTGGCATCAACATCAGATACCATAAGAAGCTATTAATCAGTATTTTGACATTATATCAAAATTATAATGAGTTCTACGACAAATTAAGTGTTTAAACATATGCTTGTATGTAGCAAAAGTTTTGTATTTAAAAACATCACTTCGAAGTCATTAAAAAATAGATGCATGCCTAGTCCAAAAAGATCTATTTTCACCCATGGTTATGGTTTGGGTTATTCTAAATCAAACCAATAAACTAGGTTACAAATCTTAACGCTATTTTTATGTATAACTAAACAAAATATAGTTCAAAATATACATATTACATAGGTCAAACAAAAAACCAATTGAAAGAAACTGAGTAATACTTTATAAAAAATTTAAGCCTTAAAAAGTATGTACACGCGGGTTTTCATGCACTTCTCTAACTCTTTGATAATCACGTCTCCTACCACATGACCAACCTTTCTCTTCCTCACCTTTCACGACCTATATCCCTAAAACTTGATGATAAAAACTCTCTCATGTAGCCCTCTTTGCTTCTTCCTATCCCGAGAAGCAATTGAATTCTTAATCGAATTCCTATCCTCTCATGTTGTTTTTACTTGGTTAAATCAATGTTACTCTCTTTAAAAGTGTCTTATCCACTGTGTATGGCTCAAACAGTCGGAAGGTAGGATGTATGCACTGCATTGGCAAGCCGGTTTGCCTCTCACTCTCACTGTTCTGCATATATAGACCGTTCCACACTATGCAGCAAGCTGGATCTTAGACATGCCAGGCTTATGCTAAACAAGCTTAAGTCTTCGACAGATCGATTGCATGCAATTGGCCAGCCTCTAGATGAGGAAGACCTTACTTCTTCATTTATTCCTTACACCCACATGATTTGATTCCTTTGTTATATAGTTTCTGCTTGCAACTCGTGACAAATCCATGCTCTAATACTGAATTCCGAGATGAATTACTTAACAATAAAAGAATCCTAAACCAAAGACACACCCCCCTGCTCTTTATACTGCCACCTTTGCTATCTATTTCAACAAAGCTCAGCTCATCAGTTTCAATCTAAACCCAATTAAGTTTCTTCTAAACTACAAAGATTACCCTCAAACCAAACCTTCTTCACCCTTCCAAAACAATCACACAGTAGCAGTGGGAAATGGAGCAGCTCTTGCCATAAAAAATACTAGAACATCAATTCTTTCCCATTCCAATTTTGACTATAACTTTCTTCTTCAAAATGCTATTCATTGCCCTAATGCCTCAACTAACTTATGAATTGTTTCCATGTGAAGCAATAATATACAGTCGGATGAATTACTCAAGGACCATACATATATATATATATATACACGCCTATATCTATTAGACAATTCTATGTGGTTGTTGATGTAATTGAATCCTTAACAAAGAAATTCAAACCAAAAGCGGTGATAACTGCCCTTGCTCAAATCATTCCTACCAAACACCTGATCTGGAAGGTACGTCTCCTCTGTTTCACCTGGAAACATTGGCATGTTGTTGGTAATTCAGTTTTTGATGCTGATAAAAATTTTCTTACTTAGGATTAGAATCCAAAGTTTATAAATCATACTAATATTGTTTTCACCCCAAAGAAGGATCCTGATAAAATTATTACCTATCGCATAAACAACCTCTATTCCATTTTTTTGGACAGTCATAGAACTTTTGTTCCTGAATAACAGCAATAACAACACTGCCTCTTCCAACTCGGCTCCACCTTGCCATACGACTCAGCAAAAACAACGTACACAAGAGATCATCTCCAGCTCATCAAATGATACTGGACTCTTGTCCAATTCTGTAAATACACATTTGTGATTTTTTGGTTATTTGTCTTGTAGTGAGGAATCTTTTGTAACTGCCTCTGCCATGGCTAGCTCTAGAGTGCCAGCGCACAGCAGGTGTTTGTTATAGTGCCCGAATGTTCTAGGCCCTTTGTTATTCTCTATATATAATGCACTGTATTGAACGAAATCAATTAATGAATGAAAGGAAATATTTTGTTCATGCACACTCTGTTTATCACTGAAAGACGGAAAGAAGAGCGGAAGCTCCCTCCCTCTCCCTCTAGTAAAATCCTTTCCCTTCTCTTTTAAACTTTTCAAACTCCAGGTCTAATGTGAGGGGGAGGGAGCTTCAGCTCCTCCCCCCTCCTCTCTGTCTAGTTTTATTTTCGTGTTGTGTTTTTGTTGTTTATTTTTTGTATTTTTCAAGCCAAATAAGGGAGGATCGCCATTCGAGTCGTTCTGGCCGCCGTCAACTGTCTACACGCGCCTCACCGGTATGACGCCCAGCCACCGATCTTCAAGTCTACCAAATTCGGCGTCCATCGGAGTGGCGTGTAGCCCGCACGCGTGGGACGAAGCTTCGGATCTAGCCGGCGCGTGGCCATCACACACCACCGAGGAGGCCTTTGCCGACATCACGCTCGGTTTCAGTGGAACCTCTGAATCCGGGACTTCAAAGTTTGATCGACGGTTTTCCTCCCAGTGTGAATAGTATCCGCACGCAACTCTGCCGACTCTTGTGCACTGTTCATCCATTTTTTGATTTTGGCTTTTTCGTTTCAGTGTTATTTTCTTTCCAGTATTTGGTTTTTGTTTAGTTTCTTTGGTTTGTTGTTGTTTTATTGACCTGAGTGAGGTGCAGAGCTTTTGGATCGGACGTAATCCGGGGCAAGAGCTGTTCGAGAGTGGTGAGCGATGTTACGTCTGGTGATCGCACGGCCGGGCTGTTGTAGTCCGTGCTTTAGCTGGGTACTCACTCAGTCTGGGCTCGAGATGCTAATGCTTGCAGTGGGCGTGTCGTCCGGGGTCTCACTAGTGCTTGTGGTCTTTTTGTTGTGAATGTGTTTAGTTGTAATTTTTTCAGTTATTAATTTAGTAGAAATAGGCTATTGGATTTAATGTCCATAGCTGTGTCCCTAACTCATCCTTCTTGGAATGATTGAGGGCCTGCAAGTTCTGGTTTACAGAACGCTTTCTCTGTTCTGAGAAAGTTTTAGAAGTTAAGATAATACCCGCCACAAAACAATTTGTGTGTGGGGAAGCCCCAGAGCTGTTGCATAGATTGGCTTAAAGTGTTTGGATTTTCCATGTACTGATCAGTCAACAGTTATAACTTCGGTTCATTAATGAAATGAGACTATTTCCATAAAAAAAAATCACTGAAAGACGAATCACTGATGATGTTTTGATTCCATTTGAAGTAAGACTGTCAATCTTTGACATGATTTTTTAACTCAATATGAATCTGACATGTAATATTAGGATTAGAGTTTGGCATAACTGGGTTCGGGTTAATTCGAGTCGACTTGAATTTGACTCGATTAATAATCAGTTCATGTCGAGTTAGCCCGCGGGTTCTCGCGTTTACCTAAGTGACCTATTAGTGCAAATAAAAAAGGGATATTCGAGTTATTTAGGTCAATTATTGCATATTTTTCACTAAAACTTAAATTTTAAATTGAAAAGTATAAAACTTATTTTCATGTCTTTTCATAGAATTTTCTTGTATAACTTTTGTCTTGTTATCCAATAGCATAAAGGATCAATACTTGTGAATGCTTTTTAAATCCTCCTTTTTTTTAAACGGGTCCGGATAAACAAACGGGTCAAAAGGGTCATCTTGAGTCAACACATGAAATAGCTAGGCGTGTCTGGTTCGGATCGAGGTGTTTGACCAGTTAAATTATGTGTGTCGGGTTTTGGTTGACTATAAAAATATACTTGAACCCGAATGACCCAACATGAAAATATTGACAGCCCTAAATTAATCTTGAAGTAGATTTCTTGAAACGTAAAAAGAAATGCTATCAAGCTAGAGGCCACATGTTATAAAGTTTCATATTAGCAAGGCATATGATAGGACTGAATGAGGTTTCTTAAAAAGATGCTACAATTACAATTCGATGGATTGTTTTCCTGCATCACCGCGCGAAAACACTTATAAAAAGAAGTTCAAACACAAATATCTTTATATGCTAGCTATCATGGCAAGCTTACAAATAATTGGGTATCTTCAATGGAAAAATCGAATTTCTCCATTGAAGATTTGTGTATCTTCAGTGACTTATTCTAATAAATGGGTAGTCGGAAAGTCTTCTATTAATGCCATATATTTCGAGAAAGTGAGACCCTCGTTCTTCTTGTTTATTTCTTCTACGTACAAAAGGTATTACTACCGAACGAGCTGGGAGTGTAGAAAATGAAATAAATATCAAGGTTTCGGGGTTTATGGAGGAGATCCAACGAGACAAGTCACCTCTAATACGACAACCCGAGATGGAAGTCTAATGAGCGAGCCAGCTTCCCCTTCTTTCACAACGTTTTCTATTTCTTCTACTTCCACGATTTCCCCTTTGTTCTTGTTTAACTCGCTTGCCATGGATATAACTCTTGGGAAAGAACAAACTTTCACGCGCACTACTTCTAATAGGGCTCCAACCTATGTACAAAGAAGTGCGAGGAGATTGCAGCAACTGTTCTTGCTTATTTCATCTCTCCCAAACTTCAGCATGCCACTTGCTTAATTATAATTTTTGCCATCTGATCTTCTAGAAACTTACTGTTGAAACTGGATCCCATCTAAGAACAAACAATCATACAAAGAGTATTGATGCTTGTGCTTTGCGATTTGTTACGATGAAGCTAGCTAAACTAATGCATAGGTAGAATATTCCAAGAAAATTTAGGCATGTGTGTCTGTGTGTGTAAGTTATCTCCAATATTTCCAACTGCGTAAAAAGTGCATACAGTAGAACGGTAATGTTGCCATTTATTTTATTTACATGTTATTTTTTATTTGGGCCATGAGTTGTTTTTATTTTACTATTTGGTTAAGTTGGCCTCGGGCCCATTAGTTAGTAGGAGCATGTCAGTATTTGTAGTTGTGTTAGACGCACTTGTAAAACATCCAGAAGCTTAATACACATATTTTCTATTCTTCTCTCTTCTTCTCTTGGAGGCTAAGTCAACCTCGAATCTAACCAATTTTCTTACATTTTCTATTCCCTCAAGCACCAACCATCAGGTGTGTTACAAAGTAGTATCAGAGAGACACCGATATATGTGCTATCATGGAAGAAATGAAAATCTCAAAATTCTCCAACAACATATAATTGATGGTAGGAAGGATTTTGAAGAAAAATTTAACCATTTTGAGCAACAACTTCGTGAGTTGCAGGGAAAGGAAGAACGAGATAAGTGTTATTCCAACACGATTACTCTTTCTTCTGTTCCCAGTAATCCCTTTACAAATCAGAAATTTCTTTTCAACACTCAGATCTCCCTCCCCAACTTTTGTTTCCTTCCTTTGCTCTTAGATTTTACTTTCTCTTTCCTTCCTTTCTATCTGTCATCCCTAGCAGTAACTGCACATCAACCATCAAAGGAGAAGGCTTAGCCATCAATACCCCTCCTAAGCCTCCTCCACCTATCAAAGGCAGCATTGTTCCTCGACAGCCACAACAACCGACAACCATACAGATCTTTGTAGAGACCCCAACTGGGAGACCATTAACTTCGAGATTGAGTCCCCCGATAACATAGACAATCTGAAGCTTCAAATCCAGGATAGGGAGGTAAACCTACCCAACCAACAACGCCTCATCTCTATTAGAACGCTGCATGAGGAGTGTCGAACCCTAGCCCTAGTGTAGCAGTACACGGTGGAGCAGCTGGAGGTTGTTAATCAACACCTCCAAAACCTTCCTGAGCTGCTTGAACCCAGCTTATAATGACTTCTTCCAACTCAACGAGAGAATCAAGCTCAAAGGAACATCTACCATGGTCGATTTAATTCTTCAACTGGGTTCCAAATGAGGTTGCAGTTGGTGAACCATTTGTAGAGGACAAGGACTCTAGGGTTAGGAACCAGTCGAAGCCCGGTGGCCCCACCTTCCTCGTCACTGACCTCACTGGAGATGTCTCTGACCTCATGGGTGACTTTGCTACTCAGGCCAAAGTATGCACAGAATTCTCAAGCTCCTTGGCAATTCATCGCCTAACGCATAGGCTAAGGCCACAAAAATCCATACAACTCCCCTTTCTCAACAAATCGTCACATATAATGCCATTGTGCTCAATCCAAAACAAGAATATTATCAAGATAGTGGCTTAAATGGTGACACCGAAGGTATCAGTTCTTTTCTTCCCTTTTGAAATTTCCTTTGACATGGATTGTTTGTTCTTCTTAGACGTGTTGCCATGGGAGGCTCTCCACAAGATTTGAGAGGATTGTGTGAAGGATCTAATGTTGCCTTTGTGCTTCCCATGAAAGAGGCAGTAATTGTGCTTCAATTGTTTGTGGAAATGTCAATTAGGAGTGATGTGATTTTGATTTTTAGGTGTTTGGTGTTGGGTCTTTGGTGCAACTTGCTAGGCTACATCAAAACTCTAGAAAATAGAATTAGTTCATAATGGAATTGAAAAGAAAAATAATAAAACTGGTGTTCTTCATTGAAGTCGGTTGATGAGGTATGCGGCTCTCAACTTTGCCCTCCAATTTCGCCTTCTCGAAAGAACACTTAAAGAAGAAATTCTGGAACTCTAAACTAAGACTCAAACTCTAAAATATAAAAACTCTTGACTCTGATTCATAATTCCCCTTATTCATCCCACAAGATAGGATTAAATAGATGTTGAAATTCAAATTTGAAAACAAGATAATTGCGGCTACAATTTAGCCTAAAGATCTGAAAAATAGTTTATAAAGATAAATATTAACATAAAAAGAATTATTCCAAGAATAACAAGATTATCTAAAATGAAAGATTCAGTGATATGCGGCTTGAATTGTAGGGTTCGGGAGGATTCGGTCGCCAACAGATTGATTGCGGAACTTGGATTTGGTGGTCAGCTGCAAATTGATCCCGATCGAGAGGAATTATCCCATCGGGTAGATGCTTTGTGCACTGAATATAACTAGAGTGGATGTCACAAATGAATGAGTGTGGAGGTCACAAAGGCCACACGGCCCTCTCCTCGCCTACCGAGTGGAAAGACTCCCGACCGAGATGAAAGACTCCTCTCGCTTTTTCTAGTTGTTGCCCACGATATTGTTTAGGTTGGTATTTTAAGTTGGTCATTAGACTAGTCACCCAATCTAATCACCAAGAGTCTTGTAGCCAAGTCTTTGCACCTTCTGGTCGCGCCTTCTGGTCGCGAGTTTTCTTACCTATCGAGAGGTAAGTCTTTTCGCCTTTGGGCGAGAGAAATCTCTTTGCTGCCCACGGGACAAGGCTCCTAGCCCAAATCTCATCGGCTCTCTTCAAATCTCACTGCCTCTCATTGGTCTGGATCCGTAGTCTTTTCTTTTGTACCAAAATGCTCTCCTTTTATAGTAAGTCGTTTCATTCCTTCAAATCCAAGAAAATAAATAAAAATATGTAGAAATAAAATAAAATCAATAGTATTAAAGGAAAAATGACACTTTTCATAAATAAAAGAGAAGACTTACCTCTCAGTAGGTAACACTTTTCAACTAACACCACTCTTTAATATACACCACTCTGCCTCTCCTAGAGTTCTCTCTGCATCTCTTAGTAGTGCTCCTCGACAACTTTCCACAAATCTCAAAGCTCCTTCTCACTAAGATATTCCCACTATGGATATGGAGCAATTGATTCACCAAACAGAAGCCCTTTCTTGGGAAGGCTTAAACCTATCCCCTGAAACCGAACCTGCTAATGGCGATCCTGAGTTAGCACTCATTGGTAGAATTGTTGCAACTCGACTTCTAAACAGAATTTCCTAACATGCTTCTTTTAGAGCTGCCTGGAGCTTCCTCAGTAAGTTCTACATTGAAGATCTTGATGTAAATCTTTTTCTCTTTACATTTCAAAATGCTGGTGACAAAAAGAGAATCCTGAGCCAAATCCCTTAGAACTTCAAAGGGCATCTCCTCATCCGTAAAAACTGTCCTGCAGAAACCACATGGAAAGAGATTCGTCTCAACACATCAGCTTTTCATATTCAAATCCACGGGCTTACCAGAAACCATATGACAAAAAAAATGCTTATAAAATAGGGAATGCTCTTGGAACTTATCTAGGTGTGGGATCCTCTGTTTGGTTTAGCATGTAAGAAATTTATCATAATCAAGATGGACATTGACATCACCAAACCCTTGAAGCAAGGACTCTGGGAACCAAGGGACTACGACTTTGACACATGGGTCTCGTTTAAATATGAATGTCTATCTGACTTTTGTTATGCTTGTGGAAGGATTGGGCACTCCCAAAGTTTATGCAATTCTCTAAATTCCAACACAGAACAGATGCCATTTGGGCCTTAGCTACGTGCAGAATCTCCTATCTTCATGTCGGCTAATCCTTTTCATTGTGGTCAAGAAAAGGTCCCTAGGCTCTCTATGGATATTTTTCCAGAAGAAAGAAGGAGCCAAGAAAATATACTTTTAGACATTGAAATGTTGGAAAATAGGTGTTTTGGTTCGTCGGCCCTCATTTTGCCCATGTCTCCACTGAACAAAAAAAGAAAAGAACCACTAACAGAGGATTTGTATGGGAAAGGGAAAGTTGTTATAACAGAAGAAGATCTCTCTGTAAGAGGAAATTCTTTCGTTAGAGGAGAGTTGGAGAATAATTGGGACCTTCATCAAGAAAATAACCGGAGCTTTCATAAAGCTTTCACCCTTCAGAAACATTTGATCAGGGTCAAGTCGCCCTATGAACTTATTTCTAGCCCAAATCCAAAAGATTATCACCTCAAGCCTCAAGCATATGCAAGCAGTAAATCAAAAAATGAAATTCTCACCTTCAGGAATTCGGCTAGGCAGAGGGAAACTAGCCTATTACTGGCGCCTCCATTGATCTCACTAGCACCTTGCAGCGGCATTCCAGTGAGTAAAACCCCATCGGATTGGATGGTGGAGATGATTCCGTCGACTGTAGTCTACAGTAGACCCTTGACAGAATTAAATGGCCTTCCAACAACTGGGAAACCCTCGTTCATTCTGGGTGTAATTTCTCCTCCACCAAAAATTTCCCCATCAATCACTCAAGATGCACAAGTCTCTAAATCAATCGCTCCACGGGCCCTCTGAAGTAACCTCACAGGGACGGAATCAAAGAACTTTTTCCTTCTTTCAACTATAAACACCGAAGAATGGGTCTCTCATTGGTTGAAGACAAGTGCGGAAGTCTTTATGCAAACTAAACTGACTGGTTTCTCGTTGGTGGGAAATAACACCTCATAGCAGCAATCGTTTGGACCTTTTTTACATGGCCCATGGGAGAAGACTGAGAGCACTCAAAGCCAAACTGGAAATCAACCTTATTCGGAAGGTACGACCCAGAGCAATAAATGGGAGTCTGGCCCCCCTTTTAATGCATCAAGCCCATTGGATCCAAAACCAAAAGACATAAAATTTTTGCCCTCCATTACTTACCATCCGGTTAAATTGAGTGCTCCTTCAGTAGTCTCAAGCTATCAGTCTGCTTCAAAAAACCAGGGCCCACCAGAAGATATGTGGCAAAAAATAGTTCCCCTCTTCAGGATGGTTCTCTAGCCCACGACCTTTCTTGTTTCTCTTCAAAAAGCTCAATTTCACTAATTCCCATCTCTGAGTTGGAAGCTCCACAAAAAATGGCAGCTCCTCTTTGTGTCCAGGATTCGAACACACTGAGAACAAAAGTGCAGAAAATATCTGAGGTTGGTAACCCACAGTCAGGAAACATTATCAAAGATACTAGAGATGAGGAAAAAGAAGCAGAAGTCATGTTACTATCTATTAAATCTAAGTCATCTAGGAAAGTCAAAAAAACAAAGGAAGCTGCAAGATCAAAACCATATACCAGAGCTTCATCCAAGGCATCATTATTTGGAAAATCCAAAAAAGTTGACGAGGCGGCCTCTACCATGCCTCCAGTCATTCCATGAAATCTTTGGTATGGAATTGCAAGGGACTAGCCCGTCCCAAAGCAATCAGGAGTATAAAGGCTTTTATAAATAAGTTTAATCCGGATATTATCTTTTTGTCGGAAACCATGGTGTCTAATGATAGCACATCTACTACTGTAAATAGACTAGGTTTCCACCATTTTGTACATGTCCCCGCCTCAGGAAAAAAATAAGGCCTTTTATTATTATGGAGACCAAGTGTGGATATTGAACCGGTTCATATTAATGCTAATGCTATTTCTATTTTGGTTTATTCTGATCCTCCCAATAACCCTTAGTTAGTAACTTTTGTTTATGCCTTAGCACAATGGCAACACAAAATGAATTTCTGGACTCATTTGGACTCAACTCACAGCTCCTTTACTGGTCCTTGGCTCTGCATAGGTGATTTCAACGACTTATTAGGCCAACAAGATAAATATGGTGGCAAACTAGTAACGTCCTCATCCATGGGCAGCTTACAATGCTTAATGGATTCTCATGGCCTCGTTAACATTGGTTTCTCAGGACCTATTTTGACATGGATAAATAATCAGATTAGAAGAGCAATGATTAGAGAACAACTGGACCGTGGTATAGCAAATGCAAAATGGCTCCTACTCTTCCCAGATGCCACTATCCAGCACATAATTTCCTCAGCTTCAGATCATAACCCTCTCATGATCTCTCTCCCTTTAAATTTGAGGAATTTTGGATTCAAGAGCCACTCAGCAATGTTATAATTCAATAGGCATGGCGCCATCAATTCTATAGGAATCTAGCTTTTATTCAATGTAATAGAATTAAAGAAACTAAAAAGGCTCTCAAGCTTTGGAATAAAACCCACTTCGGGAAGATCCAAACCAACATCCAGCATCTCGAGTCAAAGCTAAGCAATCTCCAGAGTAACCTGTCGAATCAGTGGAGCTTACAGAGAGAGAAATTCCTTCACCTCAAGCTTCAAGAACAACTCAAAAATGAAGAAACCCTCTAGAGACAAAAGTCAAGATTCAACTGGCTCACCACAACTGATCTGAACACAAAGTTTTATCATTTGTCAACGACTATCCATCGAAGAAGAAATGACATCGACTCAATCAAACTGAGCCCAGGTAATTGGACAATGGATCAAGATATTATTGAATATACTTTCATAGATTATTAAATCCATTTATACCTCCACAAATCCTATTTTCCTGGAGCATCTTGAAAATCTTTTTGAAAGATAGATTTCAGAGGATGAAAATAAATTCTTAATAGCCATGCCTTCGAATTGGAAATTTATGGAGCACTCAAGCAAATTCCAAACCATAAAGCACCAGGACCAGATGGGATGACAACTTTTTTCTACAAACATTACTTGCATATTATCAAAAGAGACGTGGTTGCGGTTGTTCAAAATTTTTTTAGAAGTGGAAAACCTCTTAAACAAATAAACCACACCCACATAGCTCTCATTCCAAAAATAGTAAGCCCAATTTCCCCTCAACATTTCCGACCAATAAGCCTGACAAATGTCATTGATAAAGTCATCACAAAAATTCTTACAAATTGCCTAAAAAAATCCCTTCCAACCATAATTTTCCATTTCCAAACAACCTTTGTACCTGGTCGTAACATCAAGAAAAATTCTATAATTACTTATGAGATGTTTCATCATCTAAAGTATCACAAGGGGAAGAAAGGTCAGATGGCTTTAAAGCTAGACATGGAAAAAGCTTTCGATTTTATTGAATGGAATTTCCTTTTATGCTATTATGAGAGTTTTGGGCTTCAACTCGACCTGGATAAATCTCATCAAGGAATGCATTTCGATGGCCCATTTCTCTATTCTCATCAATGGATCTCCAGAAGGCTTCTTCAATGCACAAAGGGGTCTTCGGCAAGGTGACCATATCTCACCCTTTCTGTTCATCCTATGTACGGAGGTACTCTCAAGACTATTGGCTAAATCAGAAGCTTTGCAAAAGCTAGAAGGTATTAAAATCAGTAGAGACAGCCCTCCAATATCTCACCTTTTGTTTGCAGATGATTTAATTATCTTTGCAAAATCAAAAGGAATGTCGATTTAGGTAATCAATAATACTCTAGAGAAAGATCAAGCATGGTCCAGCCAGCGCATCAATCAAAGCAAATCCTCTATTTTCATTACCCAAAATACTAGTCAAGCAACAAGAAGAGTAATCTCAGAGAACATGCCATACAAGGAGTCGACCTCAAAAATAAAATACTTGGGAATGCTTATAACTTTTGGACAATCCAAAAAAAAGGACTACAAAGAAATACTAGGGAAAATAAACAAAAGTTTGGATGGTTGGAAATCAAAAATGCTCTCTCAAGCCAATAGAACTATGCTCATCAGAACTGTAGCAAGCGCCACATACCGAATATTAGCACACATGCTTCCAAAATCAATCTGCAAGAAACTGAACACTATTTTCAAAAAAATCTTGTGGGGAAAACCAAAAGATCAAAAGCACAAGCTCTACCTAAAATCATAGAAAACTATCTGCCAACCAAAAAAAGATGTTGGATTGGGATTACAACTGATGGAAAATATGAATGTAGCCTTGTTAGCGAAGACAGGATGGGAATTGAGCCAACCAAATAATAGCATCTGGCACAAGCTTTTATCCAAGAAATATCTAAAATCAAGCGTTTTTGAATTAACAACCCAAAAGGTAACTGAATCGAGTCTTTGGAAAGGAATCCTAAAGACAAGACCATTGCTGGAAAAAGGTACATGTTTCAAAATTGCAAATGGTTTGTCTATGAGAGCTTGGCTCGACCCCTGGATCCCGACTTTGGAAAATTTTAAGCATTTTCCTCTCACCCATACAGCTAATCTCTTGACTACTCTCAAGGTCTCAGATCTGATTATTCAGAATAATAGATCTTGAAATCTTCCAATGTTAACATCTCTATTCCAACAAGAAAGCATAAAGGAAATTCTAAAAATTCCTTTGCCCAACTCCATTCAAATTTCAAATTGCCCCATTTGGACTAAAACCCAAAATGAGATTTTCTCAGTTACAAGTGCCCACCGTCTTGCATCAACTATTGCAAACTCTACTAGATAAACAATCCCGGATATATCATGGAGGAAAATTTGGAATCTCAAGATCCATGACCGCCACAAGCTCCTTTTATGGAATATACTTTGGGATATTCTACCAACAAGAAAGCACCTTAAAAGATTTATTCCAAGGATTCCCTCTATAATTTGCCCACTTTGTGATGAAAAAAAGAAGAGACCCTCCTACACCTATTCATTGAATGCCCCATAACTAGAATTCTCTGGAGTCATAGCAGATGGCCTTTAAATCTCTCCTCCATGGCGCAACTCAATGAAGGATTGGTTGTAGTTCATTCTATTACCCAAACAAAAACCCAGCCTTACCTCCTAGGAAGAACATCGTTTCAAAATTTTTGCAGACCTGATTCTAGATTTTATATGGAGGTTTCGAAATGACCAAGTCCAGAATCACAAGGACGTCTCTCTTCACAAACTTTAACAACAGCTAAATCTCTCTTATCAAGAAAATTTACATGCATGGAAAGAAAAGATCAACACTAAAGTGGAAAAAGAATGGCAAAAACCTCTTGCAAGTCAAATATGCATATCTTTTGATGCAGTAGTCAGGAATTCCTTTTCTCTAGCCTCAACAGTGAGTAGAAACTCAATAGGATAAGTCATTGAAATCTAGATTGAGATAAATTTTTCTACAACCCTAGTGATTGCAGAGGCACTAGTGGCAAAATTAGCCTTCGAAATGGCAGAACATCTCAACTATCCCTCTATCTCTTTAGTTGGAGACTCTCAGTTGGTGATTTCTTCTATTTATAAAGAGGAACAGATCTGGCAAATAGCACCAATTTCGGACGACATTGCAAACTCATTGAAAACTCATACAAGGTGGAGTTTTCACAAAATAGATCAATCACAAAATCATGCACATTCAATTGTGCAATGGGCAGCTACAAACTCTTAGTTTGGTAGCATTTCATTAGAAATTATTCCTACTACTATTTTGTGTATTGATAGCAGGAAAAACCCTCCTTAAATGTCTGTAATACTCTTCTTATTTATAATATGCAAGCTTACTTAGAGGGAGAAAAAAAAAATAATATTTATCAACTGGTGTTACTATTCACTCCATAAATGGTGAAAATAACTTTGCACCATAAAATACTAAATAATCTTATGAAACTAGAAGTACAATTCATTTCACAAATTTCGACTCCTAAATATCTCGAATAAATCGAAATGCATTTTTGAACAACTGTTGTCCGGAAAACGAAAATCGTTTTATTGGGTCTTAAAATGCTAAATATTCATCTAAGACTACTAGCGCAAAATGTTTCTCATTCTCACACTCCCAAGTACCTCAAATAAATAAAATTGTATTTCTGACACCAAAGTGGCTAAGAAACTGACTATGCTAATAGATTAGAACCTACGCAATTGCTCGATTTGTGAAACCTTTCCGAGATTTTCGTGACATTCCTAAAGCCTAAAAAATTCATTTACTAAATTTTAGGTGGGCTGTTACAACTCTTACCATGTTTTGAAATAAAGACTACACACTCACATACTGTATATGGTCTCTTTCATCCTTAGTCGTAATCAATGCACATTCTCCTCAACCCAACCTTCGATCATCTAAAGTATGCAACTTATCAAAATTTGTTGAAATGAAAGAATGATTAGCCCCCAAAATCAAATAAAATAGTTGCTTTCTAGGAGAAAGGAGTAGAGTACATGTGATCACATCATTGTTGTCCTCAGCCTCTCTAGGCGTCAGTGCATAAACTCGTCCGGGTGCATTGTTACGCTAATTACTATCGTGTGATCGGATTAGTCCTCAGAGGCAGTTGATAGCCGATTCTGTTGTTACCCAGCTGTAATGAGCAATCTCTGATGTAATGACCTAACTTGCCACAGAGGAAACACAATCCAACCTCTGTTTTGCACTCCCCAGGATGTACTCAATTCCATGTCTTGCACTGATAATTTTGTTGGTTGCTCTGGATTTGTCTCTAGCCAGAGCTACTTCCTTCATTCCTCTTCTTCGACAGGCCTTGACCCATGCCAAAGTAGGACCCCTATGATGTAGCCCTCTTCCTATGATCTTGAAGTTTTGCACTTCTTTTGAGGCTCTGCTCAAGTATCATTGCCTTATCCATTAACTCTGAGATATTTTGAATCTGAAAGGCCACCACTCATTCATATATTCGGTGGTTGAGGCCTGCCTCAAATTTTCAGGCCTTCTTCTCCTCGTCAGGATCAAATAAGAGGCGAAGCATGATAGCTCTACAAATTTGGAAGCATACTGGTTTACCGTTATAGTTGATCCAAGCTAGAAAACTCCTTGGCTCTAGCATCTCTAGTCGATCTTGGGAAGAAGCGATTGGAGAATATCTATCTGAAATAGGGCCAAGTAACGACTCCTCTCCCATTAGCTTCCCTAATGGTTCTCTCTGAAATCTACCATCGCTTAACTTCACCCGTTAACTTGAAGGTGAAGTATAGTACTCTTTGGTCGTCTATGCAATTCAGGACTTAAAGAATTTCCTCTATGTCCTGGATCTAATCCTCTATCAGGATTGAGTCGATTCTTCCATCAAATGAGGAAGGTTGCATCCGATTAAACTATTCAACAATACAACCCCCTTATTACCATTGCAGTTGCGGCCTGGGGGATTCTAAGCAATCTCTTCCATTAATTATCTCACATTGCTCGGAGTACCTTAGAAGAGCACGTATTAGCTTATCCTTCATCATTAGACACGTTCAAATCCGAGAGGTTTGGTATCCAGCAATGAGGTGGCATCCTGAAAACTTAGATTTAATTATTAAGTGTTCTAAATAAAGTACTCATGTAAAAGTATCGACATAAATGTAACTACGAAATAAATAAATATAAATAGAACAATTCAAAAAAAAAAATTGTCTTATCCTTTCCTGCCCATCTCCTACACCAACATGAAAACACAATCCAAAACCTTAAGTCTCACTAAAGTCATGCGCCAAAGTTTGCAAAGGTACAACCCTTAACGTTTGATCAAAGCCTATGTATTGAAAGCCACACGATTTGAAACCTCAAATCATATCCAAATCCTTTCTTACAATCTATAGTCGTTAACCTGACATCGAGTTAAACTTACATACGTCTTCAGAATCTAAACCTCAACTCTTATTGAAACCACTTCATACAGTCTGCAAATCTAACACCTAGAATTTGATTAAACCTATGTGCGCCTTTAGAATTTGAAAAAAATATTTCGTAAAATCCTCAAAAGTCCAAAACTTCATATCTAACAAGCTCATATATTAAAGTCTACAAAATCTAAGACCTAGTATTCGATCAAGCTAATATAAGCCTCCAAAATATAAACATTAAATTTTATCAAAATCATTTCATAAAGTCTACAGAATAATCTTACAAAATCTAAAACCTTAATGTCATGAAATTAGTTCTTAAAATCTGCAAAATCTAAAACCTCAAATTTCTTAGTACACATTCCATAAAGTCTACATAACCTAAAACTTTAAATCTCATCCAAATTTTTTTTTTTTTTTTAAGTCTGCAAAATCTCAAATCTGGCTTTGATACCAACTGTAACACCCCATACCCCGAAGGGTTAGGGAGTTATTTCCTGTAACCTAAACTCACCTCCCATAACATAAATATACACTCAAAAGCTCCATAGAACATAAACTCATTTGTTCAAGCCAAATATATATTCCTCTACAAGGACATCAAAGAAAGACCTCAACATAACAAACTTAAGTCTCCATAAAAACTCAATAAAAGTATCTACATCTCAAAATACCAAATCAATAGAAAGAAAAAAAATCTACTGGATAGGACTCTCCTATAATCACTTGTACCCTTTGGGACTTATTCTCCTACGTTCAACTAATTTTGATCATGCTTCCTACTCTTAATTTCTAATTGAACCATCAAAATCATCTAAAAACTATATATATAGTGGAGATAATTGGATGAGTTATTAATAACTCAGTAAGCAAAAAATATATATTAGTATGTAAACACGAGTCAGTTACAGAATGCAGAACAGGCCATTTATTAAAATATCAAAACGATAGTTCAGAAATATTAATATACAAAAGTCTTTTGGCACGACATAACTTAACAATATCATATCAGAACATATTCCATGTTTAACACCCATGATAGGGTTGTGCTATCCCCGGTGGCCAAACCAGGCAGTAATAAAAGTGAATCCTAGTGGAAGCTTGAGACGTGCATGGCTTAGAGTTATAAACAAATTTGGTTTGGACTTAATAGGTTTGGGTCCATTTCACGACTAAAAATATTAATGGGCTTTAACTTAATTATTGAGTCTAATAAAATTCCATAATCCTAAAATTAGATTATGGGCTTGTTGCCTATTCAAAATAATCCAATGAATCTCAAATGGGCTTCCCAGAATATTAGCCCAAAATCATCTGATAAACACTAACGAGCCTTAAAATAAACTTTTTGACTCTTGGGCATAATTAAAATCCCAAACCAACCTCAGTAGTTATTGCTCATGGGCTTATCCAAAAAGAGCCAATTAAACCTAATTTAGGCCCAATAAATTATCCATGTTTCATCTCTAATAATTTCAGATCGGGTCGTTACACCTAGAATGAGAGCTATCTACACAAGTAGTTGTAGGAATACTATGAATAAGATATATAGGAATTTAAGATACGACACATTGCATTATATACCATGCTCCAATATTTATGCTTACCAGAAGAGGAATATAGCATGCCCATAGAAATATAGTTTGATTTCAAACATATTTCAAACAATGACTAATTTTCTTTCTCTGAGTAATTGGAATCTGAGCATTTACAATTACTTCTTTGGGGGAAAAACAAAAAAAAAAAAAAAAGGAAGAAGAAAAGTAAGTTAAGTGGACAAAAGGGAAGCATTCCTACCAAACACATCCACAACCATGAAAATGATAGAGTTGACAATTCGTGTTTGCAAATCATGTACATGTCGTGTCCAAGTCATGGACACAACAACCTGATGCCAACCATGTTCTCAAAATCTTCTTCCAAGGATCGCCGTAAATATTGTTGGAAATCAAAGTTGTTGTTCCTTGCTGACAAGTGAGGTTGAAAATTTTTTGAACAAGTGCCTAATGCTTATCTTAATTTGATCCCATTTATACCTAAGATAATTTTTAATGAATTTTATGTTTCCAAAACAATCAATTTTTGCTAGGTCTTATGATTAGTGAAAAATGTGTCAAAAGTGAAAGAACTTCACAACACAAATTTGAAAGCTAAAACGTTTCATCATGGAAAGGATATTTCCAATTCCCACTAGACCAGGCCTAGACCAAGTCTAAGAAGCCCAGCGGCCAGGATGTAACCAGCCTACTAAGAGATAAAGGAGAAAGAGGCCCCAAAGCCCATGGGGGAAAAAGGATTGGCATGGGAGATGGGACAACACTTGCTCTTACACAACCCTGTCTGAATGACCTGCAAGGACGCCACACCGCTTTAAATATGCAGATACAAAACACAAACAGGAGAACCCTAAGGGAGGCACTGTTCTTAACAGAATACCCAGGTGGTGGCCACACTCAACCATCTACCATAAGGGACGTACCCCAAGAGAACCACGACGCATTAAACGTGACAGTGTTGTACCTTGTATGAGAGACGAACGCCCTTGGCACAGGAAATGGTGCCCACCCCAATAGGAAGTATAGATGCTCAACTCTAGGTCAGAAACTAACTCTCACATACTCTTACAGACAAAAATTCTTTCTAAGGATCAAAAAACTGACTTAGCAATCAGAGGAGTTTCACTACAACTCGAGCCCTTACATTTCTTGCATTGCAAGACCATCGAGCCTACTGATAGGGGTCTGAAATACGTCATTAACAGTAGCGCTGTCTGTGGAATTTCAGTGAAGTAACTTGTCCTTTGCATGCCGGCTATAACAAGCTCACAAACAACCCGCAGTCAGGAAGCATCCTCAACATGGAAGGAAGGTTTACAGAAATGGAGGAGTACATGAAGAGGATTGTGGCGGAGGTGGAGAATCTTTGACAAAAGAATGAAGTCCTATGGAGAAGAAACAGTAGGTCTAGATAGGGCGCTGAGCCAAGTCAAAACAAGCATGCCAAATCATAGAGTGCTGAAGGGGTAGATCGATTCTGGCAAATGGTAGGGTTGATTAATGGAAGAGCTTCATCATAAATAGTGTTCAAATAGGAACTAATCAAATATGTTTGCACTAATTGTTATACACATTGATATTTTCAACAACGAAAAGCAATGATAGAGATCAAGTATAACTTGTCAATAGGGGTGTAACCGGTCCGATTTTAGACAAAATTTAAAACCGAACCGGTATATACCGGTTTTACATTTTTCAAAACCTATTATGCCCCAGTTACTCTCCTAAACCGATACTTCCGATTTTACCAGTTTCTGATCCGATTTTCCAATTTTTTTAAAATATAAAAAACATATAATAAAGTGTTACTTCTTATGATAAAATGTTATTAATAATTTAAAGCATATGATCAATTAAATTTTCATCTTTAAGATTAAACTTTTATTTTATAAATTATAATAATATTATCTTATATATAATTATATTAATAACATATGATCAAATAAATTACAAATGTTCATATTTAAGATTAATATTTTATGTTATAATTTATAAATTATAATTTTTATATATATTATATATAAAAATTTCATATAGAATTATATAGTATATATAAAACTTATATATATAAAATATTTTGTGTAATATTTAAAATTAATTTTTTATATTTTTTTTTCTCAACCGGTTAGGTCCGGTCCAGTCCGGTCTTGGAAAGTATGGAACCAAGACCGGACCGGGTCCGGCCGGTTTTCATAATATCGGAACCGGTTCAAAACCGGACCAACCCGGTCTGGTCCGGTCTGATTTTCCGGTTTAAACTTACACCCCTACTTGTCAACTTGGGCATGGATCTTTATTCCCAGACATATTTCATCGTTGCCTTTGTATAGATCATACTTACAAATAATAGACAAGATAAATTCTACTAAAACTCTAATATTAGTACCTACTACTGTACGCACTTCTAGAATATTTGATCAATTTGTTCATCACATGAGATATTCTGATGAGCACGTATAGATGATCTATTGCAGATCGATCGAAATTACTCCTAATTAAACAAAGATTCCGACAAAGACATTAAGAAAATAAGACAAAAAGCATGAATGATTTGATTGGATACTGCCCAACACAAAAGCAGACTACTCCCTTTTCCTTTCAAGTTGTTGCCAAACGGGTAAAACCAAAGTTCATCATGTGCTACAAGTCTTTCGAATATAACTAATTCTTCTTTTCCTTTCTTTCTCCACCTCAACTTCATGCATGACCGACCCGAATTTCTGCTCCAATTGCCAAATTGATCCATGAAAAATCTCGGGATCGAAGTAGTTGAGCTCATCGATCACTAGGTTGAAAGAGAAATTGACCTGCATATCGTCTATTACCTAATTGATTGCCACCAGCAAATTAGTTGAGAATGTCTTGGTAATGATTGAAGTAGGTGCAACAGCAGTCGTTGTTTAAGCTTCTTCTTGTTGTTGTTGGAAGGAGATTTTGGTTTGCAAAAATTAGTTTCCCTATGAAATACTCAAATAAGCAATTTTTACAAGTCTATACGTACTGTATATATAGGACAGGCAACTGATTCAGTTTCTGCCGCTTGAGGGTGTTGTTTGCCAAACAGCATTTCATGCCCGGCTAGAAGTTTAGCTTCTCATGATCAAGAGCAGAAAGAGAAGGCAGTAATTATAACCTGCTCATCATGATTGCTTGTTAAAGGCTATATGTTTGTGTGTGTGTGGTTTTTGTGACCTAGAATATTGTGCAGCATACCAATTTTCGAAATTAGCTCTTGACACCAATACATATTGACAGTTGGGAGGTAGAAACTAAGCTACTCTTCCAAGATATGTATATAGTTTCTATATATCATCTAATTTAATGGGTACTGAGTAAGCAAAGTTAGGCAAAATTATGTACAAATATTTTGTCTCATACAAAATTAAATTGCTTAATTTATTCTATTCTACTGATCACTGCTAGAGCCAAGATTCTTTTCTTTGGGGTTTGATTAATGGAATAATTAACTTTATCATAAATAGTACTTTTCTTACCAACTTGGACATGCATGAGTCTTTATTTAAATAATAAATTAACGGAAAATATTAAAAAATCACAATCTAACTTTTCTTTTGGATGTTAACTTCTTGTGTTTATCTTATATATATGACTTTATGCCAAAAAAAGGTACATTTTTAAAAGTCTTCTTTTGAATTGCAAAACTGAAAGCAAAAGCATATATAAATTTTAGATAACATTGGTTGTATAGATCAGCTAAAGCAATTAAAGTCATATTTTATTGTAATTGTATGGCATGAAACTGATGATAAAATGATGTTTTTGATCTTTTCAACATACCAAAACAGTATATTATATTCACTATATGAATTCATAAATATTTTACATACAAAAACTTGAATAAAACTGGCTAAGATCGATACAAATCTGTATAAAACTTGTTAATTTTTAAAGTTGAGGCTAGCGTTATTAATTGGTCTCTATAATATTTAAAGATCAAGTACTTAAGATATTCTTGAGGCTCAAGCCTCATGTTGATCACGATTGAGGTGATGCGTGATATCATTGGTATGCAGTTCTCAATTCTTGCGTAAAGGACATTAATCATGTTTAAGTGTAAAAATTATTGTATTGACATCTAATTAATGATAAAACTTAATCTCATTGAGTCGTAATTGTTTTTTGTTTATCAGTTCGGTTTAGAATTGGACAAAAATTTTGAAGTTACGGTGATTTCAACATCTCGCAATCAAGATATGCATAGAGATCATCTCGTTAGATGCCTTGCGAGATGGCTTGGTCAATCGAGCCATACATATGCTTCTCACTAGAAGCACATACGACTCGTGCACTAGCAAAATAACCCTAGCTTCTAGCTAGACATTTCGTGTGAAACATTTTGGTCAAGTGAACTTAAGCATACGTTGCACGTCCCCGTGGTACTATTCAAGCTAGCTAATAATTTCTTTGAAGTGAAGGAGTTTCTCCTTTATGGTTAACTTTAATAACAAGTGTTGGTTCCTCCCGAGAGCTCCTGCGATCGTGGAGGCTTTTTCCCTATCTTGGTACAATTTTAAACTTTTCCATCATAGAAGAGGCCTTAGAAGATTTATGTCAAAGGCTATCTTTGTCAGAGGGGAGTGCATTGTTTGCACTAGTCTTTATTCATGGAAAAGCATTATAATCATGAGGTTTTCAAGCAAACCTTGAGGAAAATATGGCGTCCTGTGAAGAGGATTTGGTTCAAGGATTTGGGCTCTAAACTGCTACTGGTAGAATTTGAAGATCAGAGGGAGAAGGCCAGGGTGCAACGCGAGGGATCATGGTCTTTTGATAGGAATCTGGTTTTGATGCAACACTTTGAAGGGGATTTATAGGCAAACAAAATAAAGATAGTGAAGGCCGCATTCTGGATTAGACTTTATGATCTTCCATTAGGTGCCATGAATGAGAGGGTGGCGAGAATGATTGGTAACAGTAATGGTTCAGTGGAGGAGATTAATATAGAGAAGGATGAAGTTGCATAGGGGGAGTTCATTAGAATCAGGGTCAGTTTGGATGTCACTAAACCATTGATGCGTGGCAATTGCATTAACCTGTCTTCCAATGGAATCTGTTGGTTTCGATTTATGTATGAAAGGTTACCAACATTCTATTACGTTTATGGTAGATTATGGCAGAATAACCAAGGAATGATGAAGGAAGGGAGCTTTCCGTTTGGTCCATGGCTACGAGCTGGTGGTTCAGCATTCAACCACTATAACCAGCAAGCTGAGCATGGCAGAGATCCTCCTGTAATGGCTCCATGTCCGAGTTTTAAGGACGTTGCTGAAAATCAGGAAACTACAGGAGCAAATTCATAACCTTCTATCTTGGGCAGTATAGGTGGAAGAGTGAATCAAGGAGATGTGCATTTAGAGGTCAGCTCTAATAAGGTAATTGATACGGATCCCATTGCTGGATTGGTGGAGCAAAAAAGGGTTGTTTCTAATAATGTTGACTTGCCACAAGGGGAGAGGGAATCTTGCAGGAGGTAATGAATAATGTTGAGGAGCTATTTATGGTAAATAAGACATGCACTCATGAAGAAATTGAACTCAACATGAGCTTGATAAACGAGGCCCCACAGAAAGGCAAAGATTTGGCCCATGATGAAGCAACTTTATCCAATATGTTGTTAGTAAGGAACAATCAACAGGAGGAAAGTGGCAAAGACTAACAAGGATGACTCGAAAAGATACTAGTTCTCAGATTTCTACAAGTGCAATGAATAGGAAGGAAGTTTGCAAGGAGGAAAATGAGTTAGGCTCTTTACCTAAAGCTAAGCAGCGAAAGGTTATGGGGTTTGACAAGATTATAACTAGAAGATCAGTGGAGGCTAAAATTCAACCCTGCTTGGAGCCATGAAACTTCTAAGTTGGAATTCATATAGGCTTGAAAACCCACATGGAACTCATGCCCTTCGTGACTTAGTTAAGAAGGAAGTTCCCGACATTATGTTTTTACAAGAAACTAAATTGACTAGCAGGTCAATGGAAAAGATTAAGTATCAAGTTGGTCAGAGACTCGAATGGAGAATTTTTGAAAAGTGATAGATGACTATGCATTGATAAATTTGGGATATGAAGGCATCAGATACACCTGGTGGAACAATAGAGAAAAAGGAAGAGAAGAAAATACACTGAGTGAGTTGGAAGAGGATGTGTGAAATCAAAGGAGATGGGAGCTTGGGTTTCAAAGATTTGAGACTTTTTAATGATGCTCTACTTGCAAAACAAGGTTGGAGAATAATGCAGAATGAGAAATCCCTACTTCATAAAATGTTCAAGGCTAGATACTTCCTTAATACCAATTTTCAGACTTCAAGTCTTGGACATAACCCATCTTACGTATAGAGAGGAATATGGACAGTGAAAGACAAGCTTCTTCAGGCTTGTAGGTGGAGAGTTGGTAATGGGAGGACGGTTAGAATATGGGAAGACTGTTGGATCCCTGATTTTAATCATTTGCAACAAATAGGGGCGGTTATTAGAGGGAATGACTAGAAGGTGGAAGAGCTAATAGATCAATATACTGGTTGGTGGGATGTGCAAAAAGTAAGAAGATTGTTGCCCCCTGAAGCTGCTGATGTAGTTTTGAAAATTATGAAAACCATGAAGACAAATTAATATGGGACATGGAGAGAAATGGTTGCTTTAGTGTGAGAAGTGCTTATAAATTTTTCAAAAAACTAACCACAGAACCAGCAGAAGGTGAATGCTCTACTAGCAATGCTAATAAAAAACTATGAAAGCATATCTGGAGCATGAAGGTTCTCCATAAGATTAAGGTATTTACTTGGAGGGCATGCATTGAGGCTCTTCCCACATGAAGCAATTTGAAAAAAAGGAAAGTAGTGGAAGATGCAACATGTCAACTTTGTTATTCAGATGCAGAAAGTATAGCACATGCACTTTGTCACTGCAAATTGCTTATAGTAATGTGGAGTCAGCAGTTTCCTTAGCTCAGAACAGAAGGTCCAAATGGCGACTTTAGATAGTGGATTTCTAGAATACAAGACACTTGCTATAAAGAGGAGTTGGAGAAGTTATTCATGATAGCTTGGGCATGCTGGTACAGAAGAAATCAATGGATCTTTGAAGAGAAACAGATGACACCTGAGGAGGTCATTGATTATGCTCTTTCTTTGCATATGACACATTAACATACAAATCCGTTGAAGAAATAAATCAAAGCAGTCTCAAAAAGATATCCCAATGGCAGTTATCGCCACAAGGAATGATAAAACTCAATGTGGATGGGGCAATTTTTCATGATGAAGGCAGAGCAAGGGTTGTACTCATTGTAAGAGTCTAGGAAGGAAAAGTTTTAATGGTAGTGAGTAAGAAAGAAGATGTTGTCATGGAGCCTTTGGAGATTGAGCTACTAGCGATATTGAGAGGATTGCACTTCTGCATTCTGCTTGGTCTTCAGTCTTTGTGCATAGAAACTGACTCACTATTACTAGTTCAAGAAATATCAGTCCTCATATTTCGAATTCTAGCTATGGAAATGTAAAAATAGATATTCAACAGCCCAAGAGTAGATTTCAAAGCTACACTATTGTTCATATTAATAGAAAAGCCAATCAAGCTGCACACAAGCTAGCTAGATTTTCAATAAATGTTTTTTCAGGTAATGTATGGTGGGAATTTGTTCCCAGCTGTGTTCAACAAGTTCTATGGACCGGATGTGAGAATTAGGGTTGCCGTTGGTTTTGCGTTGGCCTAGGGTTCTTACATGGTGAATCCAGGGGAGTCGTCGTCTAAGACGGCAGCTCAACCGTTTGATGTGGCTAGGAAGGAGTATGGAGGCATTCAAGAACCTGTGAAGACTGTGGGTGGAGGTATTTTACGTAGAGGTTATGCTGATATAGTGGTTGATAGACCACAACCGTTACCAACATTGAATATCCCGGTTCGTGAGCCTAGATTTGTTGAGGGGGAGATGTTCTTTACGTTTTCTCAAGCAGAAATCTCAAAATTGGCGACACCATTTTGTTTTGCGATTGTTCTGAAGTTTCAATGTCGTCGACCATCTCTTGATCTTATTAGGGGATTTATCAAACATAGATGGTGTTTACAGTCCATGCCAGTGGTTGGGAAATTACGAAATCCATGTAATATTCTGGTTAGATTGATAAATGAGGAAGATTTTGTGTCTGTTATGGCCAGAGGAAATTTGGATGTTGATAGAGTCCCTTATAAAATTTTCCACTGGACCCCGGGATTTAATGAAGATGAAGAATCTCCTATGGTTCTTGTATGGATCACGTTACCAGGGCTTCCACCGAACTATTTTCAATATTCTATGCTAAAAAGTTTTGGGGATGGATTCGGCCAGTTCTTGAAATGTGATAATGCAATGTTGTGCGTTAAGAGGTCGGAGGCAGCGAGAATATGTGTGCAGATGGATGTTTCAGTGCCACTCAAATCCCATTTCTGGATTGGCCCGCCTGGGATCCACAACAGTCACTATCAGAAAGTTATTTTTGAGCATGTTCTGACATATTGCATTTGGTGTCGAAAATAGGGCCATGTGGAAAACTAGTGCAAAGCTAAGGATAAGAATACCAGAAGGGGAAACAAAAGGTGGTAGCGGAACAGGAAAGACCGGGGATTGAGAAAAAGGTTTGGAAAATGGTGGGTAAGAAAAAAGCAGAAGAGAATGTTCAGCCTACCATAAAGGCAGAGAAAGAAAAATCGAACGCAAGAAGGAAGGATATTTTGGAACATATTCAAAAACAAAATAATGTCGAATATGAACATCAGATGGAGGTTTTGTATGTTGACCCAAATGGTGTGTCACTTTCAAAGAATCAATTTATTCTAATTGAGAATCCTGTGGATGTTCCATTGGGTCAGTTGATGATGAATAGTGAGAAGGAAAAATATGCTGAAGACGTTCGGGATGGTGGAGTAGCATTGGCTCCCGATTTGTCTTGGTTTGAGGAAACGGAGATGATAGATGGTAATGCCGTTGCTGATGAGCTGTTGGGAGAGTGTGGGTCACCCAGAAGTTCATTAAAACTGATTGATGAAACTCTTGAATGTGAATTATGTCGAAGTGAAAATCAAAAGGTTATTGTGGGTAATGGATGTTCGGATCATTTGCTACTGGCTCATTCATTGACGGATAATGAAAATGAAGAAGAGATCGAAGAATTGGCAGCTAAATGCTATGATTCGGATAGAGAGATTGAAGTCCCGAAAAAGAAATTTCGAGGAGGAAAAACGAAAAAGCCAATTGTTGTTCTTGAATGGACAACACACTCCAACAAACGTTATTAATTGATGAATATTTTGGTCTGGAACATTAGAGGGATTCGTTCGTCGAAGGCAAGGTTGCGGCGTATTCTTAATAAATATCATCCTTCGGTTGTTGCAGTGTTAGAACCATTTCTTTCAGCAAATAAGTGTGCTCGTTGGGCTTGGTGGTTACATCTTCCTAATTATTGTAATAATATGGAAGGTTTGGTTGTTCTAGGCCAATGGAATTGATTTTCAGTTGCATTCGATGATGGATCAAGCTGTATCTGGGTGGTTTTCTCATGGTAGTTATCTGGTGTTTGCTTCTTTTATCTATGCTAGTTGCTTTCAAGAACAAGGCGTCTTCTTTGGAATTATCTGATGAATATGGATGCTAGTGGTTTGTCGTGGTTCCTTGGAGAGGACTTGAATATTATTCAGTCTGCAGGAGAGAAAATTGGTGGCATTGGACATTCATTCAGAGGGTGTGCAGATTTTAATAATTGTATTCAAGCTTGTGGTTTGGTTGATATTTCCTATTCCGGTAATCGGTTTTCCTGATGCAATGGAAGATTAGGGGGTGGGAGAATTTGGGCTAGACTTGATTGAGTGCTAGTGAATATAGAGTTCTTAGTGCATTTTCCATATGGCCATATGGAATATCTCCCTCGGACGTCGTCTAATCATTGCCCAATGGTTATATTGTTGTTGCAGGAAAGGCGTGTTGGTCCAAAGATTTTTCGCTTTCAAAGAATGTGGTGCCATCATGTTGATTTTCTGGATGTGGTGCGGGAATGCTTGAACCAGGAAATTTAGGGGTATGCGATGGTGATATTCAGTAGTAAACTAAAGCTGTTGAAACAAGTATTGAAGAAGTGGAATAGGGAGGTCTTCGGAAAAGTGGAAGTGGATCTTAAAGAAATTGAAGAGGAGCTCCTGGAACTTGAGACATCGGTTCAGCAAAATTATTCTTTGGATGTGGAGACAGAGCTTTTGAGATGTAAGCAGAAGCATATTCAGTATTTGCATAGAGAGGAGATAATGGGGTGTCAAAAATCAAGAATTAAATGGATGAGCGAAGGGGATGAGAACATGGCTTTCTTTCATGCTTCCCTAAGTTGTAAAAAGAAGTTTAAAGCAGTGGAAAAAATGACTCTTGAAGATGGTACCATTCTGGAATCAAGTGAAGCGGTTCTTAAGGGGGCTGTGGATTTCTTCCAAAAGCAGCTTTCAACGTCGACTATGTCCTTTGCGGAAACTAGTTTGAATCTTTTAACCCCTATTATTTCTGATGCAGATAATCGGTTGCTTTGTAGAGTCCTTCATATGCTTGAAATTAAGGAGGCCTTATGGCCGATTCCACAAGATATTAGTCCAGGACCTGAAGATTTTTCTGCTAGTTTCTTTCACCATGCTTGGGATATTATCAAAGATGACTTATTGAAGTTGGCTATTGAATTTTTTGAGGGAAAGACGTTAACTACTTTTTTTGGGGCTACCAATATTGTATTGATTCTGAAAGTGGAAGATCCAAGAAATTTCTCGCACTTCAGGCCAATTAGTTTATGTTCTGTTGTTTATAAAATCCTTTCAAAGGTTTTGGTGAATCAGTTGGAGCCTATCATGAATAAATTAATTTCTGAGGAACAGTCGGTGTTTCTCAAGGGGCGGAGCATTTTTTATAACATTTCTATTGCCCAAGAAATGGTTCATAGTATGATCAAGAAAGTGAGAGGCGGCAACACCATGATTAAAATTGATATGGCAAAGGCGTATAATAGGGTGAATTGGAGGTTTTGATAGAAGTGATGAAGCGTTTGGGCTTCTCGGATCATTAGAGGAGTTTAATCTTTAATTGTGTTTCTTCCCCAATGTGTTCCGTTATGCTTAATGGTTCGATGAAGGGCTTCTTTAAACCCTCTTGTGGCATTAGACAAGGTGATCCGCTTTCGCCATATCTTTTCATTTTATCACAAGAGCTTCTTTCTCAGATGATTAAGGATGATCTTCAAAAGGAGAGAGTCAAGTCGTTTTATGCTAATGGAGGTACTTTGATTTCTCATTTGCTTTATGCTGATGATGTTTTGATTTTTACAAATGGAGGTAAAAGATCTTTAGTGCAGATTATGAAGACTTTACATGCTTATCAATCTATGTCGGGGCAATTGGTTAGTCCAGATAAATCCTCTATTTTTTTCTCTTCAAGATTTTCACTTGCTCGAAAATTAAAGGTATTGAGGGTAACGGGGTTTATGGAGGGTAAATGGCCATGTAATTATCTTGGGGTTCCATTGCATGTGGGCCGGCTTACTATCAAATTATTTGACCCTTTGTTGTTGAAGATTCAGAAGAAGTTGGCTGGTTGGAAGAGCCATATTTTATCTTTTTGAGGTAAAATTACGCTTCTCAAACATGTTTTATCTAGCATGCCAATTCATGTTTTATCTGCTATGAATTTACCTAAGGGTGTGTTTACGGCTCTCAAGAGTATTTTTTCTAATTTCCTTTGGAGCTCGAATGAGGAAAAAAAAGAAAAGGAAGTGGGTGTCTTGAAAAATATTTGCTTACCGGTTGAGGAAGGGGGTTTGGGCATTCGGAATCTTGCTGATGTACAAATGTCATTATTTATGAAATTTGCTTGTAAGTTACTAGATGGTAAATCGTGTTGGGCAAAATTTTTTCTGGCTAAATATGTGGGTGAGAAGCATCCATTGCTCCTTTCTAGTTCTACAGGTTCAAGGTTTTGGAAGGGTATTATGTCAGTGATGTCTACTGTGATCAATAATTCAAGAATCTTGCTTAAAAGTGGTGAATGTAATTTTTGGTTTGACAATTGGCTAGGGGATTCAGCCATTGTGAATTCGGAAGAGTTTAGTGGAGATGAAAATTTATTGGTGGCTGAAATCCTAACTAATACAGGGTGGGATGTCATAAAATTGCGTACATTGGTGTCGGAAGAAATGGTTGAAAAAACTATTGATTCATCGATTCAGATTGCTAGGGGTGCTGATGTGCATATTTGGCAGCCTAGTTCGGACGGGAAGTTCACTACTAAATCTACTTGGCATCTCATTAGAGCGCAAGGACTGGTTTCTTTGTGGAGAAAATGGCTTTGGCATAAATCTGTCCCCAAGAAAACGTCTTTTCTTTGTTGGCGTGCTCAAAAACAGGTGCTACCAGTTGATGATATCCTCATTAAGATTAGAATATTTCTAGTTTATAAGTGTCATTGTTGTGTTTTATCACAACAAGAATCTATTGATCATATTCTTTGTAGTGGTGATTTGGCTGTTGCGGTGTGGAATTTTTTTGCAGCTATTGTAGGGGTTCGTTTGCCTCAAGTCCAAAGATGGCATGTAGTCATGAATGTCTGGTGGCTTCGGGCCTCTTCTTCTTCTCAAGCAGGGTGTTGTCGTGGTATTTTGCCTATCCTTATCACTTGGACTTTATGGAGAGTGCATTGTGATGATAGAATGGAAGGGAAAAAACTGATTGGAGAGGGGTGCTGCGATGGATTAAGCTGATGTTAATTGATATTTTTTCTGTGCACAGGAAGTTTGATAGATGGTGGCAAAATGATCTTCAAATTTTACAGGATTTAAATTACCCCATTGCTCAGGTTGTTAATAAAAAGTTGAGAGATGTGGCTTGGAAGAAACCGTGTAGAGGTAAGTATAAACTTAATGTCAATGGTAGCTCGCTCGGAAATCCTGGTTTTGGGGGTGGAGGAGGTGTGATTAGAGATCATGGAGGCCGTTTAATTGCAGGTTTTGCAAATCATTATGGGTTGGTTTCCAACAATGTGGCTGAAGGAAGAGCTTTAATGGATGGTTTAAAATTGGCTAAACAATTGGGTATTCGAGATATAGAGGTGGAGTCAGATTCTGAAGTTATTGTGAGATGGGTTGAGGATGGCAATTGTAACTTGTGGTATTTGTGGGATTATTGGGATGATATAAAGAGGTTGATTTATGAGTTAAATTGTTCCATTCATCATATTTATAGATAAGCTAATATGGTTGCAGATTATCTTGCTAAAGAAGATGCTTATAATCGGTGTAAGTATTTTATAGCTTCTGATATTGGGCGGGAGATTCTTAGAGGCTTATTGCGGACGGATTATTGGGGACTTCCATATTTACGGATGTAATTTTATTTTGTTTTATGATTCATTTTGTTGAGTTGGGATTTTTTATTCACCACCTGTGTTATCTCTCAGGTGATTGTTTTTATAACCACGGTCTTCCTCCGTTATACATGAAGGTTCATTAATAAACTTGAGACGGGACTGCTATGTGGGAGGCTACCAGCTCTTTTTAAAAAAAAAATAATAAGTACTATGGACCAATTTTCATTTGTAATGTTAGTTTGGCAGTTAATGAGAAGTTTGTTTTCCTAAAAAAAAAAAGTGGCTTTTCCTTTGAAGTGGAGAAGCTTTAAAAAGCTTTTCTTTCCTCACCAAAATCAGCTTTGTGTTCATTGTTTACTGTTTTCTTTTTTTCATATATGCTATTGTTTGAAATATTGGTCTAAATTAGCTCTGTTTTGTTAAAAATTTCAGCTATATATAAGTCAATGTGCGAACACATGACTACTTATAATTTTATTTTTAAAATCAAAATATCAATAATTTTTTATGATGACTAATGTGGAAAGCTTCGAGAACAGCGGTGTGTTAAGTGTTATCAATAAATAAATAAAAACTTGTACATAAATTTTTTCTTTCTTCAAATTATACGCATTCATCTCAATATTAAGTTTTCAGAATCTGTGCCAAACTGAATTTATCTATTTATAAAGAATTCCACAATGAAAGGATAAATAATCTCAAATTTGATTTAGGTCGCAAAAGCTGGGCAGTAGCGTGAGATCTAGCACTTTTAGCTGGTGGGCCTCCTGTATATATAGTTGTAGCATGCACGTTATACTTTAGTGGGTTGCAACATTAATAATATAGTGATAAAAAAAAATGTCGAACTCGCAAGAACTATTTATTTATTAATTATTGAAATTGTTTTAATTATAATTTATTTGAAAATTAAGAAAACTAATAGATTTTGAATTTTAAAAAAGAATAAAAACAAATGAAATTAAATCAACAAATGAAAACTTTACCAAACACTTAAAAATTAGAAGAAGATTTCATCCAAAATGAAAACACTAAGGCATCCTACTCAACTAACCAATCTAATCACAAATCCTAACCATACAATCAATCAATTATCATCCTATTTGATGGCGAAATATTCTAACTTATCTAAGACCCTCTCCTGAGTAGAATTAGAATTACCCAACATACGATAACCGGCGATATGTTTATGCGAATTTAAAAATATTTGAGCACATTAAGATTAATAATATTTCACATAAAAGTTACATAAATCACGTTGGCACATTCCTATCTTTCGTTCAATTCACGGCATACATCATTTGAAACTATACTACATGCATCATCCCTTGTATTAACATGCACAACAAATCACTCAATTATTGGCCAGATAATTAAAAGTATTAAACTCAATGATGTATACTTAAAAGGAAAGATAAAATTATAATCACATAGAAATAAGATTCGGAATTGTCATGGAGAGGCTATATCGTAGACTTAGCAATAGAAATTAGCTTATAATAAAATCAAAACAAACCATAATAACTCTGGAATTCATAATGAAAACTATACAAAGAGAGGATGAACGAGTTAAGAAGAAAACTGTATGTAGATCGAGAATCTCAATCGTCGACAAACTCCAATTCAACATCCGTCTTCTTCTTCTTTTTCCAGGCTTCAAATTTATCTCAAATGGTGAAAAACTCATTTTCACAAGGCTCTGGTCGTCTTCCAAATTTCTCTATCTTTTTCTTCCTCCCTCAAAATCTTTTTTCCCTTATTTCCCAAAACAGGATTCTCAATTCGGTAGTTTTTAAACCTCTGACTTGACGCTCCCTTTTCTATCTTAAGATTTTTTTTTTTTTTTTTTTAGAAAGTCTCCAATACAAAAGTTGTAAGGTTTTCTCGACCTTATTGGAATTCTCTATCAAAAGTTATGCTTCAAATATTGAAGAATATTTTAGAAAATTTGAGAAATACCCTCATTGGAATTCTCTAGCAAAAGTTATGCTCTAAATACTGAAGGATATTTCAAAAAATTTGAGAAATAAATATTTCCTATTCTCTTGATGACTCCTTCAATTTATTTATTCTTAAATAAAAATAAAAAAATAAATAAAAATTCTAATAAATAAGAAAATTGAACACAAACTGATATAAAATCAAGAATAAAAACATGACAAAATTTGTATAAAAATTAAGCACATCAATATATATATATATATATATATATATATATATATATATATATATAATTCCACAATGAAAGGATATATGATCTCAAATATGATTTAGGTGGCAAAAACTGGGCAGTAGTACTGATGCGTGAGATCTAGCACTTTTTAGCTGGTGGGCCTCCCATATATATAATTGTAGCATGCACGTTAAACTTCTAGTGGGCTGCAACATTAATAATGCGAAGAAGATATCCTTTTCTGCCTGAATAATACTTTAGTTATTAAAAAGCCTTTTAATTATTGTGGTAACGATATTAATATATAATTTCCCCGTTATTAGCTAGGCCCGTCATGCATGACCAAATTAAATATTATATATTTAATTCCCTCCTATCATTTTAGGATGAGTACGTAAATTATGATCATCGATGCTAATTAATTGCACTTATCATGCTGTCATGTCCATTTCTATCAAACATAAAGTTCAACCTTTTAATTATTTGGAGGAGGAACGTATCTACATCTGCCTCTTCTCTATTCACCCTTCAGGCAAAATGACCCCACCCGTCCCAATAACACATATTGAAGTATAATATATAATAAAAGTTATTCTCCTCTTCAGGGCCGGCTCAATAGGTTCGGCCTAAGACTTTTTATTCTTGTTTTTTTTATTTTAAAAATTAAATTAAATAAAATTATTTTAATTTTAATTTTTATATTTTATATTTTATTTTTATTTAAAAATAATTTCAATTATTTGTCAAGTAAAATTACTGATTAAGATTTTATACTACATTTTCAACTAATAATCGACTTAATTTTGATTAAAAAATTGTCGATTAAGAGAGGATTTTATTAAATCTAGTTTTATAAGATGTGCGTTAGACTCTTAGGAATCGTTTGGGAGTATAATTGTTCTTAGGTACTCTCAAATATTTTCAAATTTAATTTTTTCTCTCTCATTTTTTAAAATCTAATAAAATATCTTAACTCAAATTATTTCACTACTATTTTCAAATATTCTGAAATATGCTTAGTATATAAAAGAGCCCTAAAAGTAATTATAATCATTATTTTCAATAAAATTCTATAAATAACCTATACATTTGGGAAAAAGTAGACCCTTGCCTTTTCAAATGATCATATAAAAAATTTTTATGAATACGCGAAAATCAAATTTTGATATTTATAATTTTTAAATTATATATGAAACTAATTATGAAAAAAGAGAAGTGTATTCTTAGAATGAGAGTAATTGAAATAATTATTATGCGGGATATTTTTAATACTAATAATGACATATTTTGAGGTTCTCTAACTTCTTTTATTGGGTTAATTAATTTTTTTAATTAGATATTTTTTTCTTTTAAAAAAATTAAACTTAAGAGTCTAAAGACTTTTTTGCGCCGGGGAGGGGGGCTTCTTCTAGTAGGGGCCTTAGACAATTGTCTAATTCGCCTAATGGAAGAGCCAGTCCAGCTCTTCTTAAGCTGGTGTGTTGATCAATATACCATCAACATCACATAAATAGTAATATTTAAATTTTAAAATTATTTTTCCACATCAAATTATGTTATGTAAACAATAAGTGGTGTAAAAGTTTTAGAATAGCATACATACATACATATATACACATAAGCTATTGATGACAAGGTACTTTTTTAGAGTTTCATTAATGTTAGAATTAGACCAAATTTAGACTGATCTCATAGCCACCAGTTCTAATTGCAATAAAAAGCTAAGGGTTTCGAATTCAAGATTTCTATTTGATAATGTTAAATTAATACCAATTTTTAAAAAATCTTTTAAGTCAAGCACTAGATCAATGGGTGAAGTTAATCATTTAATCTATATTATATAGTTTTGCATTCTCTTACATGTATATGTGGCTAGATCATAAAAAATGGAGGGAATGGATAGTAAGCTAGCTAGCTATAAGTGAGCTACGTCTAATACGTACGTAAAAGGGTGCCTATATATACTCTATTATAATAAGTGGTTATCTAATTGTGAATAGTAATTTTAATTTTTTTCTGTTAACTTTTCTTTTTTTCTTTAAAGTCCATTAAGTCTTTTTTTACCAAAAAATCCTTAATATTAAATTAATAATATTTTTTTATTATATAGAGAGTAAATAGATAATCTAATATGGATACAGACCAATGCTCATACTTTGCAAAAGTTTAAATTTTTTTTTTTAATCTTGATGTTTTGTCTTTCTTTAATCTTATATTTTCTTTTTCTAAAAAAATAAATTACTGATTTTTTTATTTTTTTTATTTAAATTATTATGTCAGGTGCACTTCAAGACTAATACACCCAAGACCATTCCAGTGTGTGTGTGTGTGTATATATATATATATATATATATATATATATATTTTTTTTTTTTTTTTTTTTATGTACCGATCGACCAGAAATTATTGCATCAGAAAATTAGATATGGTTGGGAATTTAATTGGCATAGATCAGCTAGCTTTTCCCGGCCGGCAATTTTTTTTTTTGTTTGTATGAATTTCCTGCGCAAGGACATGGCTTCAAATCCTGGAAAGCTCCAAAAAAATAGAAGCATGAAAGAAAATAATGGAGAGCGGGGAACATAATAAGGCCAACTTGATACCCAGGATTCCACCATGCATGTCGTTTACTCCTTGGAATTTCTTCTTTGTCTCACAGTACTCTTTTAACCCAACTCTTTCCACACCGATCGATACATATCGGTTTACACTTAATTGGAAATATTTATATATATACATGCATATTTCAAATATCTTCAATTCGATCGCTTCATGGTACCTTGTCGTTGAGTGCTTGGCAGCTCATATCACAGGTAGGGCTAATAATATTTATAATATCTATTTAAAAAAGGGTGGGTTTACGTCCTAACATTAGGTTTTTTTTTATATGTATTTTTTAATATTTTTAAATATTTTTTTAAAAAATAAAAAATTACAATATTATTAAAAAATACTTCATTAATCACTAAGTAAAAATAAAAATAAAAAAATTCAAGTGATAACACCAAGCGATAAGTTTGAGTGGTGAGAGTAGCATTTTTCTTTAAAAAAAATGATCACACAAATCAAGAGCATGCAGTATCGAATATATTAAGTTTAGGTTTGAATGTTGAGATCATGAGATAAAAAATTTATAAATAATAGTATAATGATACGAGAGTTCTAATGTGTAATGGAGATTTTGAGAAATGAGAGAGAGATGAATAAATATATTATAAAATTAAAATATTTTTATAATATTATTTTTTGTTTCAGGAATTTGAAAGAATTGAATTATTTTTATGTTTTGTTTAGAAGTTTAAGAAAGTTATAAGGATAATGCGATTGGGACCGACATTTCAAACTGACAAAGCTGACCGACAAGTGCAAATGCACTTTTTTTTTTATTTCAACCATTTTTTATATATTTTAAAACATTTTAGAAAAATAAAAAAATATATCAATTCAACTAATCACAATCGGTCAATTTTATCAGTCTAAATAGCATTTTTTAAGTTATAATAATCAGGTAATCATTAAATGAAAAAATTAAAAATTAAAAATTAAAAAATATTTATATTTAAGTAATATCTAGATGTTTTGATGAGATAAGACCTCCCAACTCAATCTCAACATCCAAATCACCCAAGTACACGTACGATCGAGTACTACTCATCATGCATGTCCAAAATTAATATATATATATATATATATATATATATATATATATATATATATATATATATACATAAGTTACGAATTATTTGGACTATATAATAAAAAAAAAGTATAATTTTAATCAGAAAATTATAGAAAATGTTGTTCAGAATTACATCCATAAAAGTTATAAAAAAAAAAAAAAGAAGAAGAAGAAGATCAACTGGGGAAACATCGCATGCAGCATCACAGAATCAAAATATGGGAATTCAACTGGCTGCCTTTTGGTTCATAGCATTAAATTATGGGAGAATGCTAGGATGACTATTAAGATTATGTTTGGAAGTTTCATCTTCAATAAAATTCTCATCTCATCTCATCTCATCATTACAACCTTTTCAAATTCTTATATAAAATATAATAAATAATTCAACTTTTTCAAATCCCAATACAACTTTTTTAAATTTCAATTTAACTTTTTCAAATCTCAAAATTAAAAAATAATATTTTAAACTTTAAAATAAAACACAAAATTCTCATCTTACCTTCCAAACATAATATAAATGTGTCTACTAAATGTGTACATGACTAGTACAAATGAGTTTTTTTTATTTTTTTTAATTATTTTTTAAACATCTTTAACCATTAAGAAAAAATAAAAAATAATAAAATTCACTAATAGTCACTTCTTAAATCATTAAGAAAAAATAAATATAAAATATATATATATATATATATGAGTGGGCATATTTGATGGTCATACTATCGTTTTCCTAAATTACAAGTAATGTTAAGAAAAGTATAAATGCACAAGTCTTGCGAAACCTTTTATAAAAATGTGAACTCCGTAAATAAATAAAAAAAGTGATGAGTTTTCATAATATTTTTTCATGATGGAGTTCACTTTTTATAAAAATTATGTAAGAGACTTATATATTTAGGACTCGTATATATCATTATTTTTAAATTATATATATAAAGATAATATTTCCTTATATATATATAAGAGTATAGCTCTGTACAGTACTAACAGCCAAGCTCAAGCCAATTTTACCATGCATGGCCACCTTTAGTTGGTACTCATCTATATATTTTAATATTTTTTAATTAAAGTGAAAAAATAATTTTTAATATAAAATTATAATTAGGTTATATAGTAATTGTTGTTGTATCATTTTCCTTAATATTTCAAAATAGAGTCATTATAGAGAAAATATTCACAAATAGGAATTAATACGAACATTAACTTTTAAAAAAAAAAGTATTTACAAAAATGATTATTGTTATATCAAACATACTACTAATAGAGAACCCTATCACATTAACTGATTTTTAAAAAATATTTATATTTTGTCAATTTTTATAGTTATAATAAATTTTACAATAAATAAGATGTTTAACTTTTAAATAAGATAGTTCCTTAAATTCTTTTAAAAAATTATCATTAAAATAATAATGTTAGATACAGTTGTAGAATGTTCAAGTGCCACACAATATTTTTTTAAAAAAAAGTGAGATTTATAATTAAAAAATTAGTTTATTTTTTCTTGTAATTCATATTTACTAATTTTTTCAAATGAATTGTACGACACTTGAATATTTTACGATTCTAAATATTATTTCTTTTGTTAAAATACTATTACTTTTTAAATTCAAACCCATTAAATAAAGAAATAAATATTTTAAAAAGAAGTTGTGTAAAAGTTATATAATGGAAGCTGTAAAAACGTATAAAACTTTGTACTTGTTTGGTTGAGCTCGATGGATCGATCGAACTACATAAAAAGCTTCTCTCTGTAAATTACTGCTTTAGGTTACCGTAGTACGTACCAACCTTTGCAATAATTGCACTCTTATTCATGTGAACAAAAGTCGGCCCTACTCGCAATGTATTTCTTTCGACAAAAAGAAAGCAAGAAAGAAAGAAAGAAATTGCACTCTTATCATTGCATTATTTTCTTTAGCTTTGGCCCTACTCTGAACTGGATAGGCCGTACGAATGGTTTCAGTACTGGCCTACGTACGTAGTAGGCTGATAAATACGCTAATATGAGAAATTTTTCAAATTTTTTACAATTTTCTTTTTAAATATTACTTACAAATAAAATATTTTTTAACTGTAAATCTTTAATTTTTTTATCTAGTTATTACTTAATCATTACAATTTTTATAAATTTTAAAATAAAATTCAAAAATCAATAAAACTTTTTTAAATTCTAAGACAAAAATAATATTTAAAAACTATATTCAAGTAAATTTTTAATCTTGATAATATTTTTATTGGATTTTTTTATCTCTTATTTTTCAAAACCTAATAAAAAATTTTAACTCAAATTGTTTAATTTACTATTATTTACAGATCATTCACAGAATTCTAAGGTAATCCAAGTATTTAAAAGAGCCCTAAACATTGATGATCATAGTTAAGTTTTTAAGAAAGTGATAGGCACGCAACATTTTTTTTTTATATAATTTTTTACATAATTATATTTTAAATGAGATAGTTTTGTAAAATAATTTATAAAAGTAATATCACTTTAATTAAATAGTTTCATTTTAAAACATGGTTTATTAAAAATCGTAAAAAAAAAAAATTGTACGTGTATCATTATTACTATTTTTTTTTATCTTTTGCTTGTTAGTTTTTAACACTTTCTTTTAGGTCTTGTTTGTTTTCAAGACCAAAATTCAAAATTTGAAAACTTTGAAAACCTCTTATCCCATCATTATAACTTTCTCAAATCTCCATACAAAATAAAATAAACAATTTAACTTTTTCAAATCTCAAAATAAATATAATATTAAAAAATAAATTCTAACAATAATTTATTCAACTTTTCAACTTTAATCTCACCTCATCTCATCTCATCTCATCTTATCTCTGAAAACAAACGAGGCCTTAAATTTTTACAATTTTATTTCCTTAGGTTGAGTTATTAGCTTTTAGGTTTTTCTCAATTATATTTGTCCAATATTTGCACAATGTTAAATATATATATATTTTTATATATATATTGTGTATAATTTATAAAAATAACTTCACTTTACATAAATAATCTCATTTTAAAATATATTTGTATAAAGAGTCGTAAAAAGATGTTGTGCGTGTATCATTATTCTTTTTTCATCTTCTGATTGCTTGAATTTTAACATTTTCCGTTAACTCTTTAGAATTTTATTTTCCTAGTTTGATCAGTTACTAGTTTTCTCAATTATATTTGTCCAGTATTTGCATGATCTTATATACATACATACATACATACATACATACATACATACATATATATAATGTAAAATTTTCATTTTTCACGTATGAAACTCATTGTAATTAAGCGATTCAGTACCCTTTACGCAAGGAGGGTCGTGCGAGCCTCGATCCTTTTTTTTTTTTTTTTTCTTCTTCTTGGAGGGAGGGGGATTAATATCGTTTAGTGGTACTTTCTTCCCAAGGCTTCAAAAGAATCATGGAATTATTAATTCTATACACTAATTATATTTTTGTTATATTATTTTTTCGAGCACAAGGCCAGGCAGGTAACAGCAGTTGACGGAATAAAGAATTAGAGGATGCATGGGAATTATCTATAAGCCATGACTGAATGCAAAAGTTGTCATTATCTGGTCGGATATAAATATATTTTTATATATATAAATATATAATAAACTAAATCATTCTCTTGATCAGTCCCCTAGCTACCTGGGATTAGGGTTTCCAGCTTTGATCTAAGACATGCATGGGGTTTCGTGTATTTATACGGTTTTGCATTTGTTTGTGCAAAAGAAAGCATAGGATACTGAATTGGGATGAGGAAGAATCAATTGCTTTGTAGGAAGCTCCGAATGCATGCAGCCAAAGCTGTTGAATTATCTAATTAATATAAATATTCCTTATATTTTATATATGTTTTCCTCCAATTTCATGTGTATAATCAATTATTGCATGTACTCATGTGAGATCGAGTATATTAATTAAGCAGATCTGCGTTCAAAGTCAGCCCCGATAAAGACGCGCGTCAAGGTAAACAATGAAACATTGCACGTTGCCCCTATATATCTTGCTCATGAACAAATGATCAATGTTATATACATATATATATAAAAGGTTAAGTCAATTTGTGTGTCGCTATGATCAGATTGGTCCGCTTGTGCGTTAATTGATGGGTAAAATCTATTGGGATGAAGGTCCTCATTTTTTAAAGACATTAATAATATTGATCCAAAAGGGGTTGAGAGATATTAGGGTGATCAAGCTAGCACACATGCATCATGAATAAGGTTAAGTTAAATCAAATAACAACTATCAGGAATTAGCAGAAGCAAGGCTCGAGATGGAACAATTGATGTCCAACAGTCCAAGTAATGAGAGTTGGAGGCTCAATTACATTAGGTAGCGGATATGGAGATGCAATCATAACAAAACATGTAGAAGATGGAAATTCAATCCCAACAAGTGTTCGAATAGATGCAATTATTTATGATATCCCAGAACTCTATGCCACCACCATTTTAGAACTTATTTTCTTAAGTTATATGTCTTTTGACTTATTTTGACTTGATGAAACATTTGAACAATTGTGATATTTTAATTATAATATTTAAACGTAGTTTTCTTATTATGAATTTACAGTTTATTGTATCATGATTAGTACCGTTTGAAAGTAACATATTCAGTGTGAACGGTAAATTATGAATTATTATCCTTCGAACACATTTTCGCCGCCATTCAAACGATTAATAAAAAACCATTTGAATGAATTGAGAATCGTCACTTAGGAATAGATTAATAATCAGTTCGAACACTCTGCATGTTTGATCATTCGAACACATTATATTATGTTCGAACCCATTTGTCATCATTTGAATGTATGATAAACCGTTCAAACAAAGATTATCGGACTAAACATTCGAACATAGTTTTTTAATTCGAACGTTTGTCAAGGATGTTCAATTAGATTCTTTTTGCTCAAACACTACCCGACGTGTTTGAATACAAATAAATGGTTCAAACACTGGCTTCATTGGAACAGGATCAAATAAGTTCTCTTCGTTCAAATTAAATTTCCATAATATCTTAACTGCTACCCAACCTTTCGAACAGTATTTTAGGACGAAAATGTTTCATAGCTGAAAATAATTTTCATTCAAATGGGTCGAATAGATTTCGTCCCTAAAAGTATTTTTTTGGGATAAAAAATTTTTTTGTCTCCAAAAATTGTTTGAGACAGGATCTTTTGGGACGAATTAGAGACAAAAAAAATTTGTCTCTGAAAGTCTTTTGGGACGAAAAATGTACTTTTTAGGACGAAAATTTTCATCCCAAAAAATCCATTCTCTTGTAGTAATAGTCAATCGATCGAAATTGTCGGATCAAAGCAAATCACCTTTGGTGGTTCCCTCTTGGCTCAAGCTGGGAACAGAAGACCACCGCTATGGTTCGGTATGTTGCTTTTTATTATTATTATTATTATTATTCTACCCTTAGTTCCTCCGAGCATTGCATTAACTGTAATAGGAACTTGTATGTAGCACTCTACCTTCTCCTCTCATGTATTTATGACTAATTTTAATGAATTTTTTTTCTATTACAATAAAAAATATATATATAAGGCACAAATCAAGCAAAATGACCCCATATTGTGGGACCTTATTATACATAGTACCAATCAATTAGTTGGATAACCTTTTGATCCAATCAATTGAGAATGCTCTAATATTGAAGTCCGCTTAAAAATTAAATTATTAAATCCTCAACCATGTTTGACCTCTTCGACTTGCATGGGTCTTGCGGGTATATCTTACTCTACTATGAAACTTTTCTTAATTTCACAAATAGAAGGAGATCTTTGAATTCGCACCGTTTGGAAATAATCTTAATGTGATTGGATTAGGTTTATGGTAACAAGTGCAAAGAGAAGTTTAGGGTTTATGTTTACAATTTTGTAAGTTGACTAATAAAATTCAATTTAGGAGTGCAATGATAGCATGAGTTGATTTTGAGCATAGGACAAGCCGGTAAGCGTGGATAATTTAGAAATCACCATATATGTGCTCTTCAGATAATAAACTAGAAAGATGGGAAATGATAGAGATACAACTAGCCACCATTCCCATTCCCATCCCCACTTGGACGGGTGGCTATTTTCCCCTTGCCCATAACCAGTGTCCATTCCCCCCACTGATCAGTTGGGTGGACTAGTACCACCACCATCCAGTCACCTCGTTGAACCTTGAGATCGCAAAGAATCCTGCATCCAACTCATTATCGACCAATAAACACATCACAAATACAAAAAAAAGCACAAAAAACCCATCAGACGACCATGGTTGTGAGTCTCAATGACAATAAGAGAAGAAAAAAATGGGCAAGTTAGAGTAGAAGAAGAAGAGAAAGAAAGGGGAAAAAAAAACAAAATAGAAGCAAAGAGGAGGATGTGAAGTAGAAAGAAGAGTGGAGAGAGATGAAGAAGAAGAGATGAATGAGAGAAGAAATGGTGTAAAAATGGTTAGGGTTTGTGGTGTAATGGGCAGCAACCAATATTGTTTTTGGTAACATACCCGTAGAAAACCTACGTACTTGTATTTTGTATATTGATAGTGAAAAGGATCCTCCCCAACTAGCTTGTAATTTCCCTTATTTATGAAAGCATGTTTGATTAGAAGAAAAAAATGGTTAGGGTTTTTTTTTTTGGTATTTATATAATATATATACATGCAGCCTAGTACTCGATGCCCGGCCTGCATGCCCGCATACGAAACTAAGCATAATAACTTAGCCAACTCTACTCTAGAAGGTAGGTGATTAGTTGCCCGCCTATCCCTTAGAGCAGGTTTGGGGGTAAAGATAAAACACAAAATTCTTATCTCATCATTACTATTTTTTCAAATCTCCATACAAAATATAATAAACAATTCAATTTTTTCAAATTCCAATTCAACTTTTTCAAATCTCAAAATAATGATAATATTAAAAAATAATATTTTAAACTTTCATCTAAAATAAAAAAATTTCATCTTACTTCTCAAACCTGCTCGTGGGATTGGTGGAATAGGTAGGCATGGCAGCCCGATGACCAGCCCTCCAGGGTCTACCCCTAGATACAACTATTGCATAACATTTGCACGACTCTCTAATAAAATAATTTTTTTTTTCTGAATTCAAATATAAAAAAAAAATCAAATAATTTAAAAGAATTCATATATATTTTACTATATAGTTGTGTAAAAGTTGTACAATAGTTATATGTTTATTATTTTATAAAAATAATGCATGACATATATAGAGTTGTAATAAAACATATATAGTAGTGGATTAAAGTGGCAAGGGGTGACCCCGCCACCCCTATCACTTATTGCAATAATGGACGGCAACTATCCTGTGTATTGAGTAACTAAAGATCGATATTTATACAAATTAAGAAAGTAAAACCCAACCAAAGTTTGATCGATAAGAAGAAAATATTTTATAACAAGAAAATATTTTATAACATAATATAGCTTTATGATATTCTTATTAAATTGTCTTCAAATGGGAGATATTCTTCCATTAACCCAAGTGTACGATCAAAAGCATGCTCTGTTCATTTTTTGGTCGAGAAGCTTGGTTTGTTCATGAAAATTCGGGAAAAAAAAAATATATCGGGAGCATATATATTTCTTTATACTCTTCTCGAAGAACTAGGTAATTAATCACGTGGAGGCACTAGTACTATATATCCATAGCAGTATCTAGACAATAACTAGATTAAATAGGAATCTGTACACCTACTATATGGATTTTTCCTTCCGCCAGTTTGGTTTAGATTTTCAACGTGTTGCTCATTTGTAATTATAAGCAATTATTTTTATTTTATTGTGTTCATCGAATCTTTTAGTTCAAAAGATTATATTTTGACATAAAAACTCAGGTAAGTTCGTACTAGATCAGGTACTCGAAAAGGTTTGATGATAAAAATTAGATAATTTTGTAAGTAAATGCTAATATACTATCGTACAATAGTGTATTAGCAATTAGCATTTACGTAACTTCGAGAGAATGCAGTATTCTTTATATAATTGATCAACTCAATAATAGTTTGCAATTGCAAAGAATAATAAAAATAATGTTAGATACAATTACAGATTATGTAGTGTTGTGCATTTTTTTAAAAATGAGTAAAATCTGTTATTAAAAAAATTAATTTACAGTCATAGAATGCACAAGCACTCTTTTTAAATAGTAAGACTTATATAAAAAATTAAATTTTTAATAATAAATCTTACTGCACTTTCACAATCAATTACTAGATCCAGCGCTAGCATTAATCCTCTAGATAAATAAAAATAGAGTTTTACTACTTATTATCTCCACACACCATATACAAACTTATTTTTATTTATTTTTATTTTTTAAAATTTTTTTTAACTTTATTATTCTTAAACTAATTTAACTCTTATATTCATCATCCATACATCATATATTTAATAAGAAAAAAATAAAAAATAAATTAATATAAAAAAATATAGTATATAATACGTGGAATGATCATAAAACTTTTCATAAAAATAAATAAATTTAATGATTTATATCGTATTTTTATCCAATCGTACGTATTACTATATACGTGTACATATAAAGTCGTATGCATGGTGAAAGTCATCATTATTATCATCATTGCAATGGAGATGTATCACTGGCACATGTACTCATGAATACTTTTTTCTGGGATATAAGATGAGTAGTGGTGCCCAATCACAGTCCCATTTTGGGTCCTACAACTGAGACAGAGGTATCACGGATGGTCCTATCAATTGCCTCGTGAAACGCGACTCACCCAGCTTCCTCACTCATCAATACTGTGTCTGCGTCTGTGTCTGCAATCTCCTCTGATCTACCCATGTTAAATAGGGCCTTTAACTTTAATTATGGTTTAATCATTTCATTCCCCAGATCAAAGGGTCATAAAAAGGCAATCACCTTTTTCTCTGTAGAAAGACCATTTTCTTGTTCTTCTTTTTCTCGTCTCCCGCCGTTAGTAAAACCATCCCCACCATTTGACTATTTACGTGCATATATCTATATAATATATCCCTTTTTACCTTCTTCTTTTTTTATATAATCTATATGCATGCTTACATACATTCGATGAACTATTTTTATAAACATAATTGTAATTGGAGAATGAGCTCAAAAGGCTACAAAAAGACACACAATCCTACACATTCTGGCAAGCTCACTGCATGCCTTATACACACTTCTACAACAGTGCGTTGGTTGTATGTGTGGGAGAGGGAGAGAGAGAGAGAGAGAGAGAGAGAGAGAGAGACAGCGGTGGCCCATCTAAATCTATGGCTGACCGACTTTGCGGATACGATCGAGCAGATAAAAGAGACTATGCGTAAGACTACGACTGGAAAGATAGTGAACCGAAATAGAATATATAATATAAGATGAGATATTCTTTTTAGCCTTCACGGTTTTTGGTGTTTTCTTTTTGAGATCAAACAAACAAAGCAAACTAGATCGATCTCGGTTAGAAGATTCCGAGGCTCCAGCTAGCGTTTTTTTTTTTGGGAGGGTGTTTAGATTCAAGCTTAAGTTGGGTTTTTTTCTTGTCTTTTGGCAGAATCGGACCGTCAGAGATTTGAATATTACCAAAGATTTATCTGTTTCTGTTTGGAAAACCCTTGTTTTCTTCTTCAGTAACCTCACCGTCTTAAGCTTTTGAAAGCTAGCTAGTTGTTTTGCTTTAACTCGTTTTGAATTCAAGTCAAAATGATGTCTGGTGATGCTTTTTCATTACCCTCCTCCATCGGAGGGTTTGCTCAAGAACAGAATGCAATCCCTAACCCTAAAACTGATCCTAATCCAGCTACCAAGAAGAAGAGAAATCTACCGGGAACACCGGGTAAGGCATGCTCTTTATTTCGTTGTTTTAATTTCTATCAAGAATCTCGTTTATTTCTTTTTCTTTTTCTTCTTAACAGATCCAGATGCTGAAGTTATGGCTCTTTCACCGAAGACTCTCATGGCAACAAACCGATTCATCTGCGAGATATGCAATAAAGGCTTCCAGAGAGATCAGAATCTACAACTTCACCGTAGGGGTCACAATCTTCCATGGAAACTTCGGCAAAGGACGAACAAAGAGGTCCGGAAAAAGGTCTATATTTGTCCGGAAAAATCCTGCGTCCACCACGATCCATCTAGAGCTCTCGGGGACCTCACCGGTATAAAGAAACATTACAGCAGAAAACATGGCGAGAAGAAATGGAAGTGCGAGAAATGTTCAAAGAAATACGCAGTTCAATCTGACTGGAAAGCTCATTCTAAGACCTGTGGAACTAGGGAGTACAAGTGCGACTGTGGAACCCTTTTTTCCAGGTATTTGTTAAATATCATGACCACGTTCAGCTTGCTCTTTTTTCTTTCTGAATCTTGGATAATGGATACGTTGTAGTAGAAATTAATGCTCACGTTGAGGCTTTCGTTTCTTTAAGTTCGAATTAAATGCAACCTTATGATTAGGTAATAAATGGGGTTTGCTATTTTTTGCTCTCATTTAAACAGGAAGGATAGCTTCATCACCCACAGAGCTTTTTGTGATGCCTTAGCTGACGAGAGTGTTAGGCTTACATCACTTGCTGCTACGAATCTGAGTTTCAGAAATGATTCGCTGAATGAGACTGTGATAAATACTCAACCCGGTTTGCCACATGGTTTGTCCGGCCGGGGAGTTCAAGATGCTGCTGGAATTTCGCAATTTGCTCCGGTGTTTCGAGCAGATTTCAACGGCATGGCCATTGGCAGCTCTCTTGGCTTGGATCAGCAGAAGCCCAGATTATCACTGTGGCTTAACCCAGCAAATTCTCAGGTTAATTCCAGCCATGACATGGTGACTGGTACTCATCTATACGCCTCATCATGTTCTACTAGTTTTCCTGATATGGTGCAAGCTGTAGCATCGGCCAATCTCTTTAATTTGTCTTCGGTACCTAACTTTGGAAACTTCAACCAGTTCCAAGTGTTTGATAAGAGTGTTCCAACTTCTGCAAACGCAACTGTCTCTTTAACAGCACCGCCTAATGAATTGAAAGGGGAGGAAGGGAGCAAAGGAAATTTGCTGGAAACCCTATCCTCAATTTACTCTGACAGCCAAAACAAGCCATCAAAACCAGCTGCGCCATTGTCCGCCACTGCGCTTTTGCAGAAAGCAGCGCAGATGGGTTCTACAACAAGCAACCCATCACTCTTCTGTAGCAGTTTTGGAGTAATGAGCTCCTCTTCTTCCAGCGCAACGAGCTTCGATACTCTCAACCAAAACAGAAATGAGCTGCACCAGGTCTTTCAAGATTCCAAGCAGCCAGAGAATTTCAGATCAGCTGGAAGCTTGGCCAGGGCTGACGGAATGTCGGGCAGCTCGAATTTGATCTCATTAACAAGTTCATCATCAAACAGTTTTGATCAGCTCATGATGCAGACAAGTACTGGAACACAAAATGAGCAAGTTCCGTTAAAGTATCATCGAGGCTCAAAAGGGATTGAAAACAGTCTAACAAGGGACTTTCTTGGCGTGGGACGGAGAGAATCTCAACGCTCGTTCTTACCACAGGAGCTAGCAAAGTTTACTTCGATGGGCTCAGCTATGGGTTTGAGCCAATTCAATAGCAACCACTGAGGTCAGTTATCAGCCAAGGAGGACATGTTGTTGTATGAAAGGAAGCCAAAGATATGACAAATTAAGGTTGATGTAGACTTATATTATTGCAATTTCATGCTGGAAAAGTTTGCTTCAATGGGCTCGAAACAATTCACTGGCAACCACTGAAGTCAGTTATCAGTCAAGGAGGCCAGACATGTAGTATTACAGGAAGTGAAAGATATTGGCACACACTTGAGGTTAATTTGTTACATACAATTCCTCTGTGAGTGTGTGCATGTGTGAGAGAGAGAGAGATAGAGAGAGAGATGGCTTGTGAATGGACAGAATTGGTGGGTGGGGGTCCAGTGCATGTCTGAAATGACTGAACAAAGGGCGAACTCCAAGTCATGCATGTTCTTCGTTGCTACTGTTGTCTCTATCGATTTTCCTTCTCTTTTTTTCTTAGCTGTTACTATTGTCGTTGTTGTTGTTTTATACTATATTCTACTTTTCTTTTATATATCTCTTTTTGCTCCTTTCTTTTAACGAATATTGAAGTACTGCACCTAAAACTACGTTATGTAGTTGACCGTCCGTCAAAGTAATCCGGCTAGCAACCTCGTCAACTTCGGTGGGTTTCTAGAGTCCTAGACTTCAGAGAAACGTTTGTATTACTCACAAGTCTGCAACTTGCTCTAGGCGGCTAGCTTTAACCTAAATGTCCACCATTTTCTTTAGTTTATCCCTTAATTATTATTCATAATTACTTTATTAGTTTTAAGGTCGAGGCCTGAGAGTTTAGGCTTTATATGTCTCTTTGTCCTTTTGCCTGGGGACCAAGCTTAGTGTTAGTGACTGTTGAAATTGCTAGGCAGAATCTAGGTGCTGCGTCCCTAAGAAATGACGAAATTTCTGGGGTTGACTATATATGCCCATTCCATAGGTAAGAAAATCTAAAACGTTTCAGACCAGACGTTTGAAGAATTTTTAGAGGAAATTATCTTAAAGAGACTAGTTTAAAGGGATTTTATTTCCATAATCAATATTAACCATTTTATTTGAAAAGTATACCTACCCCTTAAAAGTTGGTTTGACTTGACTTTGGATGTTGGAGTTAGGGTGACAATATTTGATACGATACATTAATTCAATACACACATAAAATAGAAAATTAGCGGGTTTGAATTTGATGTTAATAGATTCGGATCAAAATGGACTAACCCGTTAAGACATAATTTATTAATAGATCACCCGCTTAACCCATTAGTGACCTATTTAGACCCATTAAGTTTTTTACTCAAAATTACAATTATATCATTTTTAACCTAAAAACAAAAATACCCTAATCCTATTTTGTATTTCCTAACTCTTTCTCTCTCTCAGTTCTCAGTTGAGTTAGTTCTCATGACTCACGACTACCTCCCACACTTCCTCTAGCTAGATTGTAATCTTGGTGTTTTTATTATTTGGATTGTAATTTTAGAATTATGTAGTTAGTTTTATATTTTTTGTAGATATTGCGATTTTAAATTTTATGTGAAATTATGTTAATTAGTTCAAATGAACTATTTGCGTAAATTCAACTCATTTACATAAACGGGTCGAAACGGGTTGTGTCGATATAATTTTAATTAATTCATAACAGATCATGTCGTATCAACTCATTATTATTATTTATTCGGTGAGGAGGGTCGAACCCAAGACTCTCATTTTGGAAGTTTGGGTCATGTTATGCCATCAGACCATGTGCCTATATTAACCAGTTATTTTAATAGGTTGTATTAGAATTTGAAAATCTGATCCGTTAAACTTAATGGATCATGCTTGAGTTGACCCATATTGTATAATATAAACGACACAAATTACACTATCCGTTAACTCAATTTTCCACACCTAGTTGGAGCCACCGTATATATACGTTTCTCAATCATCCATTATTTTTATAGGAAGGAAGAAGAAAGAGATAAAGGTAGAAAGCTCGTAATTACTAATTAAGATCCAGAGAATATTTTGGGGTTCCAATGTGGATGCTTGGAAGTTGACTGCATGAACACAGTTGATGCAGGTTTGTAATATGTTTCCTTTAGTTTTCCACATGCATCTGCCAAGAAAAGAAAAGAAGAAAATCCTGGAAAAAAACACAGGAATCAGTTCGTTTTGAAAGTATAAAGAAGAACCGGCCTCTTGGCCCAAAAAATAAAATAAAAATAAAAGGAAGAACCCTATGTAGTTTTGTCTTTTTTTTTCCTTTCTTTTTTGGTTTATTAACAACCATTGTATTCTGGGTACTGACTCTAGTGTTGTCCCCTATCAAACAGTGGATACTTTGTAGGCACTGTACCGAAGAGACTTGACTTTGTTTACAGTACAATACTTTTATATTTTAATTAGGTAGACCGTCCCTTGGATTAGGAGAGTGTCCACGTGCGAAAAGAACTGAAATTTTTAGATTAGGTTTGTGAAGTGAGATGAAATTTTTTTATTTATTTTAAATTAAAAATTAAAATATTATATTTTAATATTATTATTATTTTAAAATTTAAAAAAGTTAAATTGAAATTTAAAAAATTTATTATATTTTGTATAAAAATTTAAAAAAATTATAATGATAAGATGAGATAAAATGAAAATTTTGTATTTAAACTTTTTTTAAAAAGAGTAGGTAGCCACACACATAGTTGTCTCATCCCAAATTTATTAATCAACCCTCACTTGTGGTGGAGGAATATCATGATAATATCAATACATTTTGGGGCTTACATGATAAACGCTATAAACTAACCTAAAACCAAGTGTCAAAATAAACCAAACAACCAAAACAAAAACTAACAAGCCTAAAGCCAAACAAACAACAAAATAAGAAAAAACTAAATAAGCCTAAAAAACAAACAAAAAAGGCAGGAAAAAGATTAACGACAGCGTAACGAGGGAATACCCAGCTTGTCCAAGCGGATAAGACCTCTCAGCAAACTCAGCACTTCCCCAATCTCTTGCTGCTCCACGCAATGACCAAGCGAACTATACTTAGCAAGCCAATCAGCAACTTTATTACCTTCTTTGAATACATGACAAACAGAGTAGACAATCGAATCCAAAAGACCAAGAATCTCCTCCCAAAAATTCTCAAAATACCAAACCTCACATCGCCGTTGTTTCCACCACGAAACCACCACTTGTGAGTCAAGTTCAACTTCCACATATCTAATTCTCAAAGCTTTACAAGCTTTAAGGCCATGCAGCAACGTTAATAATTTTGCCCTATTGTTCAAACCAATCCCAAGAGGAAAGACAAAGGCATGACTTAAATTACCATAATCATTTCTGATAATACCACCCGCCCTAGATGGCCCAGGATTCCCAAGGCTACTACTGTTAGTGTTTAACTTAAAACGACCTTGAGGAGGTTTGCACTAGACCACCAACCTCGAGTATCGCCTTGGCGGAACAAGAGGCGAGATAAGCAAGGATTGTAAAATCTGAGAATCTTTTCTAGAGCATTTTGAAACTTTGTGAATGCCTTGACAGATAGCACGAATCTCATAAACAATCGAATGCCAAACCAAATTAAAAGGTTCAAGACGACCTTCCATGCAAGCAACACATCTACGACTCCAAAAAGGCCAAGAAATAAGAGAAGGAAGAAGGCCCACAATAGTACCAACCTGAGTAGAGGAAGATGCTTGACGAAACCAAAGGGCCACTTACTCTTTCCAAGTACCACGAAGAGGTAACCCAAAGATAGCTCCACAATAGCACCAGATCCACGTAGAAAAGTCCCCTCCAAACAACACATGATTTTGATCCTCATAATTACAAGCATCACAGCAATCACACTTAGAAACAATCGTCACCCCTACACGACGAAAACGATCATCCACACTAAAGGCATTATGCCAAGCCTTCTACATAGAATCCGAAACCTTCAAAGGGAGCAAATTATGCCACATCCAAGGATGCCCATTCATCGTAGAACCCCTAATACGGATACAATCCCACGCAGATTTTGTAGAGAAACAACCACTATCTTGCTTTGTCCATACCCAAACATCCGAACCTCCCTTGCAACCCGCTAGAGAATCCAGAATATCATTCACATGATCATGACCCTCCAAACTAACCAAGAAGTCCACATCCCAAGAATTAGACAGTTGACAATCCTTAACTTTAAGTAAAGGGCTACCAACCATCGGAAGTTCCGAAAACAAGGGACCCTGATCCCGCTACTTATCATACCAGAAGAAAAGATTGCCTTCCCTGAGCCGCCACTTGGAACTTTCGAGGACCAAAGGAATATTTTTAGCAATCATTTTCCAGAATCTCGTACCTTTATTCACATCAATAAGAATACAAGGTTTAAAGCCCACATATTTATCTTTGAAGAACCGAGCCCATAACGAATTACCTTGGATTAAATTCCAAGCAAACCTCATATGCAAAGCCTTTTGCATATCATCAAGATGGCGCAAACCCAACCCACCTTCATTCACTGGAAGACACATGTTCTTCCAAGCTACCCATTTTTTCTTACCTTTCCCACTAGCCTCTCCCCAAAAGAAAGTACTCATTAAGCGGTGCAGTTCCTTAATAATCGATTTGGGAACCTGAAGGACAGCAAACAAATGAAGTGCCATGCTTGATAGCACATGCCTCAGAAGGATAAGACGACCTCCCAAAGAAAGAAGCTTCATCTTCCAGCCATAATTTTATTGCGGACTTTTATAACCATCTCCTCCAAGTGAACTTGCTTGAGCCTCCCTGAAATAATAGGCACTCCTAGATATTTGAAAGGGAAAAAGCCCTCTGAATACCCAGTCATACGCTTAATAGCTCTTTTACGACTCAAAGGGAATTTTTGAGAAAAAATAACCACAGTCTTCTCTCTATTAATACTCTGGCCAAACCAAGTCTCATACTTCTGAAAAATAGACAGGAGTTCCTGAACAGATCTCGTGCTACCATTAGTGAAGATCACCACATCATCAACATACATAAGGTGCGAAATTTGAACCGTGCCTTTGGCTTGCAAAAATTGATCAAATCTTTTTTTCACAACACTATTCTTAAGGAGTCTAGAAAGGACTTCTTGAAGAATAATGAACAGATAAGGGGAAAGAGGATCCCCCTATCGCAAACCACGACCTCCTTGAAAAAAACCCTTATGGGTTCCATTCATCATAATAGAATACCAAGGAGAGGAGATACAAGCACGAATTAAATCACAAACCTAAGAAGAGAAGCCGAAAGTGAGAAGGACCTCCAAAAAAAAACACCAGTCAACCTGTCATAAGCTTTAGCCATATCCACTTTGAGAATAATATTACCACCATGAGCTTTCTTGTTGATAGAATGCACCATTTCCTGCGTCAAGGAAATATTTTTAAAAATACTGCATTCCGGAATGAAAGCACCTTGCTCAAGGGAGATCATGCTAGGAAGAAAACTTGTCAAATGATTAACCAGAATTTTAGAACAAATTTTATAGAAAACCGAACAAAGGCTAATCGGTCTAAACTTTTCAAACCCAGTAGGCACATCAACTTTCGGGAGTAAAACAATAAAAGAGGCCGAATAGAACTGAGGCAACTGCTTAGAGAGAAAAAACTTTGAAATAGCTTCAAAGATATCCTCTTTAACAATATCCCAACAACTCTTAAAAAACCCAGCATCGAAACCATCTGGACCCGGAGAACTGTTAGACGGAATAGAAGACAATGCCTCAAAGATTTCATCCATAGACGAAATACAAGTGATACGTCCATTATCCTCATCAGAAATAACATGCGAGATAAGATAGGACATGTCCGGCAAAACACGAGGGGGATCCGCTTGGAGAAAACCAGAGAAGTACTCAACCGCTCCCTAGTGGATGGCTTCTGGCGACTCAAACACGATCCCATCCGCAGCTCTCATGCCAGATATGCGTTTACGCCTCTTATTAGCCAAACAAGCATGAAAAAATTTAGAATTTCTATCACCTTCCACCTTCCATTTTAACTTTGTCATCTAAGCCAAACGAATGTCCTCCCTACGTCTCCACGAAGACAATTCCTGAGAGGTCAAGACTAACTCCTTATCATTGCGGCATTCCAATCTTGTTGAAGTTGGCTTTCAATCCTTTCCACCTGCCCCTCAAGATGAGCAATATGAGGGGTAGTCCAACCAAAAACCCTTTTATTCCATTCTCGGATCACGACCCAAACCTATTTAAGTTTAGTAGCAAGCTTCCATAAACCCCCACCAGCCACAGGAACCATCCAAGCCCTCTGTACACACTCAAAAAAATCTGGATGATCCACCCACATTTGCTAAAAACGAAATGGAGAAGGACCATAAAAGAAAGGATCAGCCAAAAGTTCAATGTGCATAGGACAATGAACTAAAGTAGATCAAGGAAGATAAGAACAAATAGCATTAGAGAAACAGGACAAAAAAGTAGCATCAATAAGCACCCTATCAAGTTTAGCCCAACTCCGAGATAACCCCTGTTGGCCATTACACCAAGAGAATTTGCTACCTTTAATTTTCATATCAATCAAACCCCTCTGTTCTATCCAACTATTAAAATCATCCATAGCAACCTGAAGCCTAGGCCGGCCTCCCCTCCTTTCCGAGTCAGAATGAATAATGTTAAAATCACTTGCAAATAAACAAGGCTCGACTCCAATACGATTCAAGCACAAATCAGCCCATAACTCCTGCCTATCACTCCGAGAACATTTAGCATAAATGAAATGACATAAAAAAACTTGATTACTGACTTCAACACGAACTGAAATAAATTGAGAGGTCATACCAGTAATACGAACCACAACGGCATTATTCCAGAATAACCACACTTTCCCACCAACGGCTTCATTAGACATGCCATTCTCAAAACTCAAACACCTCATCAAACTGTTAGCTTGATCAAAACTAGTAAAAGGTTCCATTAAAACTACGATAACAGGTTTGAGCGACCCAATCAACTTCTTTAACTGACCTTTAGAGGTACGAATCCCTCTAATATTCCATACAAAGATGGAGCCAATCATAGAGAAAATTTAGTGGTTCGGGTTTGGACCCTAGTAGAGCTCCTGACTTTCACAAATTGTTTTTTCAAATAAATTATCTTGGGAACGAGATCCCCCTTAGACTCAGTATGATATTCCTTCTCCTGAGGCAAGACATCTGAACCAAGATCAGGTTCAGGATTAGAAACCGAGTCCCCTGCAAAAATAAATTCGTCTATATTTCTGGGACTCTCATGCACGTGAGCTTCTGCAGCATCCGAGAAATCCCCTGCATCAAGACTAACATCCTCTATTTCAGTAACTACCTCATGACCTTATTGATCAAGAGCGATAGACTGCATCTGCGGACAAACCTCAAACGACAGTTCATTAGCATGAAAAGAGTCCAAAGTAAGAGGGACTCCAGTCATCTCCGAAACCACCCTTTGCATCTGAACCAACAAAGGAGATTGCACCCGTTGTGTACCCATCTGCAGCTCAGATGAGGGTGATTGCACCAACTGGAACTCATCTATAATTACACCCTCATCAAGAATTTTCCCAGCACTCGTTTGGGCAGCCCCATTAGAAAACACAACCAAATCCTGCTGTACATTCGATAGTCCCCCTACTACGAGATCCTTCCCAGACCCTTCCTGAACCTCAACCTGCTAAACCACTACCTTCTCTATGTCTTTAGCCTTCGGATCCTCACCATTAGTAACACGTTTTTTACGGACCCAGGTCTTCTCCCCATTCACAGCCTTCCCAACGCGACACGTATGGGAGTTATGTCCCTGCACTTTGCATCTACAACAGAAAGCGGGAAGAGTTTCATAAATAATTTCTTGTTTGTGACTTGAGGGCATACCAGGGACTCCAATCCAAAAGAATGGAATGGGTTTAACCGCCACATCCATCTCCACGCACAATCAAGTTCCATCCGTGCGAGTTACACATCGGGTAGGATTATCTCTTCTGATGAACTTGCCAATAGGAGTAGTGAAGATACGTAAAAATGACTCATGATAGAAGTTAGGTGGCAGACCTGGAAGCACAATCCAAACCGGAACCATGGAGGGTTCCTCTTCTTCACTGAAATCAGGATTCCGGTGGAACGCACGATAAAACACCCCATCTATATCGCAGGCTTAATGAGACAGACCCTTCAGGAAATCATTCTCAGACAAAAACCAGACGAACACGTTGCGAGGATGCTGCATAGTAGAGACCACTGGAGTACCATCTAGACCCTAACGACAGTGGATGAAGGCTCTAATGGCATCCAAAGAGGGACGGCTCCGAAGAAACTTCAGGATTATCGAATACTTGAAGGGTTCAGCCGAACGTGAGATCTCTTCTTTTGAAAACTGAAAATAAAGAACACCATCTGCACTCTTAGGCAAACGAGGAGGGACAACAACCTTTGGGAGAGGCTGGGGCACAGCCGCAGCGAGTTCTGCAAAAGAACGATGCCCAGCTGTGGCTGCCATGCAGCCCTACGTAGCACGAGATCGTATCATCTTTTGTATTTAAACTTATTGTTATGAGTCTCACCTTTTTATTGGTACTTATAGTTTGCAGGACCAACTTTTTGAGACCAGGGTCGGGGAGCATCTAGCAAAATTTTTCTTAAATTTTAGTTAAGTTTTTTTTAAAAAATTTTTCTTAAATTTTAGTTAATTTTTTTTTTAATTTTTTCTTAAATTTTATTCATATTTTCAAAACATACGTCTCACTCTCTATTTTTTTATTCTATTAAAATAAAGTTTTTCCTATTTTTCTTTTATTATTCTTTCTCACTTCATTTTATAATATTAACCACTCTCTCTTTTATCTTTTTCCTTCTTTTTGAACTATTACTCTCTACCAAATATTTTTAAAAAATTAAATTATTTTTTTGTGAATACGATAAATATTTTCAAAATTATTTTGTTTTTTAAGAAAAAAATATTTTTTTGTCAAAATTTGCTTGTTCTAACAATAATATTTTAAAAATTAGTAAGGAATTGAAATCATATATAGCACTGTGAAAATGTGTGTTTGTTAATAAAAATTAGTTAAATATTTAGTAAAAATGAATTTACTTAATATTATTGAAAGATATACAAATATAATCATCCTCACATTAACAAAAACAAAACAAATATATTTTTATGATATTTTTTCTAATTTTGAAAAAAGAGTGGGAATAATAAATATATCTAAATGTAATATTAAATTTGGAATAATAAATTTGGGGAGCAACTATACACATCCTAAAATCAAAAGTTACTATAGGGAAGATGTACCTCATTTTTCTTCCCTTTTCATTTTTTTTTTTCCTATAATTTAGCTAAGGACCAATTATGAGGAACCGGATGCTAGTGCTCCAAGGAGCTATAGCTTTCAAGTTTGAAGTATTGCTATATGTCGTGTCAACATATATATATATATATATATATATATATATATATATATATATATAATTTGTACAAATTCTAAATAGATAAGTCTTGAACAAGTTTTTATAAAAAATTAGATCCCACCATAAAAAAAATATAAAAAAACTTTAAACCACACTTTTTTTATTATTTTATTCTTCCTAAATTAATTGAGTTCTTTTGCTCAACATCCATACATCACACATTTGGTAAGAGAAAAAAATTAAAAAAATTAAATATGATGTATGGTGTGAGGATGATGAGTAGAATATTTCTTTTACCAAAGTACCTACGCGCTACAAGAAAATTCTTTATTTGTAACTAATTATTTTGTTAGAATATACAAAATCAGATTAAGGCATTGGAGTTAAAGTCTTGAGAAGCCAAACAAAGAAGTTTCAAAGATGAAAATGATCAGCATGATAGTTAAGTTAGTTGGAAGTCTTAAGAAGATGGGATAAGTTAGTTATGCCAGATATTAAAATCTGTATGGTATAGTTAGTTGTTAATATGTGTATAAATTGAAGTCATGTACAACTTTTGTATTCATTCAGTTGCTTAATAAGAAATTCCATTACCTTTTTTCTCAAAGCTTTCCTTCTAGTTCTTTGTTTTCAATTTGCAGATTGTAGAATTTTACATGGTATCATCGAGTATAAAATTTCCGATGCTTTCTTGCTGATTTCTTGATATTTTTTCTTCTTGCTTGCTTTTATGGCAAACTCTTCTTCTTCTATGACAAATCCTTCTGATGATTCTTCAAGTCCTTACTTTCTTCATCCCAACAACAACCCTGGAGCCCTTATTGTTTCTGAGATTTTAGGTGGTGAGAATTATGTTGCCTGGAGTCGATCAATCTCCATTGCTCTCACTATGAAGAACAAGATTTCCTTCATTGATGGAAGTCTACCTCAACCCAATCCTAATGACACTCGTCTTCAAGTTTCTTAGCTACGAGCAAACAATCTTGTTTTGTCTTGGTTAATGAATTCCATCACAAAAGAGATTCGCGGAACTCTTCTTTACTTCAACAATGCATCTAATATTTGGGATGAATTAAAGGTTAGATACCTTCGCAATGAAGGTCCACTAGTATTTACCTTGGAGAAGTCTTTTAGTTCAATTTCTCAAGGCTCAAACTCAATCACTATATATTTCAGTGATTTCAAAACCCTTTGGGATGAATACATTAGCTATCGTCCTCTTCCCACTTGTAGTTGTGGAATTATGGAAACTTGCACTTGTGCCATTTTAAAGAATCTTGCTGACCGCCAACAAGCAGACTATGTGATGAAGTTCTTGATTGGTTTACATACTTCTTATTCAACCATTTGAAGCCAATTGCTGCTTCTTTCTCCCTTACCAACCATGGGGAAGCTTTTTTCTTTGCTACTAAGAAGAAAGCCAACGTTCTTTGACAAATGTAGTAGGTCTCCCTCTTGATTCTCATGCTATGGCTATGACACAATCATCCAGATAGATGTTTTCAAATGGATCAAAATTCAGCAAAGCAAAAGGCAAATCTAATGTCATTTGTTCTCATTGTGGAAAGGTCCTCGAGGAAAAACATTGCTTTCTACACGATTGCCCAATGCAAATGTTGCATCTTCTTTGGAGCAGACTTCAAATATCCCAAACATGCCCTTTTATCAAGAGCAAATCCAAAATTTGATAACACTTGCTAATAGCCTATCCAATTCAACTATCAACCCTAATTTTGTAATCAATACTGCTTCTACATCAGGTAACAACTTAACATCCTTTTCATCAACCATTAATTCCCTTTAGATACTTGATACTGAAGCAACAGATCATATGATATGTTCTCGACACTTCTTCACCTCCATAAAGTTACCTACAAAACCTTCTTCAGTCCATTTACCAAATGGTCAATCTGTTCCTATAAGTTTTACTGGAACTATCAAGTTTTCTTCTGATTTAGTATTAGATAGTGCTCTCTATATTCCCTCTTTCAACATCAATTTTATTTTTGCTTCAAGATTGACTAAAGACAATTATGTTACTTTGTTCTTCTTTCAATCTAAATATATATTGCAGGACTTCAGCAAATGGAACATGATTGGGCTTGCTGAAGTCAGAGCTAGTCTATATCACCTCATAAATTTTCCTGTTGTCACAAAGGAGCATTTACCTGATTCAAATAGCTTCTCTTCCATTGTTTTGGCTAATACCTCTACCACAAATCATAACATTTGGCATTTTCGATTGGGATACCTTTCTCTTGCCAAATTACAAGTTATTAGTTCTTTTGATTCTTCTGTTAAATCATCTCACAATCATGCCTATGAGATTTGTCCTTTAGCTAGACAAAAGAAATTTCCATTTCCTGTATCACAAAATAATTCAAATAAAGCCTTTCAATTAGTTCATTGTGACATTTAGGGTCCATTTTCTACTACTTCTCATTCTGGCTACAAGTACTTCCTTACAATAGTCGATGATCATACAAGGTTCACCTGGCTTTATCTTATGAAAACAAAATCAGACACTCAATCCTTACTCATCAACTTTATTACTTATGTTCAGACTCAGTTTAATACCCAAGTACAAACACTTAGAACAAATAATGGCGAAGAATTCAGTATGGCCTAAGCTTTATCAAGAATATGGCATAATCCATCAATTATCTTGTGTGGAAACACCTGAGCAAAATGGTTGAGTTAAAAGAAAACACCAACATCTATTAAATGTAGCCAGAGCCCTTCTTTTTCAATCTAAATTACCTTTACCTTATTGGAGTGAGTGTGTATTAACTGCCACACATCTCATCAATCGAACCTTTTCATCTGTACTCAACAATAGTACACCATATGCTCTACTTTTTCAAAAGCAACCTGCATACAACTACCTTAAAGTCTTTGGTTGTTTATGCTTTGCTAGTACCATCAAGAACAATCGAGGCAAATTTCAACCTATAGTTTCAAAATGCCTATTCATTGGTTATCCACCTACTATCAGAGAATATAAAATACTTGACTTTCAAACTCTCAAAATCTTTATCTCTAGACGTGATTTTTCATGAGTCTATTTTTCCTTCCATACCAAATACTACTCAATACCTTTTGTTTTGCTTGATTTTCCTCAAGTATTTGACTCCACAGTACCTATCACCTCTTATTCTTCATCACCTCTCTTTTCCAGAGCCAATCCTGAAAATACAAACCTTTAGAAGATCTAAAAGAGTTAGTAATCTTCCATCATATTTGCAAGATTTTTATTGTGGTAATATGACTTGGGCTCCTTCAATAACTTAGGCGTCTTCCAACTACTGTATTTCCTTGTCCTGGTAAGCCTTATTCCATTACTTCTTACCTCTCTAGTACTAAATTGTCTCCTAAGCATAGAGCAATTACTTCTGCTATATCAACCACTTTTGAACCTAAGACCTTTAAACAAGCTAGCTCACACCCTCAATGGAAAGTTGCCATGTCAGATGAAATTAAAGCTCTTGAATTAAATAACACTTGGGATCTTGCTATTCTTCCTCCAAATAAGACTGCAATAGGATGCAAATGGGTTTATCGTGTCAAATTTAAAGCTGATGGAACAATTGAAAGATACAAGGCTAGATTAGTGGCAAAGGGCTACACTCAACAAGAAGGCATTGACTTTTTTCACACATTCTCTCTAGTTTCCAAAATGGCAATTGCCCGAACCTTACTATCAATTGCTGCAATTAAGCATTGGCATTTACATCAACTTGATGTAAACAATGCTTTTCTCCATGGAGATTTTAATGAAGAAGTATACATGTAGCTGCCACTAGGATATTCCTCACCTACTGATCCTAGAGTTTGCAAACTCAAAAAGAGCTTATATGGTCTGAAACAGGCCTCAAGACAGTGGTTTTCAAAGTTGTCCTCCTCATTACTTCAGTTTGGTTTTCTTCAAGGAAAAACTAATTCTTCTTTATTCATCAAACATACTGCAACAAATTTTGTGGCACTTTTTATTTATGTTGATGATGTTATCATTGCTTCTAACAATCTTGATGATATAGTTGTTGTTAAGAAGTTTCTGCATGATTCCTACACAATCAAAGACTTAGGAGAGTTGAAGTATTTTTTGGGGATTGAGTAGCTAGGTCAGCCAAGGGCATTTCTTTATGCCAATGCAAGTATGCTTTAAACATCTTGCAAGATAGTGGTTTTTCTGGTTGTAAACCTGTGGCTTTTCCTACGGAATCTACACTAAAGTTGAGTGCAAGTGATTCATCTCCTCCTCTGTCAAATCCTGAATCATATAGAAAACTTGTTGGTTGTCTTCTGTATCTTACTATAACCAGACATGTTCTCTTTTACTCAGTACAAGCACTAAGCCGATTTATGGCTAATCCTAAGACTAAACATCTTCAAACTGTTGAAAGGGTTTTCAGATATATCAAGGCAACACTAGGACAAGGCATATTTTTGTATGCAGCTTCCTCTTTACACTTGAAGGCTTATTCAGATACTGATTGGGCATGATGCATTGATACCAGAAAGAGTGTCACTGGTTTCACAGTGTTCATTGGAGATTCCCTCATCTCATGGAATTCGAAAAAGCAACCAACTGTTAGCCATTCATCAGCTGAGTCTGAATATAGAGCTCTAGCTTCCACAAAATGTGAGGTTCAATGGTTGATTTATCTACTAGCTGACATACAAACTCCTCATCCTCAAGCTGCCTTGCTTTATACTGATAGCAAACCAGCCTCTGATACTGCTTCAAATCATGTTCAACATGAAAGGACAAAACATATTCAGCTAGACTATCATCTTGTTCGAGAGAAATTGCAATAAGGCCTTATCAAAATCATTCACATTCCCTCTAAATATCAGTTAGCAGACATACTGACCAAACCACTTGGATGTCTTAATTTTCACCATCTAATCCGAAAGATGGGAATGATTAATATCCATTCCCCTCTTGAGAGGGGCGGGGGGGGGGGGGTGTTGGAATATACAAAATCAGATTGAGGCATTAGAGTTAAAGTCTTGAGAAGCCAAACAAAGAAGTTCCAAAGATGAAAAGGATCAGCAAGACAATTAAGTTAGTTGGAAGTCTTAAGAAGATGGGATAAGTTAGTTATGCCAAATGTTAAAATCTATATGGTATAATCAATTGTCAATACGTGTATAAATTGAAGTCATGTACAACTTTTATATTCATTCAGTTGCTTAATGAGAAATGCCATTATGTTTTCTCTCAAAGCTTTCCTTCTAGTTCTCTGTTTTCAATTTGTAGATTGTAGAATTTTACATATTTCTTGTGAAAATTATTATTTCCTTTCAAAATGAGTATGTTTTTGTCATAAATAATTATTCTCGTCACAAACAATCCGTCGCAAATGTTTGTTTTCTTGTAATGGCACGTACAACGAGACTTATCTATTTAAAACTTATACCTAACATTACTATATAGAAAACAGTTCTGTGACTTTTGATGAAGCCTAGGGTAAAAGTAATGGATAATACTATATAAAACGAACTTGCCTTCACGCTATTATGTATTGATCGTAACAAGTTGGGAGATGTCTTTTTTGAGAAATGTTATATATAAGCTTTACACCGCTCACTTCTATTTAATTAATATGTGTTTTGTTATTTTTTTTTCTTTTATTCAAACACACACATATATAAGCATTAAGATAGAATGAAAAAATGTCAAATTATTTGTTGATCATTGAGTAGATGTATATGGTGTAAAACTTTCATGTAGAATTTCTCTTTTTTTTTCTTTGTTTAACTCACCATTTTCTGCCACACCAATCTGTCTCACTAGGTCATGAGATGATCTATTAATGTATCATGACTGACTCACTGTGTGAGTACTAGTGGCTTATATACGTATGTAAAAGTCGGTATCGTACATACGTGTATAGCTTTTGTGTACAAGATTGATATTTCACAATTTATACTAGGTATAAATTGTGAAACAAAATACAATGTTATTGTTGATAGGAGTGAGTGCTAATTCCTTGATAACTAGTTTATACTTGATACTAGTTTATTTTGTATGAGTTATTCTATTCTCAAACCGTTGTGTAGAGCACATCATCCACACTACTTCAATATTAAGATTTCATTTGTAAGATTCAAATTTTAAAATTTATCTTCTAAATCAATTATGCAACATAACCAGTGTCATATAGTGTAGAGGCCTTAAAATAGACGCAATACTACGGTTTTTACACAAAATGATATTAAGAAAATCATATATATATATATATATATATATATATTATGCCATATATCTTTTACAAACACACGTGTATGTGTGTGTATGTATATACAAAAGCACAATCTTGTCAAAAAAATAAATTAGCTGTAACAACGCAAAAACTACAACTAATGAGGTCCAATATTAAACAAAACGCAATGATAACTTTTTAATTTCATGATTTGCGGCCTTCCTATATATCTTCCTTTAATTTATTTTTTATTATATCATGTGTATGTGTATGTGTGGAGAGGGATCAAAGAGATTCTGTGGTATGAATTAAGTCTTTATAAATGACGTTTGGATTTTGGAGGAAGGTAAGAACATGATATGTATAGTTTGGATGTTGTCTTGCTGATGTTATATATTCTTTTAAGGTAATATTCGTGAAATCAATTTCTACTCTACATTTCATTTTATGTTATATAGCTAAATATGAATTTTCTCGCTGCTAATAAGAGATATCGATCGTAATTTTTATGTTATTTTTGTGTCCACATAATATCATCAATAGCTCTGTTAATAGCTTTGGATATATTTCACCTGCAATATTATACACTTTGTGTTATTGTTATCGAGACAATATAACATTTACATGTAATGCTCTCACCGCTAATATTGCAACAAAATCACAAAATTGAAGCCAAATTCATCTTCCTTAAAACCTTTACCCTTTAAAAAACAACTATCCAATCACACTTGAATAGTGCATATCGAGATCTATCATAGTACATAATCTTAATTATTCATGTTAATTGGTCATACTAGATATGTTCATTTTCAATGTATACACTAACAACACAATTATGAATTTTTTTTTCCCATTTTCATGATTCCTAATTTGAGACTTCATCTGTGGTGACCACAGGCCCTACTTGGGACTTGGCATAAGGCTAAGCAGCCATGATGCTCACCAAACGGGCAAACACCCCTTGCGTTCTGTGGAATGTTATCTGCTTGGCATGCGTGTATAAATTAGTCACAACAAAAAGAAAGTTAATTTACATGCCACATATAGAAATATAAGTACCAAAGAAATTTTCTAAATTTGCCAAACAATAGTTTATCTATAAGTCACATCTACACCACTGTTAGGAATATTACAGACCATACTTGTTCATTGCCCAAATCACAAAACCATAAAATATTACAAATCTCAATATCTTAAGGGGGACAGAACCCCGAAGCTACTCCTCGGGTTGCACCAAAGTCTACAGTTTTGGGAAGCTTCTCCTCATATCCCGCCTCATTTCCTATATCTACATCAAAGTCTACAATTTTGGAAAGCGAAACCATATTGGGACTACCATAGTGAAATTTCAAGAAAGTCTCAATAAAAATAGTTCACCTTAATAATAATTCCCGAGCACCCAATGCTCAAACATCACCATAGTGTTCATTTTCCAAACCCCTAGTTCATTCAACAACATGAAACCATCAACATTTGACCCCAGGTATAAAACTCAACATGAAAACCATATTGCTAACCATTTCCGTTTATTAACATGTGCGCCAAGGTCTCCCCTTCACATGGTGGTACGCACACACTGGCTCCCTTCCCCACACTACAAGTAATGACCATGTGTACAACTTCCTAATGAGCGACGCCTAGCTCCTCGTCCTTCACCATAGCATTTTCTCTGGCCTTTGCTAGTTGAGAGGCCATGGTTTCAACCCAAGAGCGTTACCATCTAGCCCAAGCCTAGTGACCCAGGGGATGTCACTTAATTCTTAGACGCTCTTGAGTAACCAAAAAAGCTCCACCAATATACTTCCCCATCTTATCTTGGGGTCATGATTTACTCACACATTCAGAAATTTCTCTTAAATAGTAAAGTTGATACTTATACAGAAAAACACTTTAACAAAAATAGCCAATAACCATAATGAGGAATTATGCATGCCGAAGGATACCAAAAGAAGGGGACAAAGACGTAATAGGTCATCACATGACATACTTATAGTCACTACCCAACATTTCTAGCATTGTCATAGGAAAGAATCTACCTCTACGGTGAGCTTTCACTAAAATGTGTGTTGTTTATTTGGTCTTTCTTGTTTGATGAAGGCTTTGGCATCTGAGTATGTTTCTCTTGGATTTGACCATGGCATTACTATTTAGAATGCTTAAATGTGTGCCACAGGAATAGATGGGTTTGACAATCATTTTTAGCTTCATTTACCAACCGATCAAAATGGCATCGATGCCCCCATTTATTATGCATAACTGTCAAGTTATTGGAACCTGAATAAATAAGAAAAGCATTCCCTCATGATACTTTCCCTTTCCCAAGTGATCTCTCAGGATTTCCGGCTTCCCTACAATACCTTTACCAAGGGTACTGTCTTAAACCTTAACTTCTGCTATTTCAATCTAGAACTTGTAGTGACATTTCTTCATAGGTAAGATTTGGTTAAAACTGAATCTCACCCAGGCTAATTATTTGGGTGGAGATGTGGAATATGTCGTGTACATCTCCAAACTCAGCTGATAGGATAATTCTATAAGCCATTGGGCCCATCTTTTCCATCACTTGATAAGGTCCAACATACCTTGTGCTCGATTTCCCTTTCCTCCCAAATCGTTTTACACACTTTATGGGTGACATTTTAATGTACTCCCAATCTCCTCCTTGAATGACAAGTCTCTTCTTCGCATGTCGACATACCTCTTTTGTTAACTTTGTGCCGCTGCCATCTTTTCTTATATGATTCTAACTTGATCCATTATTTCTTGGATCAACTTTGGTCCAACGAGCTTGCCTTCTCCAACTTCATCCTAGCACAGAGGCGACATACTTTTCCTTCCATATAGGGCCTCATACGGAGCCGTTAGAATAGTTGCCAGGTAACTATTATTATAGGTAAACTTAACGAGGGTATGTAATGCCCGTCCTTGTGGTGGGACCTTAATAAAATGATTTTAGAAAAAGACGACGGTAATTACCATTCGATTTAAAACTTTTTACTTCCATACCAAGGTGCAAGACTCTACGTTATAAAATAAAATATGCTTTGAGAATGAAAGGGATTTATAGCGGAAAAATATAAATCTTAAGATAAAAAGGCCTCTCATATATTTAAACTCTCATGCCTAGACTTCCGTGCTCTTCCCCTAGGCCATACTCGTCTTGACGCGTTCTGCTCATTCAATTCCTGTGGGGGGGGGGGAAGGCACACATAAAAACTAAAATGAGTCAAATACTCAATAAGCATTACTTCATACAGTTAAAATATAATAACATAGGTTTTCAGTCATGCATTTATCACTCCATATATACCATACGTACATGCATACATGCATTCCTTTGAAAACATCACTCGGCGGGATTTTTTTTAAAAAATGATTTTCTTTTCGCAAAACGTTCCCCTGTTATTGCCTTCATTTCTTAAAGAGTGCGATGTTTTCATACATTATTTCTTATCACTTTCTTTGGCCATTTGCACACTATTACGTCCTGCGTGCTGGGGTTAGCGGTCTTTTGGACCTGGATTCACCCGTGGCCACAGGTTGTAATCCCTTTCCGCCAGGGTGTAGCACAGGTGCACTACCAGTACTACTTACCCAGCATTGCAATCTGCCTAATCCATTCTTTTGGTACCCTTTTCATTCATTTGGCCGTTATGTATTTTCATACACTAAAGCATTCAGTCCTTTTCATTTAACAGTTCATTCATGGAAAAATATTATTGAAAAGTATGAGCTTAAACATCATCTTTCATTGCATAATTTAAATCATCAGTCAAAGCACGAGGCATGAGCCTTAACATTTCTTTTCGTAGAAAATACATACAATAGATACTATGTATAATCATCCATTCACATGCGTACAATTAATACTTTGGTTGCATAAAAAGGGGATGCCAAGAAGGGCCATACATAGTTATACTTTAAAAAGTTATGCTTAGCATGCTTTCGTAAAACATCCTTCATGTCATTTTGTAAAGTATCGTAAAGGAAAAACATTTCATTTCTTCATTTTCATATCGTTTAGAAAACTCTAGAAGGGTATGAACATAATATTTACCTAGACTCCAGGCTACTTTCATACCATGCAGTCCACTCATGTGCATGTCAGATGATAACCTACATGCATACATATAACCTTAGCATTATTCTCTATCTAGTGCATAAGCAGCTAAACTTAGAAATAGAACTACGTTTCACTTGAAACACTCTCCTTCTATCCCGTGCTCTTATGTGTCCCTTACTATGATAAAACTTTTGGGGATCCACTTATGGACACTACCTCTTCCAGTCTCAACCTTCTATTTCGAGTGCTTATCCACTAGAGTGAACCCATGATTCACCTTAGGATTAAGACACTAAAACCTTTGTCTTACTTTTCTTATTGACCACATTCTGATGCATGACTCAGACCAACTAAGTCATGCATCCCAATCCTAGACAATACACCCATCACTATCTTCATGTATCTTAACCCACTCTAAATCCTTATTCACATCCATACACGCCACATAGCTTTAAGTCAACTCTGAGGCTTAAGCACCGTGTAACCATACTTAGGACAGATTACCCATTACATATGGTGAATCCGTCCGATACATGTGTCTAACCAGATTACACACGTACCTTACCCCTTTATTATCTAAGACCAATATATAGTCCGTTGATCACTTGCTTGTATGGACAAGCACCATACTCCAATACCAACCTTCTCTCAACCTGGCTAGCACGACTTTTCATGCTACCCGTCCCTTTAGATAGTTCATCCCAACACTTAACACGGCAAAACTCCATTCATAACTACTCTTCATGTCACGTCATATAGCTCGAGACTACTCCCAAGCTACACTGTGACCTTGTCAGGTCACTTGACATTCCGCTACGTCATTATTATGCTAATTCCTAACTCATCATGAGTATGGTCCCTCACATACTCCTATCACATCGTGACATCTTGTCACATTCCTACTACGTCGCTCTTACACTAACTCTTCACCCATCACAAGCAAGACTTTTGATTTAACAATGTCACTTTGTGACATTCCCCCATCACGTTTCCACTGCACTACTCTGATACCTTCTTGCCACTTCACACATACTCTCAGCCATAAGTTGGCTACATGGTGACACTTATCACCTTAGACTACAAGCCACATCGTAACTATTTCGGGACACTGTTCCACAGTTCTGGACACTACTCACAACGCTCTACGCTCATCAACCACGCAACCATCCTTATCTTCACGACACACCACATGTACTCCCTTCACATACGCTACTCCACATCACCACTGTGGCATATAAGCCATATGGTACATCATTCCACCACATGGAGTACACTCCGCGTGTATTCCCTACACACATGCTACGCCACATAGAGTACACTTTGGGTGTACTCTTCCCATCCATACATTACGTCACGTCACTACTACAGCACACACTTCACACCCACACTTCACAGTATAGCACATTATACAAATACGCCTAACACTTCACTACACAACACATCACAATACAACAAACTCCACAAATACTAACAGCACAGTCCACAACCTAACCAACCAATTAAAATCTAACACAAATAATAAGGGATAGAGGGTTATAACATCATCGAGATTGACTCGTGTGTTGTTCGCTGACAGTCACGGTCGATGACGTCGGAAGGGTCATACATTGCGGCTAAACTGCGTATGGTGGCTATTTGGGTATTTGGATAACTAGGTGTGGTCTTGGAAGGGCTCATGGTGGCCTTATAGTGGCAGCGAGGGAAGTAACACGGCAGATCTAGCTGTGTACAGTGGCGGTTAGCCACATACAGTGGCTATCCACCACATAAAGTGGTAGTTTGGGCCTAGGCTAGGCTAGGGGAGATTAAGGGAGGCTGAGGGTGGCCTCATGGTGGCTAGAGTGGTGGAGCATGGCGAAGCCGTGAGTTTCTAAGGGAAACCTTTGTGTCTCAAACAGGGAAAATGGAGGGAGGGATCGACTGGTTGTGGCTGGCCATGTAGGAGCCTAGGGGGGCCGTTGGTGGAGCTGTGGTGGTGAGGTGGAGGCAGTACGGTGGCCTACGGCCATGAATCTAGGTTGTGCATGAGGGAGAGTCGGTGAGAGAGTGAGAGAGAGTGGAGGAGCTAGGTGGCTTGGTTGGACATGGGGGTGGCTAGGGGAGGTCGCCGGTGGGAAGAGGAGCCTCTGGTGGTGGTGCGGTGGCCGTGGGAGGTGGAGGTCGGCCGTGGGAGGCGGAGGTCAGCCGTGGGTATGGAGAACCCTTGTGTTGGAAGGGCTACGTGTGGTTGAGGAAAGGGCTACCGACTTCGAGTCAAAGGGAGGAGGAAGGGGGAGGTCAGGCTATACTCATGGTGGTGCTAGGTGGCCTGCGTGGCCGTGTATGGCGGTGCTAGGAGCTGCGCATAGTGAACCCGTGTGTAAGGAGATGCGGGCATGCATGGGAAAGGGTGGCCACGAGATTGAGGCTGGGTTCGGTGGTGGGAGTTCGTCGGCATAAGAGGAGACCAATGGTGGTGGTGATGAGATTGGGCGGCACACGGCGGCGCCGGACTGGAGGATAAGAGAATTAGCTAAGGGAGAAGGGGTGCGTGCGGCGTAAGCTGAGGGAGGAAAGAGAGAATGAAGGGAAAAGTGAGGGAGAAAGAGAGAGGGCTAGGGTTTTAATCCAAACACTTTACCTTAGGGTCTTCAAGGCAATCTAATGGTCAGTTTTAAATACTGATTTGAAAATGCATAAACATTAACTTAATTAAAAGCACTGAGAGGAATTAAGATAGAATATAATTTAAACTAAACTTTAGTTTGTAAAATAATATTCCTTCATCATTAATAAAATGATGAAGTCTTATTTAATATATTTAAGAGAATAAAACCATATAATTAATTAGAGTTTTCAATAGAATTTAAATCCCATAATATTTTAAATAACTGAAATAAAAATGATTTCCTACAATTATAATATTTTTTGGAACTCTTTAAAAATATTATAATTGTCTTATTTAAAATCAAGTTTAGTCAAATAACACTAGAAATATCTCATATATATTTCCAGGACATTAAAAATATTCAAGAGCTTTAAAACATTGGACTTACTTTAGAAATTACATTATATTTTTAAAAACACACCATCAAGATTTGGCACACTTAATGAGGCTCATAGTCGCTAGAGAGAAGGGACAGACTGTCACATCGGACAGAATTTGCTTACGTCAAAAAGAAGGAGTGGGGTAATACAAGGTATATGATTCTCTCAAGTACCCCAAAGTTCCAGAGCTGCATGTCTTCCAATTTCTAAATGGTTTGTTATGATTGGTCATCCGTCTATAGGCAATAGGCGATGCTGAATCTCAATCTAGTGCTTGTAGCAACTTGTAAACTCTTCCAAAAATGGGAAGTAAAGTCTTGTGTCCCGATCTGATACTATAGCCTTAGGCACTCAATGTAACTTGACTATCTCCATGACATACAATCAGGCTAATTTACGTAGGGTGTCCGTATTAGTAACTAGAAGAAGATAAGCACTCTTAGTCAATCTATCCATGATCACCCATATCAAATTTCCACTCAGAGTCCTTGGCAGCCCGACCACAAAATCCATTGTTATATCATCTCATTCCCATTAAGGGACTGATAGGGGTTGTAAGCTCCTAACGGGTCTTTGGTGTTCTGCTTTTACTTGTCTGCACATGGGACATCTCTCAATGAACTAGGCTATGTCTTGTTTCATTCATTCCCACCAAAAACCGTTCTTTAAATCTCAGTACATATTTGTGCTCCTCGATCCCCAGATTCACAGGGATGATTCTTCAATTCTTATATAGTAAGGTGCTATTCCTACTAAGACATAAACACATGGGCCCCTTGCCTTCTTGACCCTTCATCGAATGTTCATCAACTTCAAATCCTTTCTTTGTTGTATCTTTAGCTCATCATAATCCATGATCCTCACTTCTTGTACTGAGGCAAGGACTTACTCTTGATGAGAGCTATGGCAGTAGCCAACTCATCCCATTGAGGAGGGAATCTGCCTACGAAGACTCAATCACATCTTCTACTCAAGACTTCTGACTTAGTGCATCGATGACCAAGTTGGCTTTCCCTGGATGATACTTGATCTGGCACTGATAATTTCTTATTGTCTCCAACCACCTCATTTGCCTAATATTGAGGTTCTTTTGGGTGAAGAGATGCTTTAGACCCTCGTGGTTAGTTTATATGTCACAGGCTTACCCATTGAGATAATGTCGCCAAAGTTTCAAGGCAAAAACCACCAATGCTAATTCCAAATCGTGGGTGAGGTAGTTTTTCTTATGGTTCTTCAATTGCCGCAATGCATATGCCACTACTCGATCCTCTTGCATCAAAACACATCCAAGGCCAAACTGAGATGCATCACTAAAAACCACTAGTGGCTTGGCTCTGGCAAGGCCAACATAAGAGTCATGGTTAATCTCCTCTTCAGTTCTTGAAAGCTTCACTCACACTTCTCAGTCCACATGAACTTGGCTTTCTTCCTAGTTAAAATCGTGAGTGGACTTAAGAGTCTTGAGAATCCTTCTATAAGTCTTTGGTAGTATTCGGCAAGCCCCATAAATGTTCTCTCTTCATGAACTATTGTGGGACGTTGCCAGTCTACAACTGCTTCAATCTTGCTGGTGTCCATTCCAATTCTATCCTTAGATATTATATGATTTGTAAACTTAACTTCTTCTAGCAAAAACTCATACTTATTGAGTTTAGCAACCAGTTGGTGTCACTTACTTCCCTAGCACCTTCTGTAGGTAGTTCACATGGTCCTCTGAGTCTTTGGAGTAGACCAAGATGTCATTGATAAACAACACCACAAAGACGACCAAGAAGGACCTAAATACCTGATTCTTGATATCCATGAATGAAGTCGAGGCATTGGCTAGACCAAATGGCATCATTGTGAATTTGAAGTACTTGTACCTTGTCCTAAAGGCAGTCTTAGGCACATCACTCTCTTTAATCCTCAATTGGTGATACCCAAACCTGGGGTCAATCTTAGAAAATAATGATGCCCCTTGTATTTGGTCGAACAAGTCATCGATCTTGGGCAAAGGATACTTGTTCTTTATTGACACCTTATTTAGTTCCTAATAGTCAATAAATATAATGAGCATTTCGTCTTTCTTCTTTATGAGTAGTACCAGTGCTACTCAAGGCCACAAACTAGGTTGAATAAATCCCTTGGTTAGTCTTGCAACTACTCCACCAGACAAGTCCTTTTTGGCTTGTAAAGCCGAGATTACTTTGGGCAACATCCTTAGCCTACTACCCTCGAATACCATTTCTTCTTCCCCAAGCGGTTGAAGGCTAACTACCCAACTTTGGCAGTTAATCATCAATAGTTAAACATTATCAAGTCTACTCCTAGCACCCCTTCCATCTAGTTCTAACGGGCAACTTAATGCCACCCAAGTGTAAACTACAAACTCCCCAGTCGGTAGAGCCACTGCCACACTTTGTTGCATTGACTTCATCCGTAAATTACACATCTTAGTGAACGTAGTAGACACAAACGATTGGGATGCACCGAAGCTGAATAACGTACACGAATAGTATTCAAACAATTTAAGTCTTCCTGACATAATTAAACGCTTTAACTCTTATAACCATTCTTATTATCCTACATATTCATAACCTTAATCAATGGCCCATACCTGTAATGATGCCAACCTCTTGGGTTTCCTCATCTACTTCTCCTAACATCAATGCATAGACTCGTGCCAACACAGCCTGTCTCTAGCCCAGTCTTACCTAGTATTTCCGCACCAGTAATATGTAAATTTGTCTTGCCGACACTCCCCTTCATGGAATCTGTTGCACCTATTATATACATGTGTTCTTCCTCCCATGCGGACCCCTATGGATGCTTGCAGTCGTGCTGTAGCCCTAGACAAGAATTTATGGGGAGACCCAGAATTGCTGCCTTCCCCAAGTATATGTCCTCTTTTGCCCCGTTGCCAAGGCTGCCACACTACGATGTTCTTGTTCTATAAGTGAGGCTACTTCCAATAGCCCTGAAAGCTCAGTTCTATTGGTACGCTACTTGAGATCTTATTTGTGGCTGCAATGCATCCTAAAATTGTTCAGCTTGAAGAATTTTAGACTATTAAAAATACTTGAAGAATTTCAAATACTTAGTTTTGGTTGAATTTAAAAATCATCTTTTAAAATAAGGATTCCAAATACAAGACTTTTAGGCAAGGCTCATGGCCAACTTGAAAGGAAATCGGAGTGGTTGGTCACATAACTACTTCAGAAAAAATTAAAGATGACATGTATTTTCAATTAACTTGGTAGACAAAAAATTAATTGAGGGTCATCTTTCTTATCAACCCATAGGGGTTGTTTGGTCAAAATTTGAAAGAAATTATAAAATACTAATCATCAATAGTTAATCTAATGAGTGTCATGAATGTTGAATACAATAACTATGGCATACTATTCGACATGATACATCCATCGATGATGAACTGATTTGCTAAGCTTGATTTTGGTAACTAAATGTATAAAAAAGTGCACCATAATCATGAAAAAATGATGGTAGAAATATTATTCCTAATTGATACAATATGTAGTGTACTCTAGACTCCAATCAATCTAGATCTTCAAACTGTAACTTATCTTAACAAATTTTCCTGAAGAATCCATGTGACTCCACTAAAGGTTCTATAACCTTCTTAGATAATGACTCGGAATACAATATGCAAGAGTTGTTGCATTAATATATTACTATCCTGACTCATTATTTCCACTATAGTACTTTGTTGAAATTTGACACACCGTGAAACATTTTATGCATAATCATCTGTCACTTTTATATTTTTATAAGGGAAATCTAGTCATAACCTTTGTGCTTTTGCCCATTTAAGATTAGCCCCTTATGATATTTTTTAGAATTAACACCCTAAGCTATAAATAAATTGGATCAAATCCTTCAGTTACAATTTTCATCAAATGAGTAATGGACATTCAATCTAGTCTTGTACACATGGATCTATCTATGCCACAACGTGTGTGATATCTAGACAAGAATTGAAAATATCCAATATACCCCTAAATTTCAAAACCTTAGACCCCCACCCCTATCTCGTGAGCTCTTCATCCCATGACACAACCCAAACCCCCTCTTCACTCGCACCCTTTCAATGTGGCTTTTGTTAGTCATCATTTTGGCTACACACACCTACAACAATGCTCCATCGAAGTTTCTCGATGATGGCACAAATACGATGACAACATTTTTGTGAGAATGTGAGTCCTTCATCAACAACCTGCATCCTCACACGATTTAGCTTAAGGTTTAATCCATGATTGGGACTGACCTTGTGCATCTAGAGTTTCAATTAAGAGTTTTTTTTTTTTTTTGTGTGATAAATAAATTTCCTTCATTTATCACATGTATTGTGTCCAAATTTGACATTGTGCATCAAGGGTTTCAATTCGTTGAAGGTTAGGGTATTTTTAAATTTGTTGGGTTTAGCTTTGAACAAACAATAAATTAGGGGTATTAATTCGCTATTTGTAGTGTAAGTATGCACAGTAGCAGACGTTGTTACATGCTAGTGAATATGACAGATTCTATTACATAGTAGTTCTAGGGTTTCGTTAAACTTAGGGCTTTTTGTGTAATTGTAATTGGTTCGCTCCCATTGTTCAATTCTATAGTCCTCTCTTTAGCTTTTATTGTTTAAATTAACTCTTGTGGAAAGAGATTACATGCTAGTGATGTTGACAGATTCGATTACATAGCAATTCTAGTTTTAAATAATTGGGGCTTTTATGTAACTGCAATTGTTTGTTCTCATTGTCTGATTGTATATTATTTTTGTGGTAAACTTTCCTTATTTAAACGAACTTATGGAAAGAAATTACATGCTAGCTAGTCATACATAACAATTATAGGGTTTTGAAATAATTGGGTTTGATGAGGTTTGCATGTTGATATCATGTGCATAAACTAGAGTTATAATTCCTCATAATGGCCGATATGATGGCATACCTATGATATGAAGTATGTTGGGCTTGAACATGATGCGTGGACGTTCAATACTGGTACAATTGGTGTTGGTGGTAAAGTTCTTGACGAAAGTGATGTTGAACCACGAGTGAGAGTACAAAGCTAATGGAAAGGAGAGATCTAGTGATTGTCGTATGTAACTGGCAATATGGGCGAGAATCCATGCATCATGGTCCAATGATAAAGAAGCCTTCCAAATCAAAACTCTTGTATCGAAACATAATTGTGGAGGGTATTATGTGACTAAGTGGTATGTATCCAATACCATATGCTGTTTGTGAAGCCGAGTGACAATTGTCATGTGAGTGGTTTCTATCATTGCTTCTTGAGTGAGATAAATTTAAGAATGATGAGATTTGGCAATTTACCAACCCAGGAGTATATTGATATATTTATGGAAGTACATATAAGAAAGATCAAATAAGTTACAACTCATTTGAATTTAGATAATGATACTACTAATAGATAAGCTATTGTTATCTACTTATTTGATCTTCTCAAAGTAAATCTAGTTTTACATTTGAATTGAAGATAAGAACATTATCTTGAATAGCAGAGTCCTGTGTAGATACACTAACAACCCCCCTCAAGCTGATGGGAGGAGCAACAACCATTAGCTTGGACTTCAAATGAGAGAAGTGAGTAGAACTAAGACCTTTGGTCAAAACATCAACAACTTGATAATCATATGAGATATACTTAAGGACAATATTAGCATTCAACAACTTTTCTCGGATGAAATGATAGTCAACCTCAATATGTTTCGTCCACTAAATGTTTCTTTAAGCTCCATGAAATGAGACAAGGGCCAAGAAAAATGGCCAGACCAGAGGTTGATCAAAGATCATCAGGGCTGCCAGCCCAATCAAAGTCATAGTAACCTGATAATTGCATAGATCCTTTTGATAGATCCTTTTGTATAAAGTAAACCATGATTAAGAGAACCTTTTAAATACCTGAGAACTCATTTAGCTACAGCCTAGTGAGCAGTTGTGGGATCATGCCTATGTTGAAAAAGTTGGTTGACAGTAAAGGCTATCTCAGGTCTAGTGGTAGTAATATTGAAGAGCACCAATAACCTCTCGATACTCTGTAGGATCTGACAAAGTTGTGCCATCATACTTGGAGAGCTTAGAACCATAGGAGCATTGAGACTTAGCTGGTTCGGCATTAGACATGTGAGTTCGAAGCAATAGATCATAGATATACTTGGTTTGACATAAATGAAGAGTAGAGTAGGTCCGAGAGGCTTGAATGCCAAGAAAAAAACCAAGACTACCCAAGTCTCTAAAGGGAAACGCCTGTTCAAGTTGCTTGATCAAAAAGGTTATATAGCCAGGATGTGTTCCACAAGGAGGATATCATCCTCATTAATTAAGATACAAATTTCAATATGATGGTGATGATAAACGAAGAGTGAAGTGTCTACCAAAGATGATGTAAAACCAAGCTCAAGCAAAAAAGGTTGATGAACGTATAAACCAAGCTCGTGGAGCTTGTTTAAGACCATAAATAGCCTTTTGTAACTTGCAAATATAATCAAGAAAAGATTTATCCACAAACCCTTAAGGTTGCTCCATGTATACATCTTTTCCAAGAACACCATGTAGAAATGCATTAGAAATGTCCAGCTGATGAATTAGCCAATCAAAATGAAATGCTAAGTTGAGTAACACATGAATGGTAGAAGGTTTAATAATGGGACTAAAGGTTTCATTATATTCAATACCACTCTATTGTTCAAACTCCTTAGCAGCCTTGAACCTATCAACGGAGCCATCTTGCTTCTGTTTTAATTTAAACACCCATTTACTGTGAATAACATTGCAGTTGAGTAGTCATGGACACAAAGTCCAGGTGCCCTTGAGCTGCAAAGTTGAGAATTATTGACTCATAGCATCCCTCCATTGTGAATCATAGACAACTTTACTGTAGCAAGATGGTTCAGCCTCTTGGAGTATAGTATGAAATGAATGCAAAGGATGGCATGTAGAGGAGAAAAGTTATAATCAGGGAATGATTTAGGATGCAAGGAACTAGTTTTAGATCTAGTTTGCATGGGATGAGAGGATTGAGGTAGGGTTGGGGGAGAAGGTGAAACATCTGGTACAGTTTTAGATGAAGACTTTGCTGATTGTGTAGAAAATGATTAAGAGCTTTGGTTGAGATCGGTGATAATTGGAAAGGCTAATATTGAAGGTTTTGGAGGTGAAGATGATGTGAAATGAGAATGCAAGTCAATATGAGAGTCATGAAGATATTATGGATGTGAGATGCATTGTTGGGCGTGGGAATATGGATGTGAGATGCATTGTTGGGCGTGGGAAAAGACATACTTACAGGAAGTGTGAATGGAGTATCAGATGATGCATTTATCTTGGATGGCATCAAAGATGAAGCTTGATCCTTGGTTGGAAAATATATCTCATCAAATGCAGCATGGCTAGAGAGGAAAACCTTGTTAGCTACAGGATCTAAACATTTATATCTAGCATTGTGATAACCTATAAAAATGCAAGGCTTGGATTTGTACTCAAGTTTGTGCAACCCATATGGACGAAGGAGAGGATAAAACTTGCAACCAAAGGTTCTAAAAATGGTGTAATCTGGATCCTTGTCATAGAGTTTGAAGAAGGGTGATTTATTGTCAAGTACTGGTGTGGGAATGTGATTGATAATGTAAGTAGCAATGAGAAAAGCATAAACCTAATATTTGTTTGATAAGTTGGAATGAGCAAGCAGGGTTAGACATGTTTCAAAAATATTTCTCTCAACTAAACCATTTTGCTGAGAAGTGTGTGGGACATGTCTTCCTATGTAGTATCCCATGGCTGGTGAGAAATGATTGAAGATAAGAACATTTGAATTAGAGATAAGAACATTATCTTGAAAAACAAAGTCTTGTGTAGATACACTAACTTTGAGGACATAGGTTTCATTGATCAGGACCATGACTACCATGGTTGGACAACATTCATGTCAAACTGACAAAAGGTATGAAGAGTACATGATTTTTTACGAACATCTACATTAATAAAACTATACTAACTTGTTTTATGTGTTGTGCAAGGATTGGTTAAGACCTTTGAGCACTTGATGCCTAAGGTAGAACACAAATTCTACGTAAGCTTGTGGCACCTCCATGCTAATTTCAATAAGCAATGGATGGGACTAGCGTTCAAGGAAATGTTATGGGCAACTACTCGCGCAACAATATGCAGTGCAATTTCAACAAAACAATATGGAAGCTATTAAGCAAATGGATATGAAAGCTTATGAGTATTACTTTTAAGGAAAATCAAGCTTGAGCTGTGGAAACTTGATCAATTATTTTTTTTAAACATAAATAACACAATTTCTGAAGTAAAAATAGAAGTTATGCGTGAACATCTATTACCAGCATGCATATATAATGATATAGATGCCGTCAAAAGTTTAAAAAAATGTTGGTAAAGTTGCTTATGTATTGGCATAATTTACACAAACTCCGAGATTGTAAACGGGACTAAATTGGCATTTTTTTTTGTAGTGTTTCTCTTTTAGTCTTTGCTGCATCGTCATTTTGTTTTGTTTTATTGAAAACAATATCATTTATCTAAAAAAAAAACTTTATAGACATCTTTCAAGCCATATAGCCTGAGAAAGAAAATCTGGATTACAATCCCACCATATTTCTAATGTTTCAACATTCCAAGCATGTCTAGCTAATTTATGGGTAGCCTCATTTCCTAGCCTACCAACAAGCTGAATTTTGTATTCACCAAACAAAGATAATAGTTTCCTTACTTTCGTCATCAAATTACTAAGTATTGATATTGATGCAGCTGCATTTTGAAGCTCCAGTATCACCAAAAAACAATCACTCTCAACAATAAGTTTATGAATCCCCATGTTAGCACATAGTTGAAAGTCTATAAAAATGGCTAAGAGTTCAATGTCCTTTGGATCTGCAACTTCATTCTCCACCTTCCTAATAGCCATAACAATGTCTCATTTATCATCTTTTAAGACATCCCAACACCTACTTTGTGTAGATTACTAAACATTGCCCCATCCACATTTAGTTTTAGAAAACCTGTCTCGGGAGACTTACAACAACAATAATTTTTTGTCTGACTAATTGGAATAGATTTAATATCAGTAAAAATCTTCTGTAAAGATAAGGCATGTTCAACTACCTATCTAGGCTCTATACGAATCTTGTCATTCACCAGCTTATTTCTCCTAAACCAGAAGCCCCATGCTATTAGGAAAAGTACAACCAGTTCTTCATCTCTTCCAATCTCTTTCACTTTCATTGCAATATCCATAACTGACAACTCTCTTTCCATCTCACCCATTATAGGCAATAAACTACTACAATAGTTCTTTATGTTAGGGCAGTAAAATAATGCATGAGGTAGGTCTTCAACTCTTTCATTGTAGAAACAACAATTTTCTTTTGTTTGGACATTCTTCTTGTGAAGATTGGATTGAGTGGGTAGGTCCTCCTTATAAGCCCTCCATGCAAACACCTTAACTTTATAAGGGACTTTCATCTCCCATACGACCTTCCACAGTGACTAATGTATGCTAGCAGAGGAACACTCATCTGAGTTGTATTTGAACTGTCCTCTAATTAACCTGTATGCACTTCTCACACTAAACTTTCCACTTTTTCCTTGTGACCATACCCATTTATATGGTTGTTCTCCAGGACAAATAAGAATTCTCAAAATGTTTGTGGCAACCTTTGGATTGAATAGAGCTCTAATCTTCTCCACATTCCACCATCTCGAGCTACTATCAATAATACTATCCACTGTTTCTAATTCATTCTTTGCCCTTATAGCATTGCCATCCTTCTATAGCCTTGGACGTCCTAGAACCCAATTTTTAGACCACAATTTTGCAGTTTTCCCATCACCAATCCTCCACCTACATCCTTGAAGTGGCCATTTATTTGTTGTCCATATTCCTCTCCATATATATGAAGGATTATGGCCTAGACTAGAATAAAAAAAAATTGCCTCGTGGGAAATATCTTACCTTGTAGATTGGAGCATAGAGTTCTCTTCCTATAAGATCCTCCTGTTTAGCTAATAAGGCCAAATTGAAAGTATGCAAATCCTTAAAGCCTAAACCACCTCTAGACTTTGGTTCACACATCTTCTCTAAACTGATCCAATGTATCTTCCTCTCATCCTTTCTTTGACCCCACCAAAATCTTGTCATCATAGATTCTAGTTTTTTGCATAAAGTACCAAGTAATAAGAAACAACTTATCAAATATGTGGGAATAGAGAGAGCTACAACTTTGATAAGTATTTTCTTACCCCTTTGAGATAGAAGTTGATCTTTCCAACTCTGCAATTTGTACCATACTTTATGTTTTATCTCCAAGAAAGCCCTTATTTTGGATCGACCTACAATTGGAGGTAGGCCTAAATACTTCTCATACTGTTGAGCACTAGTAACCCCTCACACATGCAAGATATATCCTTCACTGCAGTTGGCACATTCCTTAAAAAACCACGGATGTTTTATCCTTGTTAATCTTCTATACAAATGCCTTTTCATATATATAAAGTAACCTTTAAACAATTTTGTTATCTTCAAGATCTGCTTTACAAAATATCACACTATCATATGTAAAAAGCAAATGGTTAATCTAAGGAGCCCTTCTGCAAACTTTCATACCCATGAGGTTATGATCATTCTCTGCCTTTTGAAATAAGGAAATCAAACCCCCTTAGTGCATAGCAAAAACAAATAAGGGGAAAGATGATCTCCTTGTTTTAGCCCTATACTAGGGACAACTGGCCCTTTTGGCTCTCCATTAATTAAAACTAAAAAAGTCACAGTAGTCACACACTTCATAATCATATTGATCAGCTTCTTCTAAAATCCCATTGCATTCATAACAACCTCTAAGAAGTCCCATTCAACACGATCGTAAGCTTTACTCATATCTAACTTAAGGGACATGTATCCTGTTTTACCAACTTTCTTCTACTTTAGATATTGGATTAGTTCATATGCTACAAGGACATTATCAGTAATAAGTCAATAGGCACAAATGCACTTTGAGAGTCAGAAATAATAGATGGAAGCATTCTCTTCAGCCTATTAGCAATAACCTTTGAAATCAACTTATAAACAACATTACACAAGCTGATTGGACGAAAATTTACAATCTTCTCAGTAACTTTCTTCAATGTAATGAAAACGTGATTCAATGTAATGGGAAACTCACCAGTTCGTAAAACTTGTAAAACTGCTGCTGTAACTGATCTGCCAACAACATGCCAAAATTTTTGAAAAAACATTAGGGCCATCCCATCTGGTCTAGGAGCCTTTGAAGGGTTCATCTCTTTCAGTGCATCGACCACCTCTTTCTCAGTGTAGAGCTTTGATAATTCTTCATTCATAGAAGTTGTCACCTTGCCTGCCAAACTTTCCAAAAAATTAATGGGACCTCTCTCTTTAGAAGCTAAGAACAAATCCTGAAAACAACCCAGTATGATACTATTTTTTACTTCTCCTTCCTGCCATTCACCGATTACATCTTTTAACTTCTTTATATTGTTTCTTCTTCTCCTATGTGAATCTTTTGTTTGAAAAAATCTTCAGTTTTGGTCCCCTTCCTTTAGCCACAATGCTTTTGATATTTGCCTCCACATGATCTCCTCTCTCCAGCCAAGTTTGAACCTCTACTCTTGCTAAGATATGGGCCTCTTTATCACCATAAGTGGGATCTCATTCCTGTACATGTTGAATTTCCTGTTTAGTCTTTCCTAGTTGATGATGGACCTTTCCAAATGTAGTATGATTTCACACTTCCAATCTCTTACTGCAAACAGTAATCATTGCCATAACCTCTTCCATATCATTCCTCCCTATACTTTGTCTCCGTGAGTTTTCTATAATATGCTCACAACATATCTCCCCAATCCACGTGGCTTCAAATCTAAACAGTTTTTGTCTTAGCCTTTGTGTAGAACCCCCTGCTAATTCTAACCATATTGGGAGATGATCAGAGTAGGCCACAGAACCATGAATAACACTTGCTTGTGGAAAAGCAAACACACCAATGTGAATTAGCTAGAAATCTATCTAATCTTTCACTAATGTAACTCTTCCCATCTCTCTCATTGCACCAAGTAAATTTTGGCCCTTGATAACCCAAATCCCTTAAAGCACAATCATTAAGCATGTCTTTAAAATCACACATTTGTTTCTCAGGCCTATCCCTACCACCCCATTTCTCATTCTGATCTAAGATCTCATTAAAATCTCCAAAGACCACCCAAGGCTCCTCTCTTCTACATAAAGAACAAATCAGTGCCCATATCATGTGTCGGTAATTAGTAGTAGGGTGCCCATAAACACCCGCTAAATACCAACAAAAAACTTCCTTATTTTTAGAAACTTCATTTTTAACACAAGCATCAATATGATTTTTAGAGTAACTGTAACAACTCACCTAATTAACCATTAAGATTAACCCTTAAACGCTCTAGATTAAGTTTTTAATTTTGGGTTATTACTAACATCAATGTTGATAGTGAGGTTAGCCTTAATCTTGGCACTTAGTATCATTAAGCAAAGGATTAGGGAAGCAAGCTCATTAGGGAACTTAGTGAGGCTTTTAGGACCTTAAAATATTCATTGGCCTAGCCCAAGAAGCCTTGAACCAAGCCCTTAGGGAATTCAAAACTTTGTAGCTAACTTTGGCCCAAGCATAAGGAAGGCTTAAGGCCTTTGGGCCAAACTTGGTGTAGAATTAACTCATGGCCCAATTATGCCAAGTCAAGAAGGCCTTTCAAGCCCATCTTAATAGATCTTGAGGTATCTTTTCAACCCTCAAAAAATCTAGAAATAAGGCCCCCTCTCATTCAAGCCTAAAAGCCCATAAGCCATCAACCCACCCACTTGGCCCTTTTAAGCCCACAACGCCCAAAGCCATGTTTGGGTTTATTTTACTATTCAAGTTGAAAGTCTAATATATCACACCATGGGTTTCCTTAAACCCATATAATACCCTAAATTCCCAAATTAAGTTTTGAAATCTGACTAAGACCATTAATCAACATACATAAGATTAGTGATCTTTAAGCCATGCTTTGAAACTTAATTTCGTCTTAATCTTTTCTTAACCTTTTAATCCAAAATTTTCTTGATTTATTATTTCATTTTAACATAATTAGACCATAATAATACCCTAGATAAACCTCCCCACATATCATTAAGGAAAATGACATATCAAATCCCAAAACTTCATCAATCGGCTAATGTGTATCCCCTTTGAGTGCATTGACTGTTTTGCCCATAGACCCAATATTTTTGTGTCATTTTCTCAATGCTAATATGGTTCTTAGACACCTCATGAGACCCCATCAAATCCATAATAAGCCTTTGACAAAATTTTTTTTACAATCCAAACCAAGAAGCCAAACCGATTGCACCCTTAGACTAGTTGAGTGGGAACTGGTTAGGTTGAGATTTAACCAACCATTTGCCTTGGATGAGCCACCACCCCAAGCCACCTCCATCACCACCCAATACCCAAGAGGCCCCATGACCATCATGAGAAATCTGACTCAGTTTTTCCCACCAAAGACCACCCAAAACCGAAGCTCAAAAACTGCCAAGTGAAACCACTTGCATCCACTGGTTAGCATAGGTGGTTTGCTTGAATTTTTGTCATCTGAACCATGCCTCATGATGTGACCACCTCTTCAAGACCATTGTAGCCATATTAATAAGAAAATCATGATGGTTTCAGGCCACTATTCCCCTTACACAAGGTGACATGAGCTGAGGAAGCAAGCTGGAAAATTTCAGACCCTTACACACTGCCCACTTCACCAAATCACCATGCACCAAGGCCAACGTATCCACCCCCTTGGCCACCAATAAATACCTCCCTCACTGCCTCATTTCCTCCACACTTTAGCTCCAAGCTTTCTCTTGAGTCTTGAAAGCACTTCTCCCCCTTAGAGAGCAATAGAGTGAAACCGAGTAGGTTTTTGGTGAGTTCTTGAGTGTTCTTGAGCAAAGTTGTCTTGAGGGCTTTGAAGGCCACGAAATTTGTAATTTTTCTTGCTCTTGATATTATTTTGCATGTCAAGTTTTTTTTTCAAGTGTTGGTATGAGATTTGGTGGAGTTTAGAGAAGTACATCATGCTTAGTTCAAAATCGGGTCATTAAAGGATGGTTTGAATGTTTAAATGATGTTAAGTGGAAATTTAGCTATGACATGTCTTAAGAATCATTTGATATGATTTATTATGGTCTTAGAATGATTATTTGAGGTTTAATTTTAGATTAAAAGCATGCCATGATAGGATTTAATTCTATCTTGTTTTGATCATCAAAGCATGTATCGGTTTTGAATAAGTTGGTGATTAAGGATTCTTAGCCATGATTAAGTATTGGAATGAACTTGATTATCTAATAATTATCCTTCATCATATCATTAAAGACCTTAGTGATTGTTTGTGATTAAATAAAATCTCATATGCATGCATTCATATGATCGACAGTTGAAAATACACTTAAGCATCAACTAGAGTGCATGCCACAGGTTGGGACTGTTTGAGCTATTTTTAGAAATACAAGGGTATAAATGGTTTTATAATGCTAAAAATATGAGGTCTATGAAGTTTGGTTAAATTTGGAATTCATATGCAATTAGTAAAAAAATTAGGGCCTTAATGGCAATTTTTGAAAGTCTAGGGATATTTTTGTAAATACCTATTTTTGAAGCCTTTGATTTTGAACCTCATCTATAGTAGTATTAACCCTAACTTAGTACGCATTTGGTTTCAGCTGCTATGACATTTTTTTTATTACTCAAGAAGTTTGTAAGTTGGCCTCTAACTTACACCTTGATAGATTATTTATAAATTATTGATAGATGTTTCATTCATATTTTAATTATCATTTTGAGTATAAAATGTTATGTTATGTGATATATTGAGTGCATACTTACATGACATGTGATATTTTTCACCATTTTTGCATATTGCATCTATAAATGTCATTTTTACATGAAAGCTTGCCACATATGCACGTCATGAAAACTACTTTTCAAACATAGCATGTAAATAATTTTTGTCACAACCCCAAAGATTAGGATGAGAAATTATCTTAGTGAAATTTCTCTATCCACTCTGGAGTGTTTAATAATGGAGTGGTAACCCTTCGGTTGACAAAGAACACCCAACGGGTTTCGAATGGGTTCTTTTTAAAAAATGCCAGAGCAAAATCAATATATTATGACACATAATGCTAGTGGGTGTACATGTTATGATATTATATTATATTTGCTAATGCATTGAGAACGAGTCTATAGATAACGTAATCTCAACATGAGTCGTACTATGGTCACTGGCAGGTACTCACAATGCATATGGGAAACTGCGACATTACCACACGTTATGATGTTATATGAATTGTTAATAATGATGAAATTTTATGATGAAGATATGTTTAAAAAAAAAAAAGTAAAAATGTTCACTAAATGAAAATATGTGTCTCCGTTTTTTCTGAAAATGTTAAGGAATCTAGATGGGAGACATGCATACTAATTTTTTTTGCATTTCATGCATTGCATATTTATCATTTTTCATACTTAATTTATCTTTGTACACGTTGGTTATTTAACTTACTGAGATTTCGAGTAAATCTCACCCCTTGTGTGACCACTATCATTCTAGTAGAAATGGTAGAAGTTGTGTCAGGTCTCGAGGAGGACTAGCTAGATTGAGCATTGGATCCGACTGATTGGGGAGGAGCCGGATCTTGAGAGGAGATTAGATTTAATCCTAATGTTTATAGCCCAAGTATTTCATGCTTTAGAACGCATGAAGCGAATGATTTGACTTTGACCTTTAGTTGTACTAAGATTATGCTACATTTGGTACTTTGAACTTGATGATCACTAATGAATTGAGATGTTTTTAGTTACTCTAGCATAAGTTATACTTTCACCTTTATTTCCACTGCGATTATTGCATATTGCTAGTTGCATACTAGGATGTATTGCATATTAACTGTCATGTACGGTGATATATAACCTTATGTTGCATATCCCGACGCTCTAAATCTCTATTTCATCCCAAGCAGAGGTTGGGGGCATCATAGTAACTAAGGATGGTAAAATTAACATCATGTTTCCACAATAAAGCAATACCTCCACTTTTCCCTTCACAATCAACAACTAAACAATTAAGAAAGCCAAGCTTAAACTTACTTTTCTCAACATCTTGAGCTTTCAATCTGGTTTCTTGTAAAAATACAACAAGGCCCTTCCTTCATGACTAGGTCTCGAAAAGTGTGAATGCCATGTGGGTTCCCAAGCTAATGGGAATTCCAGCTGAGTGTTTTCATGTCTCCTGGTGGGGCAGAGTTTCAGCCATCACCGATATCATCTTTTGCACCCCACTATGATCCCCATCAAGCTTTTTGTAGGATTGGTTCTTCTTAACAACTCTTCTTAGTAGTTGTCTTTTGATAGCATGTCTATTACTGGGTTGCTAGGGACTTGCTAAACTAAGAAAGTCGTTTCCATATCCGGGTTCCATTACATCAAGCTTTTGCATACTTAGCTCTCTTGGGCTCTTACCCAAATAAACTTCCGTATGAGCCATAGGCCCATATTGGTTCTTTTAACATTGTGGAAGGCACAACATTTTCTTTCACCTTCTCCAAAAAATTCTCCCTTCCTTCATCAACATCATCCATAACCTGCGTAACATCAGCTTGTCATTTAGTTTGTGATTCAAATTGATTGTCTCTGTTTCTCCGGCCTTAGTGCAGGGGTCCTCACCTCACATCCCGTGGGGATTTCTTTCATGAATACTGGTTTTCTCGCATTTTGTTTATAGAGGTCTCTATGGAAGACAACATTGATGAGCTTTGTCAAAGACTTTCACTGTCTGAAACAGAACAGGAGGCTTTACTGGTCGATGACAGTTTGTATGAAGACTCAAAACTCAGAGGTGAAAGGTGCCTCTTGGTCTCTGTGGTGACAGATAAGTATTACAATAAAGAGGCCTTCAAGTACACTATGAAAAAGGTCTGGCGTCCCATAACGAAAATAGCTTTTAAAGAGCTGGGTAACAACCTACTGCTAGTCAAGTTTGAGAACGATGCAGATAAGAGAAGAGTGTAAAGGGAGGGTCCATCGTCTTTTGACAAGCACCTGGTTCTGATGAAAGAATACGAAGGTGAGTTGCAACCTAACAAAATAACCATCTCGGAAGCAGCCTTTTGGATCAGATTATATGATCTCCCTCTACATGCAATGAATGAAAAAGTGGCGAGATTTATTGGTGCAAGTATTGGTCGTATTGAGGAGGTTGATGTGGATCAAGGTGAAGTTGCATGGGGAGAGTTCATCCGCATTAGAGTTATAATAGATATATCCAAGCCTCTGATGAGAGGTAAGTTCATTCATTTGGGATCTCATAAGTCATACTGGGTGCGTTTTGTGTATGAACGTCTACCAAATTTCTGTTATGCATGCGGTAAGTTGGGACACATTCACAAAGACTGCAGTTTATGGCAGTCAAGTAAGCAAAACGTCCCTGAAGAAGAGCTTCCCTTTGGATAATGGATGCGCCAAGGCGGGGGAGGAGAAAATGGGAAACAACACCGTGAGCAGGGGGTGGCCAATGCTCGGAACACAAGACCATCTCGAACCAATAACCAAGAGCAGGAAATGGGGCAACAACAGGCTGGAAATGGGGAAGCAGAGCTGATACAAAAAAGAGCGGGAAAAGAAGGTGTCTCTTCCAAGGGTACCAACATGGCTCACGTCCAACATTCCCTTGGGACTTTGTAGGAGAAAGCTGACATCCCAATACCCAAAATGGCAAGCACGCTTAGGGATGGGACTGAGATATTAAGTCAACAACCGAGGGAGCAATTTGCACCAACACCAGGAAAACCATCTGAGATGTTAAATAATGGAAATGTGGGACCAACTCCTAATGGAAAATGGCCTAAGATGATTGAAAGATGCAGTGGGCTATATGGCCCAAAAGAGAGGCATGATGCAGGCCCACAAGCTGAACAAGAGGAGCATACCACGACTACTGCAACTAGATGGTCCAGGAGACAAAGGAAGGCTGCTACAGAGGAAAAAGCAGCTGTGACAATTAATCCAACAAAGAAAAGGAAAGAGACAGAATCGACAACCAATGCCCACCTATCTGTTAAACAAAAGTAGAGAAAGGTGAGTATAGATGTTCTTGAAACTCAACCAAAGATATCGGCGGAGGCTGAATTTCAACCCTTCTGGATGCCATGAAAATCATAAGTTGGAACTCCCGTGGGCTTGGGAACCCACGAGGAGTTAGAGCCCTTCGTGATATGGTCATGAAGGAAGGTCCCGAGATCCTCTTCTTACAAGAAACAAAACTGATGGGAAGAGAACTTGACATATTGAAATACCAACTGGGATACCACGGTTGTTTGGCTATGGATATGGTGGGTTTGAGTGGTGGACTATCCTTGATGTGGAGAAATGAGGTGAATTTGAACATATGTAGCTACTCTAATAGTCATATAGATGCTGTGGTGATGGAAGATGGTCCTAAAAGAGAATGGCAATTAACTGGTATATATGGACAACCAAGTGCAGCCAGAAGACATGAAACATGGGCTCTGCTCAAAAATTTAAAAAGAGATGAGAATCAGGCTTGGCTTGTTTTTGGCGACTTTAATGAGCTGCTAAGCAAGCAAGAAAAGTTTGGTGGCAATGCAAGACCCGAGAGACAGATGATGGATTTCAGGGATGCTGTTAATGAATGCCAGCTTACTGATTTGGGATATAATGGAGAACCTTTCACTTGGTGGAACAATCGAGATCAGCTGGGAAATATTTGTGAAAGACTAGATAGATTTCTATCCAATACCAAGTGGAATGAGCTGTTTCCTTTTGCAAAAGTGGTGCATGGATTTGCTGCTCATTCAGACCACATCCCAATTATTCTGCAAAATGATGGTGTGACTGTTGTTAGAAGAGGACCAAAACCCTTCAGGTTTGAAGCAATGTGGGTTGAGGCTGCTGACTGTGAACAAGTTATCTCGAAGGCATGGACTAATAATCAAGAGTAAGAGGATATGGATGATGTCATGAGGAAGATAGTTGTATGTAGCAACAAGTTGACTAGGTGGAATAAAGCTCATTTTGGTAATGTTCAAAGACAACTACAGAAAGCAAAAACAAAGCTACAGAGACTTCAACAAACAGATCCCTCTCTCTTTAACAAAGATGCAATTCAAGAAGCCCATAGAGAGATGCACTGCTGGCTGGAAAGAAATGAGATCCTATGGAGGCAAAGATCAAAGGCGTTGTGGCTCAAAGCAGGGGATCAAAATACAAAATACTTCCATACCAAGGCTTCCCATAAAAGGAAAAAGAATCTGATCTATAGATTGAAGGATGGAAAAAGGGGTTGGAAAGAAGGAGAAGCCAAAGATCAGTTAATACTCCAATACTTCAAAGAGCTTTTCACTGCTAATCCACAGGAAGGCAACCTGAATTTCTTATCAGCTCTGCAAGGGAGAATTACAGGTGAAATGAACCAAGAATTAGTCAAGTATTTTACTGCAGCTGAGGTAGAGAAGGCCCTGCACCAAATGAACCCTACCAAAGCCCCGGGCCCAGATGGTATGGCACCTATTTTCTTTCAAAAATATTGGCACATTGTTGGGAAGTCTATCACCACTGCTGTGTTACATGCTCTGAATGAAGGTCTTTTTCCAGCATCCTTAAACCACACTTTCATAACTCTGATCCCAAAGTCCAAAACACTTGAAAGAGTATCAGAATTTCGACCCATTAGCCTATGTAATGTGGTTTACAAATTAATTTCCAAAGTCCTAGCAAACAGACTCAAAACAATTCTCCCAACTATCATTTCCAGCTCACAAAGTGCCTTTGTACCCGGTAGAATTATTTCAGACAATATACTGGTTGCTTATGAGATGGTTGATTTCTTGAAAAAGAAAAGAAAAGGGAAGGATGGCTTCATGTCTCTAAAGCTTGACATGAGCAAAGCCTATGATAGGCTCGAATGGAACTACTTGAAAGAAGTCATGAGGCAGATGGGATTTGACAACAGGTGGATCAACATGGTGATGCTATGTGTGCAGTCTATATCTTTTTCAATCCTTGTTAATGGGGTACCTATGGGACCTATCATACCATCAAGGGGTGTCAGGCAGGGGGATCCATTATCCCCCTACCTCTTTCTTCTTTGCACTGAAGGGCTTGTGTCTTTATTACATAAAGCTGTCCAATCAAAGGAACTAACAAGGATCAGAATTTATCGAGGAGCTCCTGCTTTAAGTCATCTGCTATTTGCAGATGATAGTCTTCTTTTTTGTAAAGCAACCCTCCAAGAAAGTGAAGCAGTACAGAAGTTGTTAGAGATCTATGAGCTGGCATCAGGATAGAAAATTAATATAGAAAATACTTCATTAATTTTCAGTAAGAATGTCCATCAAACCACTCAGGCTGACATACTATCCCAATGGAATATCCAAGATTTTCATCAGTATGATAAATACTTGGGGCTTCCACCTATGATTGGTAAGTCCAAGAGTCAAGCCTTCTCTAATATAAAGCACCGAGTGTGGAAGAAACTGCAGTGCTGGAAAGAAAAACTCCTATCACAAGGTGGGAAAGAAGTGCTACTTAAGGCAGTGGCCCTATCCATCCCTACATACTCAATGAACTATTTTAAACTCCTAACTTCCTTTTGTCATGAATTGGAACAAATGGGGGCTAAGTTCTGGTGGGGACAGCAAAGGGAAGAAAGGAAAATACACTGGGTCAGCTGGCAGGAAATGTGTAAGCCTAAAAGTGCAGGTGGCATGGGATTCAAGAAACTCAGTTGTTTCAATGATGCACTTCTTGCTAAACAAGGATGGAAACTTATGCAAATGGATGATAGTCTCCTCTACAAGGTTTTCAAGGCTAAATATTTTCCAAAGACTACCTTCCTAGAAGCTAAAAGGGGTCACAACAGCTCGTATGCATGGAAGGGAATTTGGGATGTGAGGTCAAGACTGGCACAAGGCTGCAGATGGTGAGTTGGGACTGGGGAAAAGATCAACATTTGGGATGATTATTGGATCCCAGGCTTTAAAGATTTAAAGGCACATAGAAAAGAAGAATGTGAAAGAGTTCAAGAGCTAATTGACCCTCATAGCAGATGGTGGGATGTCCAAAAAGTTAGAAGACTACTACCTCCCACAGCAGTAGATGCAGTTCTAAAATTGACTATAAGCTTTTCAACTCACCAAGATAAAATGATTTGGGATAGGGAGAGAAGTGGAAAGTTCAGTGTGAGAAGTGCTTACAAACTTTTCAAGGGTATGGAAGAGCATTCACAAGGTGAGACCTCAGAAGCTAGTAGACAAAGGTTGTTCTGGAAAGACCTATGGAGTATGAAAGTTCCAAACAAAATCAAAATCTTTGCTTGGAGAGCATGTAGGGATAGTCTGCCAACTGCATCAAATTTAAAGAAGAGAAAGATTGTATCAAATGATCTATGTCAACTCTGCTCTAAGTCAAGTGAAGACATAAATCATGCTCTTCTTAAATGCCCTCAGCTGCACACGAGTTGGAAAAAGTTCCTCCCAAGTTCACAAGTCTATGACAGAGGCCAAACCTTCGAGGACATAGCTAAACAAATTCAAGATAGCAAGAAAGAAGGAGCCTTGGAGAGATTCTTCATGTTAGCATGGGGTAGCTGGTATAGAAGAAATCAATGGCTCTTCCAAGACAAAAAACTCTCTGCTGAGGAAGCTTTCAACCAAGCATTGAGCCTACAAACAAGCTTTGTGACAGTGAAGAATAGGCTTAGAAGTGACTCGAAGCCCAGCTTTAAATGGAAACCCCCACCCCAGGACCCTCTTAAACTAAATATAGATGGTGCCATGTTTCATGAACAAGGGGCTGCTGGTATTGGCATAATACTCAGGGATAGTGCAGGAGATGTCATCATGTCAGCAACTAAACGAGAGGCAGCAGTTCAAGAATCCTGTGCTATCGAATTACTTGTTATTCTTAGAGGCCTCCAATTATGCCTACCAATGGGTATTCACAACTTAATCATTGAAAGCGATGCTCTCCTAGTGGTGACAGAAATCCAAGCCTCTCAACCATCAGACTCATTACTAGGGAACCTGGTCCTAGATGTGCAACAAATGATGAGAATGTTTCAGCACTGCACAATTGAACATGCTTGCAGGTTTTCAAATAATGCAGCACACACACTTGCTAGATATGCAAGGAATGTGGATGACCTTGTTGTTTGGTGGGATTACATACCCCCATGTATTCAGAACATTATTTGGACTGAGAAGTCTATGTATTTTTCCAGTTCATAATACAAAGTTCTGATTTCCTATCAGAAAAAAAAAAAAAAATTGATTGTCTCTGGATTCTGCGAGATCATTTGATGTCAATCCCTTTATCTCAACCTTCACTTTAGGAATATGACCAACATTTTTGAAAATGTCCATTACAACTTCACCCGAAATTTTTGCTAATTGAGATTGTGTAACTGAAATTCCTCTCACCTCATCCGTCGCAACCACCGGAGTTGAATGTCCGATTTCAAATTTTCGATTCCGTTGTTTCCCACCACCACTTCCATTACCCATTGCCCTCATCCACTGTCCGTAAGGGAATCCATCTTTCTCAAAAGTACCTTGTGCCGTTTGCCATAGCTCACTCCTTATGCCCATGGCCCAGCCAACCACAACAGTAGCAGAAGTTTGGGAGTCGCTCATAGGAGAAATGAATCCAATGTGGTGCCGTTGTTCGAAAATTTATCTTCTTCCCTCTGAGTAAATACATCGTAATATCAATTGTGACCCTCACTCGCATGAATTCTCCTCATGCCATTTCTCCTTCTTCTACCTTTCCAATTTTACTTCCAATCAAATCCCTTATGTATTCATTCCTAGCACCGAGAGGTAATCCATGTAAACGAATCCAAAATTGTGCCTCTGTAAGGCATATTTGGTGAATAGGTTGATTCCCTTCAACCTCCTTTATCAAAAACAGTTGTTTGTCGAAAGACCAGGGTCCTTCTCAAATCACAAGCTCCTTATCTCGGAGATCTTCAAACTCTATGAGTGTTAATTGAATTCACTACTCGAAATCTGATGCCTCCAAATCCTCTTCATCATTTGTTTAAAAGCATCTCTATTATAATGGTGCATCATCAACAGTTGTGTAATCAAGCATTTTCCTCCACGGATAATTGCATCTTCCAGTTTATAAGTCTCCACTTGAATCTCCTCTTGTTCTTGATCTGTAAGAGATAACCTCTTGAACAACTCCTCTAAATTTTCCTCCTTCCTGAAGTACTAAGATCTATAGATGGGACTATAGAAAAGTTACCTGGAAATAGAACTTTGTTAAGTGCTGCTAGGGTGCCGCCCAGTAGTGACCCTAGGCGTGCCCCTAAGCAAAATTTTCTTTTTTAATTTTTAAAATTTTTCTTATTCATATTTTTTAATATTTTTATACATTTTTTAAAAGTATAAAAAAATATCAATATACTAATAGTCACTTCCTTAATCAGTAAGTAAAAGAAAAAAATTAAAAAATTAAATGCATGAGCGGTCAAAATGAATGGCTAAATGGGGCGGCATAATAACATTATTCTTCATGAATTACCATCCCTTTATAATGTACATCCCGAACAAAAAAAAAAGACTTATTGTGTTCATTATGAACTATCAAAAGTTATAATGTAAAAGAAACACACATATAAATAAATAATATTTGCAGTCATAGAGTGTGCAAGCGTCGCGCACTCTTTCTGAAAATAGGGAATAAATATAATACCCACATAAAAAAATAACTTTTTATCACTTATTTTTAAAATGAGTGTAATATTTATACAACTCATAACTATATCTAACGTTAATCAAATACTAAAGAGTATGGAGCATTTCTTTTGAAGTTATACAATGGGCTATCTCGAAAACTGTACTTGAGACCTAACCCAATAACACCAACCAAACCATGTAATTTGTAATCAATGGGCTTGCGGTTCGGGCTCAAATCCTTTAAGCCTTATGCACACTGGGCTCAAGAATGGACCAAACTTTCTTCTTCGTAGCAAAGAAATGAAAATCTCAGAAAGGCCCATACTTTAAGATCATCATGCCACGTAATATCCCCACTCAGATGCAACCTAAATTACAGAGCAAGATTTGTTCGATACAAAGTCACAGAAGTGGTACCATTAAACACTAAAATGATAAAGGAAACCTTCATTCAAATACCTCAACGATAGGAAACCCCATCCCGGTTCTTGTCATTCGCTCCTTCTTCGTACAGCTTTGCACTCTCTCTCTCCCTCTCTCCCTGTGACAGCGACGTATAGTAGAAAGCTCGTCATCCCCCACCGTCAATTGCCTAGACTCAAACCCTCAAACCAAAAAACAAAGAGGGTCAAATCTCTACCTATTATCCCCTTCACTAACGTTCGCCTACGCTGCAATCCGCAGGACCTATCCTCTGATCCGGAAGCCATTGAAGGACCCAGAAAGGGAAAGTGCAAGAAGGAAAAAAAAAAAAAAACAGAGCAAACCAACAGCGGAGCACATCGCCGGCTCTTCTGTTTTAGAATCAGCATTGAAATTGAAGGCCTTTGTGGTGTCATGATCACATGCTCCCGGGCCTACCATAAGCAACACCATGATGAACTCCGCCAACGGCATGATGTCAGCGTCGTCTTCATCGGCCACAACACAATCGCCTGCCCTTAAGACCTATTTTAAAACCCCCGAAGGTCGGTACAAGCTCCACTACGAGAAGACCCACCCCTCCGGTCTCCTTCATTTCGCCCATGGAAAAACCGTCACTCAGGTTCTTGGATTTCTCAGTTTTTGTAGTCCCAATTAATACTTGGAAGTACTTTTCGGGAGGTTTCTTCAATACCCATTTTGTGTAATGGATGTTTTGTGTACATTTTCTTTTCTATTATCGATATCGATTTCTAGGGTTGTAATGAATGATCGGCACCCGTTTGTTTTGATCACCCTTCGAATATAGAGTTTTAATTAATTTTGATTTCAGTGTACATATTGAAAATCGATTTGCTGAAAATAATTTCGGGTCAATGCTATATGCTCAGATATATTTGACACTTCACAGAATTAATCTTTGGGATCTTGTATGGATTTTATTTTCTTGCTCGTAATTGTAGCAAAAAAAAAAAAAAAAAACTATTTTCTCGCTCTTTCTTGGTACACATTTCTTACATGAATTTCGGAAACATATTTGGTTGATTATCTTATTCCAGGTATTTTCTCAAGCTTCATTTTTTTAGAACTTATTGTTGATCAAACTTCTTATTCGAATAAATTAGCTTATTTATTTATGTATTGTATATGGTTTTCATACTCTAATTTTTTAGGGTGGTTGACTTTTTATCATAACAGGTAACTCTAGCACATCTAAAGGACAAGCAGGCCCCATCAACCCCACCAGCCCCTCCTTCAAGCTTCAGTGCTAGCAGTGGAGTGCGATCAGCTGCAGCAAGGTTATTGGGTGGAAGTAATGGGAGCCGTGCCCTTAGCTTTGTTGGAGGGAATGGTGGCAGTAAGAGTATTAGTGGGAATGGTAGGGTTGGATCTTTGGGGTCTTCAAGTTCGAGTAATTCAATGGCTACTACGAATTTTGATGGGAAAGGGACATACTTGGTCTTCAATGTGGGGGATGCTATCTTTATAAGTGATTTGAATTCTCAAGACAAGGTACTTTGGTTTATGGTTATTTGGGTTTGAATGACTTTTGGGATTTTTTGGTTGGTTTATGACAGGTAAATCATTCAATGTAGGATCCGATAAAGTCTATTCATTTCAGTAATTCAAATCCCGTGTGCCATGCATTTGATCAGGATGCGAGGGATGGGCATGATTTGCTTATTGGGTTAAATTCTGGCGATGGTACAACTTACCATAAAAATTTAAATTTGCAATTTTTTGGGAAGTTTGAACTTTACAAATGTATATGTCCTGTGTATTACTGTAGTGTACTCTGTGTCACTGAGACAGCAATTACAGGATGTTGGAAAGAAGCTTGTTGGGGCTCAGCATTATAACAAAGATGGCTCTGTTAATAACAGGCAAGGATTAACTTAGTTTTAACTTTCCCATGCATTGCATACTATTGTTTCTTCCAAGTTGTTTCTGATTTGTTACTATCAGCTACACATTGCATCTAGTTTGTGAAGATCTTATGGAATTTCATTTTGTTTGTTTATTTGTCAAGCCGTGGGAAGTGGGTAAATTGCTGAAGTCTTGCAGAGTTTCATATAATGATTCTTTTTTCCCAATAAGCAATTGAATATGTCTTCTTCTGCAAGAAACTTTAGTAGCTTTCATGTTGCAATTTTAGTAGGATTGAAGAATAAATGGCAAAGAATGGAAATAATAAGCAGTACCTATAACATCCAATGCTGTATAATAAGGTGAATACCTTTGTTATAAAGAACTTGACAGCTACACTAAACTTTTTTTTGGGTCTATGTTACAGCAGGTATTGATGTGTCTTTCATGAATTACTAGATTAAGTGGAATCTTCTAAGGGTTTGCTTGACCTTGCAAAAATGAGGATAAAGCCAAAGAAGAAGAAAAAAAAAAAAAAAGAGTTCGCTTGAAAAGTGTCAATAAATCTTTAGAAGGTTTTCTGCTTTTTGTTTTCCTTTTCTTTTTTCCTGTGCTGTGTTAATTAGGCCAACATCAAACTCTAGTTTTTTAATGGTTTAAATTGAGCCACCTACTTGTGCTTTGCCTCTATAGTTCTTAAGTTGTTTGGTCTTTTATGGTTTCCAGCTGGATACTTCCTTTTGCCTTTGTTGCCTGTGTTGCCTTTGTTTTGTAGTGTAATATACAATGGTTCGTAGACCATTAAATGTGTTATCTTTTTATGGTTGATGAGTATCTTTTAAGCTTTGAAGTTTTCTTGATAACTTTGAGGTTGCTTGGATTAGCCCTTCCCTCTCAGGCTAGTTAGGGGTTCATCAATGACCAAAATAAATTTTCCTGGCATCATTCAGCTGCTAGTTAGTGGGTGAATTTCTTGTTTCTCACATTTGCAATTGCTAATTTCATATTTTCCCATTTTTTATAGCTCAATGTTGTTTTGATGATCTTGTGTGTTAGAATCATTTGTGTCTTCATGGTTTCTAGAGCTCTTATGCTGCTTTAAACCCATTATCCAAAAAATTGTCAATGTGAAATTCCATTTTGCATTGCATTGCACCTACACAGATGGAGTACATTTTGGAATAGAACATGAACAATGGGTGTGGAATGTTTCTAATACCCTGTTCGGCCTCCTACTAACATTGGCGTCTACATAGCACACTGTCTGTGCCTTAGGATCTTTGCTGATAGTCTGACTGCATTTTTACCTTGTTACATGAATTTAATATAATGAAATAACATCATATGTTGGAGATACTTGTGCAAACATTCCATATTACTTGGGATTTAAAGAAGAATTGGTGACTACAACTGTGTCCCTTTGTAGGGTATTAGATTATGAAGAGAACCATTCCAAACAGCATACCTAACTCCATTTAGTATGGGTCATTGGGTGACAACTTTGTCGATTTTGGTTTGTAATTTCTCATCAATATCATTTCTTTTGTGGGATTATGAAACTCATTTAATCATGCATCTTCATAGTCTGTGGATTTTTTTTTTTTCATTATTTAGCGTGTTGAGCTTGCTCATGGCATTGCTTTATGTATTATGCATGCATGCGAGGCTGGAGAACACATTTATTGGACATAGAAGACAGTGGCTTCAATCTTATAGAAACATAATTTGTATCAAGTATTAGTGTAGATAGATTGAAGCAAAGTGTGTTCGAGGGATATGTATTGTCTCTTAGTATGTAACGCCCCACTAAGTCTGACATTGGGTAGTTGAAGTATGATAAATGGCTATGATAAAGTGTATTGAGTACCAAGTCTCATGTTAGTTCCTTAATAGGTGGAATTGGGTTTTTATACTGATTCCAAGTAGCTCCACTGTAACAACCCAAGAGAAGCCCAAGCCACATCTAGACCCATACTCCAACAGTACCAATCAAGGTTACAATTTGAGCCCTTTGAATCAGTATAAAGGGCTTAAACTTTTCCCTCCCAAGCAATGTGGGATCCCATCCACCATTTTTCTATATTCAATTCGATTGTGATACTCCCTGTTAAATCTTAGACGTCCTCATCGGGTCATTCCATCATAGACAGTATAGCTCAAGTCCCACATTTCTGGCTAGATTTGACTCTTAACACCATCCGTACAGCCCAAGGGAGGCTCAAACCACATCTAAGCTCATACTCTAAAAGGATTAGTCAAGGTTACAATGGAGCGCCCTAGAATCTTTATAAAGGGCTTGAACTTCTCCCTCCCAAGTAATGTGGGATCTTATTCACCACTGGTCTTTACTCAAATCTAATTTGGGGTATCGCACTCACTTATAAAAAAAGGACTTCAAGGAAACTTGACAAGTACTTTCAGAAGATAAGCGTGGATGTGACTTGAGCTTTCTTTAGATCATTACAAATGGTATTAGAACTGACCTAGTAATTCCTTGTGGCATTGGGACACTTAATGCGACGTGGATGTAAGTATAGACAGGGATGTCAAGGATTTGAGTGGGGTGATTGTAATGCCTCACATAGTTTCACATTGGATGGACAAAGTATGATAAGAGTAATGAGTATGATAAAAGTGCATTGAGTACCAAGTCCCATGGTGGAAGGTGGTTTTTTATGGGGAGCTATGGGGGTAGGGTACAAGTTACATCTTGCTAAATGGAGTAAAGTGTGCTGGCCAATGGCAGTAGGTGGGTTGGGGGTAAGATACTTAATTCTTCTTAACTAAGCTCTTTTGGGGACATGGCTATGGCAATATGCTTATGCCTCCATAGGGTGCTTGTGGACATAAAGATGGTAACTCGGGCGATGGTTGGTGATCTCTTGATATAGAAGGGTCTTTCATGGTTGGCCTTTGAAAGAACTTTAAAACAGGTTGGAGGGAGTTTTTTTCGTTGAACTAGATTTGTGGCTGGTGATGGGTCCAAGATCCTTTTTTGGCATGATGTGTGGTACAGGGATCAATCCTTCAAAGGTACCTTTTCGGAGTTGTTGTGAATCGCACATTTAAGGATGCTTATGTGGCTGATCACTATCAACTCGTAGGATTGTCTTCATTGGTGTGTGAAATTTGTCAGATGGGCCAATGATTGGGAAGTGGATTTCTTCTCATTGTTTTTGATCAGTTGTATTCGAGTCAAGTGGGAAGCAACAATGACAATAGAATGATTTGGGGCCCATCTAGGAAAGGAGTGTACACTCTGAAGTCTTTATGAATTTTCTATGTGCTCATGATAAGACCTTTTCCCCCCTAGAAGCTGATTTGGAGGAATAAGGCTCCCCCTAGGGTGAATCACTTTCTTTGGACAGCTGCGTTGTGGAGGATTCTTACCTGGATACCTTGAGGAAAGGGGGCATTGTAGTAATTAGTCGGCATTGCATGTGCAATAAAAATGAGGAAATAGCGTCTTCTTTTGTAATGCAAGGTTGCAAATGTTTTGTGGAACACAGATTTTGGCCTATTTGGGATGTTATGCCCTCCCGGGTAGTGGATCTCTTAACACATTGTAAAGCACAATTAAGAACTATCAATGTGTACTATTGTGGAAGATGATTCCAGCTTGTTACTGTGTATTTGGAAGAAAAGAAAAAACATGCTGGAATTGACAACCAGAAAAATTCCCTTTTGGAGGAGCTGCATGTTTTGAAGGTTGGGGAGGAAAATGAGGTTATCTCCGAGGAGGCATTGTTGAGGAAAAAAGAAGTGGTGACTGATCTTGAGAGGGTATTGTTGATGGAAGAGATCTCTTGGAGGCAAAAGTCAAGGGCTCCTTTTGTCTTCCAAATTCACAAATCACCATTTTTTGCCTAATTCTTGGGTGAGTGATCATGGTATACTTCCAGAGGCAATATTTGTCCTAGTTCTTGTATGAGTGTTTGTTTCTTTTATACTCTTTCCCTTTCTGCTTTGTGTGCCTATATTTACTGTTTTCTGGTCTGGTTGACGTAATATATATATTGGTCTGGTTGACATAATAAATCATAGCTTCACACACAGACATAACATTTCATTGTGAAGTGGAAGTCTAAATGACTTGTTCGAATGCCCAGTTAGATTAACCTTGTCTCTTTTCAACAGTCGTTGCACTAGTGTTGCATGGGTACCTGGAGGGGATGGTTCTTTTGTTGTTGCTCATGCTGATGGGAATTTGTACGTGTATGAAAAGGCAAGCCTCGAATTTGTGTGATTAATTGTTGTAGGTAGTGATTTGAGCTTATTTTGACCTTTTTCTTCTTTGTCTTTTTTCCCTAGAGCAAAGATGGTGCAGGTGATTCTTCATTCCCTGTTGTTAGAGATCAGATGCAATTTTCTGTTGCACATGCTCGTTACAGTAAGGTGATGGAGTTAATAGTTATTCATTATCAAACTCTTTTGGATGCCTTCTCTTAGATGGATTTCTTTCTAATATTAATTTCTTTGTATTTAATTGATTATTTAATATGTGTTGTAGATAAATTATATAATCTTTAAGCAATTAATTGTTAGGCACTATATGGTATGTATATGTTTTTTTAACCAAGTTTTGCAAATCTATTAAAATTTAGATAGCACCTGTAATGTGCAGCAGTTTTTTTACTTTTTTTTTTTAAATCAATTTCCTATTAGAAGACAGGCATCCGCATTATTATTTTTGTTGTGGCAAGTGCAGGCATCCACAGTATAGTTGAAGATTGTAGGTCTCCTGATGTTTACAATGGTTCTATGATTCAGAATTACAATATATCTAGAATATTGCATGTGGATCTTTTAGAATTGTGGACCATAAGTCCACATTTGCATTTGAGGGTTTCACATGTCAATTTACTCCTCACTTTCAGGCGGATTCATATCCTGTTTTTGTTTAATTCACCGATTATAAATTGCTTAGACTCTCTTCTTTGCATATTTAAGCTTGTAGCTTTTACTCGGACTATTCATACCTCAATTTATGGTTTCCAGTCAAGCTAATCTGATCACTTTCTAATTATTAGAATAAGCACATGCATGTGTTGATTTGCAATAATAGATTTCATGGACTGCAAAAATTGTGATTTAATTGCTCTAGGGGAGGACCCGGGAAGTTTCCATTGTACCCAGATTAGCTTGAGGGTTGGGGATCTAAAACTTTATCTCATTTGAATTTTCAATTCCTTCCTATAGTTTGTTATAGCTTATGTCTTGGTAGTGTGTTGCTTTTCAATAGTTAATTTTGTAGTTGGTGTCATAAGAATACACAGCATGATCAACTACATATACTTCTTTTTTTTTTTATATGTCGGGGAACCTCTCCAAGGCAGGGCCTTTCGGACCCACCCCTGCAGAGTAAACCCCGGTCCCGTGCACCGCACCCTCGGAAGTTTCCTTATACGAAACTAGTTAAATCACTGGCTTTTCACCAGCGGTTGTCTTTGCATGTCTACCATACTTTGAATGTTATAGGGTAATATGATTGGGTGGTCTGTATTTTTTGTTGATATCTTTGGACATATGTTTTCAGTGGGTTCAACATACAGTACATAATAATTGCTCGCTAGCCAGAAAAAGCAAAAATGCTTACTCTTGCATCTTGCATACTAAGGCCTGGTTTGGATGCCCAGATAGTTTTATCTCATCTGGGCTGTACGGCTTATTTGATCTTGCTCTATCCAAACGGCCACAAGCGGAATTTTATTTCATCTGTATATTTTCAACAACCACTGACAATTTTCAACAACCATTGCCTTCTTCAGTATTCCCGCAGTCCTTTTTATTTTCCCTTCCCATTTCGTCTAGTCTTCCAATCTGTCTTCTGGTGTATGGTATTTGTTTATAGATTTTTTAATAATAAATAATTATTACTTTTCAAAGCTAAATGTACTATCTTCTTGTGTACGGTTTTGTTTATAGATTTTTTAATTAATAATAAATATTACTTTCTACTAATATATTTATAATTATTATTCAATAATTATAAAAGAATTTTTAATTATTAGTGGGACCCACCCCTTTATCAAATCCCAAAAGATAAAAATTATTTCATCTCATCTAACCATCCAAACACATTTTTTTACAAATTATCTCATCTTATCTTAACTCAAAAATCTTACTACTATTCAAAGCATCTCATCTCATCTCATCTCATTTGAACTGCGTAACCAAACAAGGCCTAAATATAATACTTCTAAGGCTTGAGTTTGTAGTAACTTATTATAGCTTTAGGCCTAGTTTGGGTACTGAGAATACCTCACTACTATTCATTTTTTTGTTATTACTTTTCACCTACTTTTCACTACTATTCACTAATATTCAATATTCTATCATTTTATTATGACCTTAGTCAAGCAAGATCATTTAACGTCCTTTCAGTTACTTAAAAGAGTACTCACTCAATTTTTTAGTTCATTTGGCTGACGAAACATATATAATGGATGCATCTGAAGCATTGAGTTATTATTTCTTCGATCGTCCATTATGTCTTCTCTCGTCCAGGATATCTTTGTTGACCTCTCCTCTGTACATGCAGAGCAACCCGGTTGCCAGATGGCATATATGCCAAGGTTCAATTAATAGCATTGCTTTCTCAACTGATGGTGCCTATCTGGCAACTGTGGGAAGAGATGGTATAATTTTCTCTGGAACCAACTGCAGGTTTTTGTTGTATTTGTTTATTTGTTCAATAGCAAACTCAATTTAAATACTAAATGCAGGTTATCTACGAATTTTTGATTACTCAAAAGAACACCTCGTATGTGGTGGCAAAAGTTATTATGGTGCTCTATTATGTTGTGCTTGGAGGTTGGTAACTTTACTGGTTTCCCAGTCATAGCTTTTTGCTGTTAGATTCAAATGTTATTCCATTGTTCTTGATTTTTCCTTCTTAAAATTGAAACTGTAATGTTATATGATCCTTTTTGGTTTATATCACATCCTTCTCTTTGAGAAAATAGATATTATGATGCCAATCAGAAAGGCAAATAGATACTATGACTAACAATAAAATCCCACTGAACAGCATGGATGGAAAATATATTCTTACGGGAGGCGAAGATGATTTAGTTCAAGTTTGGAGCATGGAAGATCGGAAAGTTGTAGCATGGGGCGAGGGGCATAATTCGTGGGTACGCTCCATAAATACTAATGCTGGGCTAGATATGGTTCTCAGATGATTATAACCATCTTGCTTACTGAGCACTGCATCATGCTGACAGGTCAGTGGAGTGGCTTTTGATTCATATTGGTCGTCTCCAAATTCAGAAGGCACGGGGGAAACTATCATGTACCGGTTTGGTTCTGTTGGTCAGGTACCGAGTAATATAGTTGCTATGATGATTTTTTCTTACAGTGTGACTGATTTTCTGGATGCAACTTCAACTCTTTACTTCAGAAAACCTAGTTATTTCTCAAACTAGTTCTTGACATATAAATTTTAGAAATTGCCACCAAAATCATTCCTGCAATTGGCTAGTCATGACATAATCACATAATGTATAGAAACTATTTAGTTTCACCGTTGGGGGTATTTGAGAATATATGGCGAGAAGTTTTGGAATAAAGAAAGCAGAGCAGTGCTATGTGCCATTTCTCATGATGCAAAATGTTATGGGGCCAGCTACCAAAATAGACGCACCTAAGAATGTTATGATCAGGAGGTTGAGATTAATAATTAGCTACCGAAGAGACTAGATTTTGACATAATTATGTTTTAGAGCCGCTATGGTCTCCCATGCTTGGCCTTCATCCTTCTGTTTGTTCTGACTATTCTAGTAATGTTTACTTTGGGTGAAATAAGGAAGGAAAAGAATATATGAGTTAGCTGATATGGTCCTGCTAAGGAGAGGTATATGGTTTGAGTTATCAGTGACACTGAAAATTGATGTGATAGCCTTTGATCTTTGTTATACTTTTAGCAGTTATACATGTACACATTCATGCTTTTTTAACAAACTCTGACTACTTTTAGAAGGAAGACGGTGCCCCCAATTTAATTTCATACCATCACTTTGCAGCATAGGAATACCATAGCAGCCTATTTTCTCCATGCGTAAGAAGCCTTTTACTTCCCGTGGAATACACCTTAAATCAAAATACTGCATTAATTCACCCCTAGCTCAACATTTTGCAAAAAAAATCAGCAACACAATTCACCCCTATAGACACATGAGATATATGGGACATTGGAACATACACAACCTGCATACGTTCCTGAGTTTCATCCTGAATATCTTTTTAGTGACACATACACCTATAAAAAAAAAGTATTGTTTGCCAATAGTGATCTGGGTTGAGATTCTAGCAGTTGCCTCTCTTTTTTAATAAGGCTAATGCATCATACTCTACATGTTTTTAACGTCTATTTTGTTATCTATCCCAAAAAAAAATGTTGTAGCGACACATACCACACGGCTTCATAGTTTTGGTTTTTCACCAGCTTGGTATGTTTGTGGCCAGGACACGCAATTGCTTCTATGGGATCTGGAAATGGATGAGATTGTAGTGCCATTGCGGCGATGCCCCCCTGGTGGGTCCCCTACATACAGTACTGGAAGCCAGTCATCCCATTGGGACAATGCTTCCCCAGTGGGCACTCTGCAACCTGCCCCAAGCATGCGAGATGTTCCAAAGATCTCCTCGCTTGTTGCTCATCGTGTTCACACTGAACCACTCTCTGGCTTGATATTTACCCAGGAATCTGTTCTTACCGTGGCTCGAGAAGGGCACATAAAGATTTGGATGAGACCAGGGGTGGGAGAAAGCCAGTCAAACAACCCTGAAACCGCCTTGAGTACCAGCATGAAGGAGAAACCTTTATTCGCAAACAAGATTGTCAGTTCTAGTTACAAGCTATGACCAAACTGTCATCAGAAGGAAAAACCAAGTTATTTTTTCTCGGGCCATCGCCTTTTCATCCAGTTGGTTTTGGTATGTAAACAAATACATGACTGGATTGAGAATAACCAACTGGTTCTATTGTATATTCAGGTATAAAGATGATGCCCCCAAATGGCACGAAAGAGGTTTGGAGAGACACGAGCCACTTTGTAAGTACAAAACGGCCGTTATTAAGGATATATCAAATGATTGGCCGGAATAACTTGGAAGTTGCTACTTAGAGATCAGTATATTCTTCCCAGCACTGCTTTCAACCGATTTGTCCTGTTTGTCGTACTTTGTCACAATTACATAAAGACTTCTTTTTCTTTTCTTTGTTGTTTGGATTAACCTTGGTGAAGTTCTTCGATCATATTCACTCTTTAGACTCGGTTTTGAATGAAAAATGGATCCGACTCTTGTTGATTTTCAAAACAATATTCTGGTGGAGGCGTAGAGCTTATGCAAAGATGTAAATTATCAGTAGGATTGTTCATCTAGGTTCTGGACCGGGTCTCCAGGAACCTGGTTTCCAGATTCAACCACAAAAAAATGCTGATTCTTATAAATATTTATTGTGTTGCTGGCCTTATAATATATCAAAGTTTACAAACAGTAAATTTACAAATTGACGTGATTTAATATATATATTGTAAAAGAGGTTTACAATCTAATTTAACAAAGTCTTTTTGTACCATGTACGTGTGAACTGTATTTTAGGTTACCATAGGGCTCTCATGCATCTTTAATGATTTTACAGTCACTCAGCACATCCCCTCTCCTCCCCTTTTCTTCAAAGTCACGTAAGAGATATAGTGAGGGATTCCTTCCGGTCTTTATAATATTAATGATGCATTAGACCCAATAAATAGCCTATAGGAGGCTAGAGGGCTCAAAATATACAAAATCATATAGTAATTTACACAGCAAAACACCATTGATCTTATGATGCCACTGCTTGTGGCACGCATTAATGAATCTAAAAGATATCCAGTCAGCCGCCATGGATAGCTTCTACATCTCCCATTTCACTTGCATGATGGTGAGGATCCGTCTGAAATTGATCTGCATTTTCAGTCAATCGATCTGGCCCCTGCCGTTGATTTGATGAAGAAAGGGACCTTGTTCTCCACTTCCAAACCTCAATAATAATAGAATGTCCACACATTGTAACTGCGAACCCAGTAAGTGTGGCAACAAGGACAGATAGAACGGGCTGGATACGAACCTGCTGATCCCAGAGAGACATATGAAACGCTTTAAAAGTATCGCCTAAGTTTACACCGTTTTGCTTTTTTGATTGGATCCAACAATGTTTAAACTTTAAACCTAGAACTCATCATTGGAAATCCAGAGATAGAAAGAGCCATGTCATAATGTTAGTGGTTGAAAGAATCTCTTACCAACGAGTAAAAAAGATGTCCAAGGAGAACCACCAGACCAAATTGAATGGCCGCATAAACCCAGATATATTTTCTGCTTACTACACACAAATGAGTAATCAGTATCACTCCGACTCCGTGATGACAGGATCAATGCATGAAAAACATTTCTAATATACGGAATACAAAGTTGGCCTACCCATTGTTGTGGCTGCCATGGATGCTAGAAGACCGATTATGCAGGAAAATGGAAGAGAAATGGCAATTGCACCGGATCCCATTTTTGAAATCTGTCCACATAATAATATTATGAAGTCCTAAAGGCTGTGAAGATAGCATTTGAAGTCACCATACTTACCAGAAGCTGCTCTAAAAATGAAAAGTAAGCAAGCATGCTGACAATGACAAGAACCGGAACATCCTGCCATATCCTGACAAAATATGGTGTCACCTTTCAGTTATATGATCTCAGAAGATTACATATAATGTATTTTAGACATGAGTTACAGACCATTTAATTTGGAAACAAATTACAGACGCCACAAAAAAGGAATTTCATGCCTTCAAATTGTATACTAGAAAACCAGACTTGGAAATGAGTTGCGTCAAGTGGACTTGGAACAAAGTACTCAACCAATGTATACGAGAAAGAAAACTAAAATAAAAAAGAAATTGGGTTTTGTTTAATGACAAGCATCTTTTGAAGAATATATGGCAGGAAATAAAATGAAAAAAATGGAGAAACAAATCTGTCCTTTTCTAGTGCTATGCAGCAGGTAAAACGTTTACTTGCCTAGGTCTAGGAACGTCAGCTTGTTGACCACTCTCTTGCAAGTTAAGGACCTGAACATTTTGAATTCGTAGAAGCGTGACAGGTAGGTTCTGAACCTCTTGCTTGCACACATCACATATTTTATTACCCTTAATGCTAAACCATTTTACAGCGCATTCTTTGTGGGCCAAAGCAAGTTCACCTTTGCAGCTACATCCCATTTTGAGCGTGTCAGCACCCTCCCCAAGTTCAACATAGCAGATTCTACAAACAGCTTCTTCATCAGCGATATCTTCACCACCATCATCATTTCCATCTGAATCACAAAACTAAGATAAGGCATAGGTTGGTTATCATGCGGTACAAAACATGGTAAAAAATTCAAATTCAAATATACAAATAAACTATATCAACCAGGCTCTTTATAAGGCTACAAATATACATATAGCATGAGTTTCGATCACAAAAACAGCTGTGTCACCAGGAGCCATGAATACAGAAAGGCAGCAAAGAATTGATATTTGCCATGTTACATGTATGCTCTGCTTTGTAGTGAACCACACTGGCATTGTTGTCTTGCTTCCATTTCTGGGATTTGAAGCTCTATAACTAAGCCAAGTGCACTTATCACAACCTGCTGAGTTGAATTGGCCAATTGACAGGCAAGTTCCTTCCATTGATTTTGTAATAATATATTTTTAACATAATGCTCTCAAGATGTGATGGAGAGGAGGGTTGTTATAATTTGTGGATACACAATCAAGAATAATAGCAAAAACGCATTTTCAATACTTCGCCTTCCCCTGCCTGCGAGGGCGAGGGAGGGAGGGGGTGGAATTTACCAATATCATCTCCTAGAGATTGGTTAGTTGTTGTCGTGACAGTCCTCTCAGATCTTCGTGGTGTGCTGGGAATTACACGGAAACCACCAGGGACAGATACACTTCCTTCTTTGCTAAGTTCAGGGACTGAATGAGAACGGTGGATAGACCGCCAGCCCCCTCCTTTCTGTATAGAGAGGAATTATGTAAGAACCAAGTACAGAAGTGGACAACGTATTGTAGGAATATTGACTTGCCAAATTATAACGCTGTCTAAATGCAAATTTTAAGTAAAAGATATGCATAGACTTTTAACAAGTGTAATTAGGATAAAAAGTTGACAACAAAGTGTTACAAGCTCCACTCCAGAGCTATTTACTGTTCGATGAATTTAAGAGATGCTAGAGAGGGATTAACAAAGCAGTGAACTACATACCTTAGTTCCATTAGTATTACTCATCAAAAAGCAAACTCATATAGAATTAGAAAAAAACTCTAGGTACCCTGATGTTAAGCTCTGCCAATGAAACTCATGTAACGCACAATTGGACAGTGAACCAACTAGAATCTACAGCTGGTCAGACTCCACCTCCACCTAAAACTAATGTAATCATAACTTTTATAACAACCTTTCCCAACATGTTCTGCATTGATCTGAGGAGTGAATATACAGTACAGAAGATGAGGCTGAAGTTAGGGAATGGCTTTGCACACCACCTACATTGCCAACCATAAATGTGCTTTAAAGTATTAAATATTTAGGAAGTAACATGGCTCTCTGAAAAATACAGAAGTTTGTTAATGAATTTGACTATCATAAAGTGTCAGCAAGCCGGGTAATATTGACCAAGTACAGAAAAACTAAAGCACATCTACAATAAGATTACATAAGCACCAACATCCTTAAATCATAGAATTTTCAAATAGTTAAGGGCTTAAGTGTGATGTGTTGTACTGAATATCTACATCCACACAATAATATTAAGAATTCCAACTAAAAGCAATGAGATGCATAAATTGGAACCTATATAAAATAAAAGATTTTCTGTAACAATAATGATTCTCACCCTCTATTACGTTAAAGCATTAAATAAAACACAAACAATAATTTAAATTACTTTACACAAAATAATAATTCTTTAGGTAACTGGTTAATACTCACAACAGAACTTAATGGACTGATCACATTCCATCCATGCATAGTCTCTGGATTTGAGTGAGCAATTGGGCTCACAGGTAAGGATGATGCTGTATTCGTTTTTGACATAAATAGCTTTGTAAGAGAAAATGTCCTTGAAAACTGATGCTTCTCGAATACCCCTGCCGGCGAACCTCCTAGTTGTATAATGGCTGCCTTCTCGATGTCTGCAGTAGTACTTTGACGTTTGAAACTTAGTTTTGGTAGAAGGGTTTTTATGGTAAATTTATTTCTTGATGGCGAAAAATTAACTCTCCCAGAGCTAGGGCTCGGCAATGGGGAAAAATTTACTCTTTTAGGAGTGTGACTTGGTGTTTGGGGCAAGTTTTTTCTTGTATAATCCTCTCTGTCGTCCTTGATAACTATTGATGGTAATTCTAATATAAGGTGTTGTGGACTCTGCTGTTGACCGGGTGGGGTTTCTTCAACTATTTCACTTGAGTCTTCTACCTATGAAAGCAGGAAAGGAACAAGAAACGCCTTGCATCAGCAAAAAAGAGAAGCACTCATTAAGATTTTGTAATCAGCCTAATATCGATACAAGAATGTCAATCCTACATTGGAGAAATTAAAAATGGCTATTGAGAATTAGTATCAACCAATTTAATTAATCCCACATAAATATGTCAGATTTACAATGCTGCACAGCATTGAGGAACGACCAAAAGGGCCATAAATTGAGATAATGTAAAAAATGATATGACAAATTGGAAATATAATTTTCTTTTTAACTTTATGGCCTTGTATGGGGCAACATATTGACACAGGATTTGCGTGGGTGATCCCATATAGTCAATTAGTCAATGACAAAGCTTTCTCGAATTACCATTTGTTGAAATCTCAAAAAAACTTTAAGCCTTGAAAGGATTATAGATAAATTGTGTATGCTTGGTACAAGCCTATGATGTAATCTTGCAAATCCGCAAACTGATGCTTTCAAATCCTATTATAGAAAGTACAACTCTGGCTTGGCTAAGTAAGTCACCGATACAACCGAATGTTAACTGTATGAGTCAGTTGGTCATTGAGTTAAGACTGAGTTTCTTCCAGGGTTCATGCTTTGATGTTGGGCTAAAACCTAGTCTTTAATATTATCCCGTAATCTTGAAACATATATACCGTCAGTCCTTGCAAACCTAATTATGAAAGAATTACACGAGGTAGCACATGTTGTTAAGCTAGTTTCAACTGGAGAATTGGTAGAAAACAACAATCCACAAAACCCACGAGTTGGAACGAGAGATGGGAAATCATGTCTCATATCAAAGGAAAAAAAACAGAGAGAAAGGAACTCGAGGTACGAATACCTGTCACATATTTTCGAGTAAAAAACAAACCCCATTTCCAACATGAGGACAGAAAGCTACGGATTTTACTTCAAGCAACAAGCTGAAGAAAAGATATAGATAGCACAGAAGTGGCAGCAGAGGAACGAAAACAAAGTACCTGTCGAGTAGGATGATCATCATTGCTGATGGTGGAAGCGCTTTGGACACTCTGCTTAGCAAAGGGTTCGTCATTTTCCATATATTATCCGGTGAAAGAACTTCTCAAAAAGAAGGAACGGCAGCGCCCAGGGGATAGAATGCTAGAATCGGGACAAGCAGAGGGAAATTAAAGGAGATATATGGACAAATGGCACCTGAGACTCGAATGGAGCGAAGTACGAGTGAAACTGAAGCTCTGTCCTGCTAGTTTTCTCGCCATTTATAGAAAGTTTAGAGCATCTGACTGGTCAAAGTGTAAAAGTTTTAACTTTGAGTAATTTGAAGTATATTTTTAAATTTGAGAATGCACTATTCATCATCAAAAATAATATTTTATTATAAAAATTAAAATCAACTTATTTCCTGCATATGTACAGTAATATAATAATTTATTATTTAAATAATAACCCAATTAGGTTCGTATAGAGTTATAGTTATAATAATTTTTATTTGTTATAATATTATTTGCTAAAAAATCCAATGTTATCATCTAATTTCAGGCTAATAAAAAAGTTGTTGATGCTATTTGATATACCTTCTGTTTAATTTTTAATTATTAATCGTTGGGCTTTCTTTAAATAGTATAATTGTAAAATATGAAAATAAATATATTATTAAAAAATATGAATCTAATGATTAATCTAATGTAAAGTTATGAATAGGGAAGTTTTGGAATTATGAAAAGAATAATGATAAGATTACTATCCTCTTACTATCTATTTAATATGTTTTTTGTATTTTTTTTATTTTTTTTACATAATGGTTAAGAAAGTGACTATTAGAAAAATTATATATTTTTTAAATTTTTTTCTTAATGATTAAAGATGTTAAAAAATACTTAAAAGAAAATGATCAAAAAATAAAAAAATTTTAAATACACTATAAATAGTAAAAAAAAATAGTAACATTAATAATATTCTTATGAAAACGATTATGAAAAATATATTTTTATCAAATTTTAAATATATTTTTAATGAATGTCAATCCTTCTAAACTTTCTATACATGGCCCCCAGTTTCCGAGAGACATGAAATTGACACGGACGGTTGTTGATGCTTCTCGTACAAGTTAGGATGAGCTACATGTTCCATTAAACATTGGTTGAAAAATAAAAAAGAATCATTTTTCTTCAAATCATATTTTAAAGTTTAAAGAGTTAATTTATAAACGCTTGTTGAAATCTGAATACGTCTTTTCTGTTCTTATCTTAATGATTATAGTTTAATTAATACAAAGATTTATAATTTATGTTTTGGATCGGAACAAAAGGACAACTATAATGATCTCAATGAAATCACCTTTCGTGGGGCTAAAGAAATTACCTGTGTGAAAAGATCTTGAATATCTTCATAGATGAGAAGTGTGTGAAGTCCATATGATGTCAGTTTGAGCGTGAGATAGAGGCATGCACACCCATTGTTTTGAGATGCTGCCTTTTATCATTGTAGATCGATAACTTAAAACATTCGATGGTCATGTGGCGCATGTCACTACAATGATTATGGACGTTTATAGTTGGGGGAGGATACAGAAATAGATAGAAATATGTAGATTTTATTATTTATTTTTTAGCTTAGCAAGTAGATACAATCACGAGTTTGTAAAATCACTATTTTGTTCAAAAGCTTAAGCCGATAAGAAGACGTAAATTTTATTATTTATTTTATATCTTAATATAATTATACAATCATCGTGTACTATTTTGAAAAAGAATGTAGCCCATTATTAAAAAATTTGTTTTTTTATATAAATTTTATATTTATTCACCTTTTCTAAAAGGAGTCGTAACACTTGCATACTCTATAATAAAAAATATCATTTCTCAAACTCACACGTATATATTATGTATCATCTTTTAAATAAGTTATAGAAAGATAAGTTTAAAAAAAAAGTTTTGGATCTACAACTATCCAAGGGTCGCTTAGAGAGTAAGTCGATCCATGATGTATTTGCCAAAGAGATTACGTAGCGTCTAATCTCAAACTCTTCCGGTCGGTTCTAATATATATTATTATTATTATTATTATGAAAAAATTTATTAATTATTTTTTTATTATTTCATGATGTGATATTAAATGATAAATTTATAAGTAAAATATAATAAATAACCTATAATCATCTAATATCATATCATAAAATAATAAAAAAATAAATGATGAATAAAATTATTATTATTATTATTATTATTATATTTATATATATATATATATATGACCCTTTGGCCTTTTTTTTTCTTCTAATTATATATATATTGATGTTTTTATAATAATATCAATGATGTGACTACGCATTAATTTTCCTTTTGGGTTTTGCTACATAACCTCCTACTATTCATCCACACTCCACACTCTACATTTTTTAATATTTTTTAAAAAAAAATTTTGAATTTATTTTTTTTAAACTATTTCAAATTTTTTATTCACTATTCATATAAAAATTATTTAAAAAAAAAATTAAAAAAAAAATTTAAAAGATAGAGTGTGGAGTGTTGAGAGGTTGAGAAGATTTATTGAATTTTAAATGATACACGCGTGCTGGAAAACCGGCATATTATTTTATTCACTAGATAAAAAATTTGAGTTTGAAATTCTCTACCTTCTTTATATAAAAAAATATATACGAGCCTAATTTGTTTTTTAATTTTTTATATAAAAGATAGAGTTGACCGGATATATACAGAGAGGGATACATGATATGTTTTAGGGCTAATTTGGACACTGATGTACACAGCAACAAATTTTTGTCGTTAGGACGAAATTTTTATAGGACGAAATGATAATCATCACAAAACAAGCTTTTTAGGGATGAAATTCAAATTTCATTTAAAAAAATTGACAGATGTCGTTATCTGTTTCAATGTAATATTTTATGTTCAAATGGAATATATTGAGACAAAAAAATTTGTCTCCAATAGAAATTTCTTTCAAACGGTTACCTAACCGTACGATCTTAAATTTAATAAACTTTTGAATGGTTATTTGGAACCGTCGAATGTTAAATTGGTGGGTTAAGTTATCAAATTTATGAGAAATTTGAGTATCCGTTCGAACCATTTATTTAGATGTTTGAACACGAAAGAGTTACCGTTCAAACATCTAACGTTCGAACGTCTAAAGTTAACGTTTGAACGACCATGGAATGGTTTGAACGAAAATTCTAGCAGGATAGATGAATAAATGTTTGACAGGAGTAGAAAATATGTTCAAAGGCTTTTACTATACGTTTGAACAATGGCATAATTTTAACAAATTTTAATTGCAAAAAAATACCTTATTAATTAGTTATAGGTAAATATTAATTTATATAAAAAAAATATGGCATTTAAATAATATAAATACATAAAAGAACTCAATAACTAATTTAGAAAATGAAAAGACGATCCATATTTAAATTAATTATACAAAACATAAATAGCTAGTGTCTATACAGAAAACCAAAAAAATGCTTAATCTCCACCTTAGAGAGAGAACCTCCCCCTTCTCTCTAAAACTTCTCTAAACCAAAACCAGGTAAAGGGGGGGTGGGAGCTTCGACTCCTCCCCTCTCCCTCCCTCCCTTCCCTTCTGCCCAAAATCTCCTTTCTGTATTTTTTTGGTTTTGTTTTGTGTTTTTTTTAGGTCAAATTAAGGAGAAATGCAGATTTTTCGATGACCAAAAGCCTACACGCGCCCCATCATGGTGTTCCTCAGCCATCGATCTTCTATACTACTGAACGCGGTACCAAACGGAGCAGTGCGTAGCATGCACGCATGCGTTGAATGGGAGCTCGTTGCTTTCACGCGCCACCGCGATAAGCTTTCTACCGACGCCACAAGCAGCATTTCTGGGGCCAGCGACTTCGAGACTTTCAAGATTGACCGCCGAGCATACTCCCATTCACGCACCACTACAGCCCCTTGCCCAGTGTTTTGTTCAATCCAAGTCTATTTGTTTGTTTGTAGATTTGTTTTTCAGTATTTCCTATGTATTTTTTAGTTTTGTTGTTTGTTCCAGGTAAATAATAAAAAGAAATAGACTATTGAACTTGGTATCCATAGCAGAAGAGTCTTGCTCCTCCTTTGGAGGAAGGTGGGTGTTTGTACCTCTCCTCTTTTGGAGGACGGAGGGTGGTTGTCTCTATCCTCCGTTGGAGGAGGGGGTCGTTAGTTCTATTTTTATAGAGCGATTTTCTCTCAGACAAACCGGAAGGTTTGTCAGAAGAGAGTTAATAAAAGTTAAGACAATGTCCGGCACAAAAAAACTTGTGCGTGGGAGAGCCCCAAAACAAATGAGTAGTTTGACTTGTAGTCTGAGTTTTTTCCTGTATTTATAAGTCACAATTGTAACTTCGGATTCATTGAATGTAATGAAGTCTATTTTCATAAAATAAATAAATAAATAAATAAATAAATAAATAAATAAAACCAAAAAATGAAGATAAAATATATAAACTGCTGGCCCAAATCTGTTAGCACTGCCTCGACTCCACCAAGGTGTGTCTCCATATCTGTCAATTGGGACACAATCATCAATTCAGTCTCTGAGAGGTCTATCCAGACTTCCATACACACTGCATCAATAATTTCTATTGTATATGCGTGAATCTCTGCATGCATGATATCTGAATAACGAAGAAAACAATTTCGTGATATTTAGTCATTTAAGAAACAAACTGTAATATGAATTCGAAACATGATCCTTTATTTTCCAAACTTGCTTGGACCTATGGTTTTTTTAAACTTATTGCTATTTGAATTAGTAGTTTCTAATTAGAATGAGCTATATTCTCCTTGTAGACCTTATCATTAAGTTTTCTTCTTCTACACTGAATGTTTATATTTTAGAACAATTTATTTTATAGTAACAGGGCAAACGTGCGATAGCCCCACTACTAGTACTATATATAAGTATATAGTATACTATGTATGAGAAATTATATAGATTATATCTATTAAAACGGTATACTTGGGTGTATGAATGGTATAATTCTGTGTTCGAATGGACATATATATCGTTTGAACCCCTCAAACTATTTTGGCGCCAATGAGAAGCAGTGGTAGAATTATTTTCTGCCAAGTGAGGTACATATAAGCACGTTCGGATGGTTTGTAAGTGGTGTTCAAACAGTTGTGCGCTGAGTTGTTCCAAGTGGGAGAAATTTTCCACCTACATTATTTTCATGTTTGAATGGTTATTTAAATAGATTCGAACGCAAAAATAGAAAATAAGACGTCTAGAACCACATAAACCTCTCTCACGAGGCGCAATTTCAAAACCAACAAGAGAGGAGAGAGAGAGAGAGAGAAGGTGAGCGAGAGAGAGGGTGCTATTGAAAGGGTTCTTGAATTTTTTTTTCTCTTCTATTTGGTAAGATTTTTTAAGGGTTATCTTCCACTTGATTATTTGTTCTTGTAATATTTTGTTTGTCATCCAAGAAAATTTATAGTATTTACTAATTGTGGTGTAGGTGAGTTGTGGTGAATATTGTTGTTTGGATGTGCTATTAAGGTAAATATTTACGAATTCTTTGTTTTGTTTGATGTGAAAATATGGAAATATATATTTTTGTTTGGATTTGTGATGCGTATTATGAAAAATCTATCACTTTTGCATGCTCCCGAAATGCATGGTTTTTGATGGAAAACACGAACCTCATGTGTTGAATTCTAGAAACTGGGCATATATTGTTCGAAGGCTATATAGTAACATTCGAATGGTACTAATTGTTATCGTTCGAATAATGAACATATGTTCAAACAGCAACCAGTATTAATAAATTTTGAAAAATAAATTTAAACCTTAGAAACATATATATTTCTTAAATTTAAAATAACTAATAATATAGCAATTCGTTAATTACTAACTATTAATCCATTGCCATATCATGAAATGAGCAAAGATCTAATAATTGTTTCCACATATGAGTTGAAAAAACAAAATTTACATTAATAAATTTAGAAAAATTAATTTAAAACTTAGAAACAAATTTATTTCTTAAATTTAAAATAACTAACAATATTGTATATGACGATTAATAACTATTAATCCATTACATATCTTGAAATGGGCAAAGATCTAAAAATTATAAAAAATTTCATATATATAAGAAATAATAATTAATTAGGATCCTAGTACTAGCTGAAAAAACAAAATATACATTAATAAACTGATATGGATAATTGATGTATTTTGTGTTCACACGACACTTTTGTGATGAATCTTTTATGTGATGCATGTATCAGTGTTTTGAAATCATGCCACTCAAGAGGAAGGAAGTTCCCATCCCATTTCCACCCATGCCTAGCTCTCCGATTGACTCACCACTGAGATTAACTCTCCAGACTAAGGTAAAAATTGGATATAATATTGTTTCAATTAAGATAAATCACACATAAGCATACTAAATTCTAACTATTATTTCTTTCATGCGTACTATAAATATAGTTTTTTGGAGCTAAACGTACAATCTAGTGAAGGCCGAGGCACTACTAAAGACATGATATTGGAAAAATATCATAAAGTTGGTAAGAATAAGGTTAACATTCTTGACGATTATACGGGAAATAAAGGAAAACCTTCTCATGTGGGTGCTCTTACACGAACCTATGCACCTTTAGCTACGAGTTCATAGCACAAAGTTTTTCAAGATGTCAAATAGCTTGTTAAGAAGCGCTATTTAGTAATTACTTAATTCATTTATCAAATTATTTATTGCTTATGCAAAATATAGAATATGCAATTTATTTGTTCATGAGTCTTATTTTTTCAATGATAACTTTGAACTAAATTTTGGTTGGAGGGAGGAGCGCAAGATTGTTGATGAGCTTGTGTGTAATGCATTCCAGAAATATAAAGTCAAATGTCATGAGCATTATAATATGTTCGAGAACAAGGATGGTGCATGGCAAAATCCTTTTCAGGACGTCTGACCTTCAAATTAGGAGAAGTTTTGTAATATATTTGAGGATCTTGAATTTAAGGTAAATAAATAACATGTTTTACATGTCATGGTTTATAATTTCTCTTGCTAATATTTACAACTTTTATGCAAGAGCAAAGTTCTATTAAAAAAGAAAAGAAAAGATCGAACTTGAAGATTCATCACCATGCAAGCTCAAGATATTTCTATCGCCTCTCGAAGAAGTTGGTAAGTTTATTTTTTTGAATTCTAATTACTTTATATTTATAAAATATTTGTCGTGTCGCAAGACTCAAATAGCAATTATAATATGAAAAAATTATATACTACATCACATACTAATTGTAATGGAGAGTAAACTCATTCTGATACCCGTGAAAATTATGTAAGTATTATTATCTATGTTAATTAAACTTATTTATATATTTGTAACAATATTAATTATTTTCTCTTATGTGTAAGAAAAAATGGTTGCTGGCCTGCATGTTGAATCTACAACTGATCAAAATTCCACAACAAGTGAAGTGAAAATTTTTACGAAAGTTCTAGGTACTCCATATTCAGACTATTTGAGGGGTTTGGGTCATTGCGTCAAGCCTTCTAGCTCAAACTCATAGTCTAGTAATGCCTCCAACACTTCTAGAGCATTAGAGGAAGCGAGGTCAAAGATCGAAGAATTGAGGACAAACCGGCATGAGTTAGTGGCCCAACAAATTGACTTGGAGAGACGAATGAAACAACAAGAGGAGCAACAAACAAAGTTTAGGAGAGAAATGCAACTCCAAACAACTAATTTAACTTATAAATAAGATTTTTAACTGTCTTTTGTATTTTGAAAACTACTGTTTTATTTAGTTGGTTTGAATTTATGAGATTATTGCTTTTATATTTGTTGAACATGTACTAATGTATTTTAAGATGTTATTTATGTGTATTATTTTTTCTATTAATGGATTGAAAAAAAAATTATACTGCTCGAACACAAAAAAAACAGTTCAAACAGTTAATAAATGCCAACCATTCGAACGGTGTAACAAAGACATTTGAACATAATGCGTAAACTGCGTTCGAACAACCATTGAGCAAATCAAACATTACATAATTGTTCGAATAATACACTAAACGTTCGAACAAATTTGAATAGTAAAATGTTTGAACGTCAAAATTGAAGTTCGAACTATCAACCACATACGTTCATACATTAATATCTTTAGTTCGAACATTTAACTATATATGTTCAAACATTATATAACGTTTGAATTTAAATTGTGACGTTCAAACGGAATATTGTTAGAACTGAAGTTATTCAATTGACCAAATAATCCAACCCGTTCGAACTTTTTGATTGTTCAAACGTATAAATTTGACCATTTGACCGCCTTTTTGGGAAGAAATAAAATCATCCCAAAAACAAAATTTCATTCAAACGCTATCGAATGGTTTTCTCCAATTTTGTCCCAAAAAACCTTTTGGGATAGTGATATTGAGACAAATTTGCTTCATTTTTTTTAGTCCCAAAAACTGCTTCAGGAAGAAACATTAACTTTTTTGAATGAAAATTTTTGTCCCGGACGAGTCAAACTATTGTAGTCGTATTCTCAGATATTCTCAAATATTTTCTTTCTAAACAGTACTAAAAAAAAATCAATTTCAAATATTTAACATTTTTATCTAGTCCTTACAACTTTTCCAAATTTTCAAGCATAACACATGAAACAATTCAATTTTCAAATTTCAAAATAAAAATTATATTCAAACATTTTTAAATTTTATGATATTTTTATTCAAATTTTCTCTCTCATTTCTCAAAACCCAATAAAATATTTTAATTCAAATAATTGTACTATTATTCACTACTATTTACAGATATTATGAGATCCTTTAAGTGTCCAAGTGAGTCCTTAATCTATTAATACTATATTCACATTAGGTGATGTAACATACTTTAAATGACTTTTTATAAATATCGAAAGTCACAAAAAAATGATAGATCAATTAGTTTTCACAAAGAGAAAACCTGCAGTCAATCTGCTATTCTTCAATAAATAACCCTCCAATAGTTGGACGCCACATATGCATTTTATTTTACTTAATTTGGGTTTGCCTACACTTGATGAGACCCCATACAACCGTCCCTCACTTCTTCCGTTCTTCGTCTTCACCTCCATCCCCCTCCATCCCCCCCCTCCATCCCATTCCCAAATGATCTTGACCCCCACACTTATCTCGAAGGTAACTCGACCCCACGACAGAACTTGAATCTCGACTCCACACTCATCTCGTTGGTAACTCGACCTTCGACAAAGCCCGACCCAGACGGTGGCATGGAGGAAGCCCCTTCTCCCTCCCCTTCGCAGCACCTTCGAATCGAAACCAACCCCTTCCCAGCCCCTTCGAATCGTGATGGAGACCCCTTCAAAAGCAGCTTCGCAGCTCAAATTCCCTTCTCAAAACGGAGCAAGCTCAGCTAGCATTATCAAAACAGAGCAAGCTCAGATAGCATTATCAATAAATTATTAACACTTATTGTACTCTCTTTATTCTTGTTTTTAGAGACTGAAGGATATGAATCTATTCTTTTAAGTTGGACATGATAATAAGTATGTGGATTATCTGGCTCGCTCAAAAGTGGGCGACAAAATGATGAAAATATTTGAGGAAATTGGCACGGCCTGGGCGAAATCTGGAGTAGATGAAGTGAACTGTTTTGCGGTGTTTTACAATTCAATCTCGTGCGCATGAGTCTAGCCTGATTATAGTGTAATTTCTGAGGTGGCACCCTATTATTGGAGGGCTGTTATTCTTTGAAAAACAGACAGACCGCTTTGAAGCAGCTCTGTTTCACAAATCATAAGTTGGTTTGAGAAAAAGGATGAGGGAGGGATTGAATTGGGAATTATTTCCATAAAAAATCAGCCATAAAATCTTCCTTTCGATTCTAATATAAGAATGCAAACGGATAAAGATAGGGCATGTCTATGGAAAGGTTAAATTATTGGGTTTATTATATAGTTTAATGCTGATATCTATGGTAAAAAAGGAGGATATTGGACTAATAATTGGGTCAAGTACAGCACAAAGGAAACAAATCTTATTTTATAAATTATATTCAAAATTTATTTTTTTTGTCAATTTTTATTTTTTATTTTTTAGAAGAAGCGGTAGCAGATCATTTTATTTATATACTCTCGCTTTTGGTAGACCAGAAATATCGTATACAAAGGAGAAAATGTCTTGGAGATTACATATGAAATCCCGTAACCAAATCCCTTGCAAAACATTATATTGCTATTGGACTATTTACAAAAGATGTATTATATAAGAAGAGAAATTATATTTTGTAGTCGTGGAGTGTGCAAGCGTCAAGTAATCTTTTTAAAATAAATAAATAAATACGAAACTCGCATAAAAAAAATTAATATTTTAATAATAAATCATTCTTTCTTTCAAAAAGATTACATGACATTTGCGCATTCTGTAACTATATTTAATATTATTCATGAATCAAACGTACGTAACAAGAAAAAGCAAGTTAATGTCTCAATTGAGGTAAGCATCTGCGCCATATCAATTGTATTAATCCATCAATTGAATGCTTCAATGGTATTTAGGTAAAGTAATACCATCATTTTAAAATATGATTATAAAAAATTTGTAAAAGAAAAACTGCACATTGTTATAAATACATGCATGAATTTAGTGGATGATCATTTAGTCCTGTTTAGATTGAAAGATGAGATAATTTGTGAATGAGCTTTATTAGGTACAAGTAGTTTGACGCACCAAATCGCATATCGATGCTGACATGATTTTGTTTATTAAAAAGAAAAATAAAAAAAAAAAAATTTAAAGAAAAAAATAAGGTCTTATGTCTCATGAAAAATATTTTCATCTTCAACTCGCACCGTTTCATTAAATAGATGTTTTATATTTCAGCATCAGTGTGTGAACTCGCTTGCAAGAAAACGTTCCCTTTATGAATAGAGGAATGCTACACAACCTCCTCAACCTCCACACACCACATTTTTTTAAATTTTAATATTTTTTAATAAATTTTTTTAAATTTTTTTTGAGTTTATTCTTTTTAAACTAATTTAATTTTTCTATTCATTATTCATATATTAAATATTTAATAAAAAATAAAAATAAAAAAAGTATAGTGTGTGGAGGTTGTGTGAATAGTAAGAGGTTGAATAAATTTTTTCTTATGAATAATAGTAAGATTTGTGAGTTAAGATAAGTGAGATGAGATGGTTTTAAGTTGTTGGATAGGAAATAGATGTGAGTCCCACAAATGATTGTATGATATTTGTAATGATTTTATTTTATTTATAAATATATTTATAAATAAGTAATAATAATTTTTTAAATTACATACATAATTTCTTTTATAATATAATTCATAATAATATTATAAGATAAGAATATTTTTATAAATCAAATTCTATGAAAAAATATCAAATAAAATTATATTTTATTTACAACATTCTTAAATAATTATAAAATATTTATAAAATCAGTTTATTTTATATTTTTATTATTATAAAAATTATTTATTAAATAATAATTTATATATAAACTTAAAAAAATAAGTAATATATCACAACACCTACAGTAAAATAAAAAATTTTAACCCCATATGTCGTTAAAATTTGAGGACAGTGGCATGGGCTTATGAAAAGGTTCCAAAAGCAATGATTACTCGAGAGTGACTTTTTTTGTCTTATTCGAAAACCATCTCACTTCCATCTCCGGCAGTGCTTGATAAGAGTATTAGTATTGGTCTATGCATATGTATATGTAAAATTATCTCTTTTGCATAACTATTTGGCCATTCAAGTAAAACTCTCACATTGACTTATGCATATTTGAGACTAAATAATAATAAAATATTATTTTTTTATTATTATTAATTTTTTTCTAAAATCAAAATTTATATATATATTTTGTAATTAACATCCACTATATACATTTGACATTAATAATACAAATGCAATAATAAAAAATATAATTTTTTTTATATATTATATTAAAAATATAGTAAAATGAAAAAAATATATATAATATATTATAATAATAAAATGAATGTGTATGTGAAAATTTGTTGTGTTGTTGAGGGAGGGAGAAGAGGAAAAGATTGAGAGAGAAAGAGTGGAAGGAGAGAGAAATAACAATTAAAATATGTTTGATAGAGTGAACAGTTGTTATCTAAATTCACTGTTAGCTAAATTTATGCATATGCATAAGCCAATGTGGGTGTTTTTTGAGTCATATTATGTAAATATGATTTTGCATATAGATATGCATAGACCAATACTAGTGCTCTAAGATGTGAGCTCTACCGTACATATTCCGGAATCTAAACAAGTGATTAGATTCAACCTCTTAGAATGATATTCCTTAATACAAAAGATAAAGGATAATGATACGTTTATTATCTCTTACCATCCGTTCACTATATTTTTCTATTTTTTTTTTATTATTATTTTTTACTTAATTCTTAAAAAAGTAACTATTAGTGAAATTATATATATTTTTAATTTTTTCTTAATAATTAAGGATGTTAAAATAATATTTAAAATAAAATAACAAAAAAATAAAAATTTTAAATACACTATGAAGTAGTGAATAAGTGGCAAAGAGATTAAGTATGTCATTATCCAAAAAACAAAACACTTTTCAACTTGGACATTACTACACACAGGATTTATACCAAAATCCTCTATCGATCAGTTATAATCTTCTTCTTCTTCTTCTTTTTCAACTTTTTCTTTCATCATTTTTTTAAACTATTTAGATTTTTTTCAAATAAGAAAAGATACATATTCATTTAAAAATACTTACTTAATACTAAGTTAAAATAATTTTAAAAAAATTAAAAAACATTTCGGTAGAGGATTCTATGAAACTAGTGTGTTCCTTCCAACTTCAAATTTACAATTTTTTCATTTAATTATTATCTAAACACAAAATCTAATACAACTTTTTCAAATGTCCAAACAAAACATTAAAAACAATAGAACTTTTTCAAAATTTTAAAATAAAAATAATATTAACAAATTAAGTTCAAATAATTTTTTAATTTTTAATATTTTATTTTACTTTTTCCCTCCTCTACTAAAACTCAATAAAATATCTTAATTCAAATCATTTTACTATTATTCATAAATCATTTCATAATTCTTAATTATGAGATATTATAATCATCTAAGCCCCGTTTGGATTGCAAGATATTTCCATCTCATCTCATTCCATCTTATCTCAACATCTAAATACGACATAATTTCAAAATTTTAACTTTTTTATTTAATTATTATCTAATCATTACAATTTTTTAAATTTTCAAATAAAATACAAAAAATAAGAGAAATGTTTGCCGAGATCATTTTCTCATTTTTTATTTTTTTAACTTAGTGATTAAGTACGTATTTTTTAATGATGTTGTTAATTTTTTTAAATATTTAAGAATATAATAAAATGTATGAAAAAAAAAGGCATTTAGGTTATGCTTGGTAGGTGAGATAAGATGAAAATTTTTAAAAATTTTGTGAAGAGTGTTAAGATAAAAATTTAAAATATTAGAATTTGAAAAAATTGTATTAGAATTTGAAAAAGTTGAATTGTTTATTATATTTTTTATGGAAATTTAAAAAAGTTGTAATGATGAGATGAGATAGAGATAGAGATGAGAAATCTCATCTTTGCCCCAAACATATCCTTAGTCTTATCGAGGGGACATTTTGTCGGGCTACGCTCCCGGTGGATTTAACATGACTCAAAAAATAATTTAATTTTTTAAATTTTAAAATAAAAATGATATTTTAAAAATATTTTAATTTTATAATTTAATTATTATTTAACGATTATCTTATTTCTACTCACGTATAAATTCACCGCTATTTGACATAAGAAAATTTTTATTATTATCTTCATATATTATATATTATATATTATTATTATTATTATTATTATTATTATTATTTTATCATATGTATAGCATATGAACGATAAGTAAAAAAATTGAATTCATTTAAAAAATAAATAAATAAAATTAAAAAGTGTAATATTTAATTTATATGAATAATGAGTAGCAAAGATGATATATTATAGAAAAAGTCTAAATGCAAGCGGATTTCGTGAACCGATTGCGCACCAACTTCCACGTCAATTAGTAAAATGGTGAGTTTTAATTAAATGAGACTCAGGTTCTGTTGAGCGCGGGAAATTTTGGGGGAAAATTTGAAAACACTTCCTACGGTAAAATTAGAGCACCGGCAACTATGTATGCAGCACAGACAAAGAAAAATGTAGAAAACGAATGAGAGATGTGATATCCCTGCATAAAATGGCCTCCAATTATGAAAGTTCTTTAACAGTTTCCAGTCATTCATTCTTTGAAATATAACATCCATGATCCAACTGATACTTACCATTGGTATATATGGAAAGAAACTATTAAGTCATAGGATGATTTACCCAAAAAAATGGAAAAAAGAGAGATGAGTCGGCTTATGTTGAAGTTTGAACACTTTTTCCTTCAGAGAAGCTTTTTATTTAAGTAAACATCGGGAGTGAATCTTTTCTATATACTAACGGTGCAAGCGAAAAATTGTTGACTCTCATGAAAGAAGATTGTTTAGAGAATTTAACAAAGGATACAGTGATAACAAAAGAAAACTAAGTTCACGATAATAGTATAAACAATAAGAACCTAGTATAATCTTAATTTTTTCGAAAATCCTGGCTGAAATGTTCCAGTCGATTTTACATCATTACCATCTTGGCTAGTTATGGCAGTGCATTATAGGACAAGATATTTTCACTTCAAACAAATTCAAATATGTTCCTGATTCTATCTAAAAAAATAAACACGTTTGTATATTCGTATACATGGAGAGTTTTTATTATCTAGAGAGTGAGCCCCAGAGCGGGGCAGACGAGCAGTTGGAGAAAATGAGGGAATTCAGCGCATTTTGAAAAAACTGGTGTTTTGGGTCTTTGGATGCCTTAACTATGGCAGCGTCGGATGCAGCAGTAGACATAGTAACTAACGCGGCAGTGGTGGTGGAGGAGAAGCTTCGGGAGGAGGTTGTGCTGCTGATGCGGTGGGGGAGCTTCGGGGGTTGAGAAAACAAGAACGGGAAGCACAGAGAGACCATGGTGGTATTTTGGGGAAGACGAAGCATATTTGATTTCGACGAAGGAGATTCCGTTTATTGGTTTTTTATAGAATGGCGACTTGGGTGTGTTGTATTTTTTCCTGCAAGCATCCTCTAGTTGTGTATGTCTTCTTCTCCTCTACCTTTCGTGTGTTTTTTGTTTTTTTTCTTAAATATAATAAGCCACATCAGCAATCGGTGCACAATCGGTATACAAATTGCTTGTATGTAGAAGAACTCTATATTATATGATACTGACTGACTGAGGTACCAGTTGGCACCACGTGGTTTCTGTCGGAGTGCTGAGAAATAATTGCGAGTTCTACGTCAAAAATATGACACGTGTACAGCAAAGCTCAAAAATTACGTTCCAGCCTACTGCCCAGTGGCCTCCACCGACGGCTACTTCGATAATATAGTCCCGAGGCTCACTCTCACCTTCCACTGAAACCCTGAATGGAACCCTAATCCCCAGTTTTTCTATCCAACAGTTCTTTAATTTAAGGTCTCTGAAAGTAGTACTCCACAGCCGAATCCCCATAGCACAGAATATAACGTGATTTAAATGTAGATGTAATGTAGAATTCTCTTGCTAATGCTCCGTTCCGAAATGGGTCAGACCTGGTTCGAGCCAATGCTGCCGAGGGTTCCGAGGAGGCTCTGGTTAGGGTTCCAAAAATCAATGGGTGTCCTCGTGGGTGGGAATCACACCTCCTCCAGGTTTTGCACTCGTTAATTGCCTCTCTCTATTGATCTCTCGATCTCATTTCGGCTTATTACCTCTCAAACTTGCATTCTATTACTCTTGAGTTTTGTCACATCTTCAAGACTTGCTCTTCGATTTACTCAAGGATCGGGACAATCTAAAACTCCTCGCATCTCATGGATTTGAAGGCCGTGAGATTTCAGATCCTTCATGGGTCTATAGCGAGGCGCGTGCTTTATCGCAGTCTCGCAATCGCCTCGGCTATTTCGATCATTCCCTTGCTGTACGTTTTATCTGGTTCCAATTTGGGAATGTTTGCTTCCGTGGCCTCCAGTGTCTGTGCCACGAGTCCGGGCTTCGCAATTGCGAGTATGGGTCCGGGCACATATTGGTTTCGTACCCAGCTCCTGAATCCCATTTGGGGCTCATTTCAATCGGTGCACTGCAAGGAAAATGTGAATTTGACCGTTAATGTGGTTAGAGAGCTTGTGGATAAGAACTTATTGAAATATAATGCTAAAGCTCTCTTTGTTGGAGATGGACCGGCCTTTGCCGTCTTGGCATTGCGAGATCTGGGGTTCTCCAATGCCTGCGGTGTTTATGGGCACCGCTTTTTCTCGCTTAATCGGAAACAGTTTGTTCATGAGCTTGACTACATGGACAATTCATTTGATTTCGTGTTGTCCAGGGACGTAGACTTGGTTTCTGTCCCTGCATTGCTTGTGCTCGAAATTGAGCGGGTTCTTAGCCCAGGTGGGATTGGTGCCATGCTTGTGGGTGCTAGTGGTTCGGCCCCAAATGGCTTGATTAGGTCTGCCACCCCAGTTTCATCCTTGCTGAAAAGTTCCACTGTTGTGCATGTTGGTTATGTGCAAAACTTTACTCTGGTTGTCTTCAAGAAAAGAATCGAAAATGCCAGTTTTTTCAAGCAGTATCGCCTTCCTGCTGACTGCCCGTCTTTGACAAATAATAAACTTTTCATGGACCAAATTGAGCCCCTTGTGGAGGAAAAATCAATGGGATTTGAGAACTGGTATTCTTATTTGCCCAAGCTTATGAATATTGGTTATAGGAAGCGATTAGCCTATATTGATATTGGGGCAAGGGTGCATCGACACTCTAATGTTATAAATTGGTTCCTGCCCTCCTATCCCATTGATAGCAAAGCATTCAATGTTTATTTTGTTGACCATAACACTTCAGTGCTGTTATCCTATGTCAAAAAACCTGGTATCACCTTTGTATATCATCCTGGCTTGGCTGGAAACAGGGCTTCAGCTGATCTTAGTTCTGATGAAGATGTTGATCCGCCTTTGCAAAATGAAGGGTTTGATTTTCTTTCCTGGTTTCAAGAAACAGTGCAATATGCAGATTTTGTGGTTCTAAAGATGAACTCAGGTAAGGTGGAAAGGAAATTCTTGTTGGAGTTATTTGAAAGTGGAGCAATATGCTTCGTAGATGAGATGTTCCTTCATTGCGAAGATGGAGGAGATGGTGAAGGTGCATTGAAGGGAGACTGCATGGACCTCTTCAAGGGCCTTAGAAGCCGTGGCGTCTTTGTCCATCAGTGGTGGGGAGACTAAGCATGGAGAAATCTTGGTTTCATGTATTTTGTTTGAACCGTCTTTCATTCTAGTTCTGCTGTTATTGTATGCTGTTCGAGTTTGTTGTTTAGGATGTATGAACATCCAATTGTCTTGTGGTTGGGCATTTAAGCTAAATAAGCAACCACATATGCTAGTGTTCGAGTCTGTCGTTAGGATGTATGAACATCCGAATTGCCTTGTGGTTGGCAACCATATGCATTACTAGTTAATCAGGAAATTTGTTGTGCGTCCTTGTGTTTTCACCTTCATTATTTCCATTTGAACTCATTTCGATAATTCTTGTAGTTGCTTTGACAGGCGCAAATGCTGTGTCCCCCTAGTAGTAAATCTTTCAAGCTAGGCTACAATTGCGAAATATACAACTTCAAAATTTTTATTTGTTTGAATATATAAATAAATCGTGAATACGGTCCAAGCCCAACTTTGAGACTTGGTAAGGTAATGGATTTTCCCTGGAAGAGCCTGATAGGATTTGCAGCCTTCGTTGCTTTGTACCGCAAAGGTCATCGTGAATCATGATCGTGCAGGATTCAATCTCGTTAATCTCACAAATGAGATTGTCGCCGACTCTGTCCCGCACCACGACAATAAGTTTAAGGGACAGTATTATCAACGGCCCCTCGAGTCTTTTGCGACAAGACAAGTAATGATTTCACATACGAGAAATCACTCGCGGACGGACAAGAGGTGTCGATAATGGAGCTTTACTCCTCGATGGACGAATATTTTTCCCACTCTCTCATCTGTCTCATAAATATGGTAGAGTGCCACAAGGATAAAGATCAAAAGGATTAACAAATTCTCGAGCAGCACAGGAAATGGGCCTTTCGTCCTTTTTAACCATGCATACGTTTAGGTTTAGCTCAGCTTAACCCTGCATCTTTCTCTCCAGTCCAAATGAGAATCTTTCTTCCTGACTCTCCAGCTCCCATTTTAGCTTATCTTTCTTCTGTCATCGGGGCTGATATTTTTTGTAAATTGATGTTATTTTTATGAAATGTTTTACGAAAATATCCCAATTTTAAAACATAATTGTGTTAAACATGATCAGTTTATCGTTTCCATAAACAATAACATCATATCAAATACTACACATTGGATGCGCTCCGGGATCACCTCAGTTCCATGACTGCAGATGACCAGATGTAAATGCATTTTTTGAGCTAAGCCATGGATTGCTTTTCTACTTCTCTGCTTATCTCTTTTCACACTCCCCACGGATCTCAGAATCTCCCCCAGAAATCAAATGTTTGTAGCTTTTATTGCCGTATCACACAGCAACTAGAGTTTGTAACGGCAGCCACTCATCCCATTTTGCATTGGGGATGGACACAATTTGTATAATTGTATCGAATAGGGGTTTTCTATGGATTGGGGTTTCATTTTTTAGAATAGCAAACCATAATATGCAATGTATTCCCTCCCTTTTTCTATAAAGACCTTCAGACCTACCAATTGACTGACGAAATGCTACTGTACCTGCAAGACAATGTGACTACTAAATAAACTTAACAAGACAAAGTTCGATAGAACACGAGCAGCAAACATTTATTTTATATCCCTCTCAAGGAATTGCCACAAAGCACTAATCCAAGCAGACGAAATGTAATGCCAGCATGTCAATACCAGAAACTAATCAAAATATACATTCTTTCCAGGTTATTACAACAGAAAATATGCAAAAGACAACAGGGTTATACTTATATACAGCATTGTAATGGCGGAATACATTTCATTCCTCAAATCCATTGTTGACCTTTATTTCCAAAAGCCTCTCAACTGGTTGTCTGCATATCGGGCACCGGTTTGTCTGCAACCTCAAAACCTTTGCACATCCACTGCACATACACTGCCACATGGAACGAGACCCAACCAATATTACATCAAGACCATGCTATTAAGTAACTCTATAGGTTCATGCTTTGCAAATGAGCAACAGACAGCGATAAAATGATGCACCTAGTATTGTAGCCCATTCACTCATATTTACCTTGGTAACATTATGAGCCAAATTCATGCAATTGCATTGGTAACCAAGAAATCATCAGTTCATGATATATATACATATATAGTAAAACAGTTTGAGATGGAATCAAGACATGCAATTGCGAGACATGGCAAACAACTTACAGCAAACAAGGGTCGAAATTAATTCCTGCACAAAAATTTTTGTTTCCTTGTTCTTTTATTTATTCATTTATTTCTGGTGTGGGTGGTTTAGTAGGGAAGGTTTAGATAGTTGACTTTCTAGAACAGCCCCCAAACTTAAAATGACCAAAAACACAAGCAGCCAAATATAAGGTGCCATGATTAGCTGGAATTTGCAACCTGTGTACAAGGAAGTTGGAACTAATATGGGCAGCTTGATTCTAATTTTTTTTTATATGTCGGGGAACCTCTACAAGGCAGGGCCCTTCAGACCCACCATTACAGAATAAACCTCGGTCCCGTGCACTGCACCCTCGGAAGTTTCCTACACGAAACTGGTTAAATCGCTGGCTTTTCACCAGGAGGTGTGGCCCCAAATAATTGTTTGCACCCATGAGATGTTGAACCTTGGACTTTGAAGAGAGTGATATCCCAAGACCAAGGCCTTCACCACTTGGGCCAACCCAGCTTGATTCTAAATTTCAACTGTAGCGACAATCTAATCACAGATTCAGATAAAATAACAAGAGGCTAATTACCATATGGCGGCAGGGTAGAACGGTTGTGTCCCGTAGCTCCGACAAGCAGATTACACATTCTTTTCCTGGGTCATTCCCATCCAAGTCACCCTCAACAGAATTCCCAATCCCATATATCTCCTGCAGCTCATACCTCATTCCATTGACCCAAAGGATCTGCTTCACCACCCTCACCTGGTATTCACCTTTTTCCTTTTCAAGCACTGCCTGAGTTATCTGGGAGTTGGTAGTTGGAGGTATTGCGTTTCCATCTGTACCATTCTTCTTAACTGAGGTTGCCTCTGCTTTAACCGCTAAAGGATAGATGTTCATGTCACCCACTTTCAGAATGTCTGTCTCCTCAAATATTGAGAAGTTAATTCCAGTTCCAGAGGGCTGCCTGAACTTCTGACCCAGACCTTGTTGGAAATGTACTGTCACAGGTGCAATTAGGTTTTCCTTCATCGGTGTCAGGTTGCAGTCCTCACCTTCTTTTGCAAAGAAGATAATGCTAATGCTGTAGAGCAAAGCCAATGAAAATTTAATCAAGACAGCGATGATTTAAAAAAAGCAATAATAATAATAATAATAATAAAGATCTGGAAGGTGGAAACCCCTATAACAAACCAAGACAACTTTGAAGATCTCAATAAATTTGAAAAACCAAAAATTAAGAGTCTGGTTATACATAAAAAAAAATGCCCATAACAAAGAAGATAATATATATATAGATATATACACACACAACAAAAGTGATGCCTCCTAGCAGATGCAGATGAAACGGTAGATTGGACATAGAAAAACAGAACTGCAAGCAAAATATCCTGGTTGGTAATATCAGATGGATAAATTAGACTAACAATATTTTGCTTTCAGTTTTGATAAGCAGCAACATAAACCACAAAATAATGAAAGATGAATAGAACCATTGATACGCCACAACAATATTTTGCTTTCTACAGTCCCAAATACAGCCCAAGATCTTCATATGATCATTTGTATTTGCTTTAGACATGTTTAACATCCAACTGAGCAACATCAATTACTTTTCAATAATTAAAACAAGTACCACAAATCTTCACTACTTAAAATGAATAACTACAGAAGCAAACTCCTCAGTCCTCATTGTCATCATTCAAGCCTTCCTGACTTCTCTGTTGTTGACAATGTCAATTAGAAATACGATTTGATCAAGGATTGAATTGATTCCAAAACGATTGTATCAATGATTGTAGTGATTCCAAAACTTTCTCATTACTCTCCCTGTGCTCAAACCCACTGCAGCCTTATCAGGACTTTTCATCAATTCAATGGCCCATATGTGACACCTGAACTTTCCATCAAAGATTACTAAACCATCTCAATCAGCTCTCTACCTGTTTAAACTTTATTGTAGCTTCTCTAAACCTTCTTCACCCAATGCAGTCTCATTACTCCAGGTGTCTCTGGACAAAGTTGTAAGAAAACCGACCTAATCTTTAACTCCAACTCCTCCCTCATTATAAAAGCCGATGAGCTACTTTCAACCAAAGAGGAATAGGGTTTGAAACACATTAAATGAGAAAGTAAACTTGAGACATGCAGTAACTATAGTTCTTAAAATGTTATCCTTATATTCTACCACTATAGCCAACATCCTGTGATGCACAAATAAAATGGAAACTAACTCCCCAATGCTTTCACATGTTTACCGTTTAATAGCCGTTTATTTTTGGCACATTTGAGATGTGTTTTAAAGCTTCTTAGATTCAAGACCAGATTTCCCTCTCGGTAAATTTTTTTGATAATTTTTATACAGAAATTACTGACTTGTGCTAACAATTGATTGGATGTCCATTGAGTCAATAGAAAATTGTAAAGACTCAAAGAAAAATCAATAATAAGAATATGAATAAAAAGAGCGGAAACCCCACCAAGAGCTAGAACAGGCTGAAACTGGAGGAATCCCTGCCATATGGGGGCTCGCCCCTACCTGGCCCCCAAATACACATAATGCAAAGTGGATCCCCCACCCTGTGCAGCAATACCATGGGGGTGGGGAATAAAGGGGTGACCTATAAGAGGTGGTCGATCCACCTTGCGCTGAGGTTCTTTCACCCCCTTTGCATGGGATGGCACAAGGGGGATGACCCACCCTGAATGGGGTGGTCCGCAACCTATGCGAATCTCTCCAAATCTAGCCTTTGCCAACGGGCTACCAGTGAGTGGGCATTCTGAACCATTTTTTTCTCTCTCAATAATTTACTATCTATTTTTAAATGAAATTACTCTTAACTATTAGAACAAGTCTATTTGGGATGGTCTGATTGAGAAAATTAAGCACAGTTTAGTTGGAAGAAGATTTATTTGTCTAAAGGTAACAAGATTGCCTTGATAAGAATACTCAGTCCAATTTGCTCACAAATTTCCTATCCTTGTTTCCCCTCTCCACTAGCATGGTCAAACAAATATAGAAGCTACAACAAGACCTTTTATGGAATGGAATAGGCGAAGATTTAAATTCCATCTAGTAAGTTGGGATAAGGTGTGCTTTCCAATGTCTGGGGGACAGGAGTTCGAAACTTGTTTTGTTCAACCAAGCCATACTAGGGAAATGGTTGTGGCATAATCAACATGAGAAGGTGGCCTGGTAGAAAGTTATAGTGTGATGTGTCGATATATCCCTGCATGTGTATAAGATCAAAGATCCTCACTTTGTCTAGACAACAGTAGTAGTTCTAGAATCCAAATTTGGTTGTGCTAGGGGTGAGTGTTGTTCTAATGAGGTACATGGACCATGAGTGGTGAGGTTGTGGAAAAACATTAGAAGAGGATTTGTGGTCTTTTCTAGTCATGTTAGACTTGAGGTAGGTGATAACTCTAGGATTAATTTTGGCATGATTTATGGTTGAGATAGGACCCTCAAGGAAAATTTTGCAGAAGTGTATAGTATTGCACATGTACAGGAAGCTTTAGTGGTTGATCTATAGGAATTCTTCAGAGGCTCCCCTCAATGTAACATTAATTTTTTCAGAGCATAGGAAGTTGATGCAGTCACAAAATTTTTTTAATCTCTAGTACTCTACTAGATCATGTCTTGGAGGTGTAGATAAGACCCTTTGAATCCTTCCAAGAATAGGAAGTTTTCCATTTGTTCATTCCAGTAGGTATTTACTTCTTTGGATCCTTCCAAGAAGTGGCCATTCACTGTTCGTTCTTTCTATCAGGACTAAGGCACCTGTAAGAGTAGCTTTGTTTTTGCCTAGAAAGCCTTCTTAAGGAAGATCCTCACCACGGAAAACCTAAGAAAATGCCCTATCATTATGGCTGACTGGTGTTGTAAGTGCATAAAGAGTGTGAAATCTGTAAACCACCTTTTACTCCATTTCGAGATCACCGGAGCTTTGTGGAATGACTTCTTTGGTAGAGTGGGGTTGGTTTGGGTTATGCCTAGAAGGGTAATAGACCTTCTAGCAAACTGAGCAAATTGGAGTAAAAGGAATGAAAAAAATTTTGAAGACCACGAGCAGACAACAGATGATCTTAAGATTTTCTTCTTCATCACTCTATTCCTTTGAGTAGCTATAGACTTTAATGGCTAATTTTCATAATTTGCTTGTAACTTTTTCTATTTATAATTAGGTGTTTTGCTTGAATGAGTATGTCCTATCTACTTGGGCTATGTCTTTTACCTTTTTCAATAAAATCTTCCATTACTTATATTTAAAAAAATTAAAGAACTGGTCAAGAATCTCAATCCAAAATTCATAGAGGATGATATGAAGGAAAACTCTGGTATTGGAAAACACGGGTTTTCTTCTCAATTTCCCTATATAGAAATAAATGCAGCCTGTTATAAAATAATAATATTAACAGTAAGTAGTAATTATAACAACCATAATCATAAACATTACATTAGGATATAACTGATGTATGTAGACTGACGGATTCATCTGCATAAAATTAGTTTCTATATGCAACTATGTTTGATAGAGTCATAAATGGTTAAAGGACCCCCGCGAGACACTTACAAGATTCCAATTTCCAGTGGTTCAATTGTCCAATTGGACCAAGTGAAAATTTACAATTGGCATATTTAAATGTTTTTAAGGAAATGGAAAAATCTTGCATTCTAAATCCAAGGATACTCATAGAAACTAAGGGTCATTCCAGGCAATGTACTAAAATTAGAACACAAAATTGGAACTAACATAGTGCCAATCCACACATCTGTAATCGTTTTATCATTTCTAAAAGAATATGCAGCCCATCCACTCTTCCACCAATTATAGTCACAGAATATCTTTCCATTCCTCACTAAACCCCTTCAGCAAACCAGATTCCTCATTCAGCTATCTTCCAATAAACATACGACAAGTTTAAAGCTAAAGAAAACTGAATAAAAGGTCTCAGCATACCTCTGATATAAAAGTTAAATAACCTTACACTAGATTGTATAAAGTATACAGGAAAAGAAAAGCTATATGGAGGATTGGTCCATGCTAAGTCAAACCTAGGGAACATGGCACAAAGAGCTTCCTTCTTCAGTATGCCTAATTCCATTGAAATTGTATCCAAAGAATACAAATCCTGCGGAGAAATTATACTCTAGGTACCATTTGATTCTCAAAACAGACAAAACCCCTGAATCTCTTAATGGAACCTCAGCAACAGTGCTTCAGAAAAAAGAAAATCTCAGACTCACCTAGTTCTGGTAAATCACAAAGTTCTCCAAACTACTCACAAATCCATAAATCTCTGCGTGGAGAGACATAGCAAGGGCCCATACCATCTCTGTTTCATCAAGAGAACACTTTATTTAATTCATCGAAGCATCAAATTAGTATTTTTTTTCCACAAATAGAATCAAATCAATTAATTTAGATCTTCAAAATATTAAATAAACAGAAAACTATACATTTATGCATAAAATTGAGACTATAGGTTATAAAATAGAAATCCAATCCCTAACCGTAGAGTATAAAACTATTACCGGATAATCTTCCGACTTGCCGAGGGCCTGTGCACCTCAGAATTAGTCAGATGCTATTCTCAGACACCCGGTGCCAATAAAAAAAATTAATATTAAGAATGCAAATCCTAATGCAATGCATTAAGCAAACAAATAATAATGGTTGAAAAGTATTTCCAAATATTATCGAGACAAATCACAATCTATATTGCAACAACCTCAAGCTTTCTATAAATTCAGACACTACACTATGTTTAAAAATAAATAAATAAATTTCAGACACCACATAAGCACAAGGTGGAATATTTCAATATCACCAAGAAAAAGCTATATACCTGCCGGCAACAGTGGCATCGAATGTGAAGGATACGAGGAAATGCTCGGGGTTTTCCTCGTCCGGCTCGATCCTCAAAGTCTCTTTCTTGAGATTAACATCGTTCCTTATAGTAACTGCCTTCTGGTGCTCGATATGGGGCGCCGGAGGAGGTATGACCGGTCCACAAGGGTACCTCCCCCCGACCCAATTGGCGTGTGCCTGAGCCGGGTCTACTTGAAGATGGGGATTAGAATGAGGCCCATGGTCGTAGGAGGCAGGGAGATGCATCGGCATAGCCGGTGGAGGTACATAATAGCCAGGGTACTGGTTGTAAGGATGGGGAGTATTGTTGGGGTTAGGGTACTGTGAGTGATAGGGCGTGGCGGCGGCGATTACGTACCGGTTTACGGGGATTTCCGGCTGCGGTGGTACCACAGGAGGAGGGGGCTGGTTGCTCCGACGGCTCTCGTGCCTTCGACGGCCGTTCACACCACTACTCCAGATGTTTCCCATGGAATTTTCGTTCCCAAATCCCGAGGATCCAAACAGAACACGCCGAGAGAAATCCTAGAAATTTTCCCACCCTGTTTTCATCTCATGGAAACAAAGAGGATCCACATGTCATAACGAGATGCACGTATGCATGCAATGGTTGAGAATTGTGCTTTCGTTTCTGCTTTGTCCGTGACTGTTGCGGGAAAACTTTGGGGTTTGTGCAAACGGAAGAAATGAAAGGGAGGAAGGAATCAAACACCACCTGAAGGGTTAAAGAGAGAAACAAAATGCAAAGGTGGAAAAAGCTAAAAAAAGAGGAAGGAGAGGGAACATAGACGCAAAGGAGAGGCGAGGGGGAGGAACAGAGGACCGAGGAACATAAACTTTTATATGATGGTTGGTGTGATGGGGATTCGCAAAGCTCCACCCAAAACAGTTTCATGGGTGACGCAGACTCGGAACTGCGTGCGTTTGGACGCAGTGGAGTAGATGTTTGCTTTTTCTCGACTAATTTCCAAGCATGCAAACCACAAATTCGAGTGATTTTCACTCAACTTCTCAAAATTCAAAAAATCTCGCTCAAATTTTTTTTATCACTTCTCATGTCAACATATTTCTATTTCTGTAATTAAAATAATATTTAAAAAAAAAACAAAATAATGTTATTTGAATGTTCAATTTTGTAAATTTGAATGAAGCATATTGGTTAGTAAAAATACAAGAGGAATACCTCTTTTTAAGTGCAAAAAAAAATCCAGCAAACCTTTAAGAGAAAAGTCTAGTGAAGCAGCAGGAGTTGTGTCCCGAGGGCCTTTCTCAGGAAGCAGCAGTAGTAAGTGGTCGAAGTCCATGGGAGGCCTAAATGGATGAAAAATGCAAGAAAGGACTATGCTATCATTGTGATGAGAAGCGGAGCCCAACCCATAACTGCAAGAATCCAAGGATTTATTTTCTACAAGCTAACGAAGAAGAGTTAGTGGAGGAAGACGGTAGCCAACCAGGTGTTTATGTGGAAAAGGTTGAGGAAAACAATATTGGAGATACGATGGAGGAACTTCAGATCTCCTTTGCTGCAGTTTTTGGCACACACACAATGAGTACAATGAGATTGTTGGGCAATGTTAAGGGGGAACAACTGGTGATTTTAGTGGATTTGGGCAGCTCATATAACTTCATAGATTCAGCTTTAGTTTCAAAACTGAAGCTGGCAGTGGATCCTTCTGTTACCTTGAAAGTTAAGATCGCTAATGGGCAATGTTTGAGGGGTGGTGGAGCATGCAATGATGTAAAGTTAAAGGTGAAAGGTACCTCATTTGAACCCTCTCTTTATTTACTTGATCTAACTGGTTGTGATGTTGTGCTTGGAGTTCAATGGTTAGAGACATTAGGTCTCATAACTTGGGATTTTTCGAAGTTGTTGACGAGTTTTATGCATGATGGGAAGTTGATTGAATTACAAGGGTTAAGGTGAAAAGCATCGGTGGTGGAGGATAGCCATAAGATGTTCAAGGCAACTGTGTCTATGGCGAAGGAAATTGTGTTATAGATTATGTCTATTGAAGAGGATGGGTAAGGGTCAGAAATTCTAGAGGGCAATGTAACACAGTTGCTGGAAGAGTTTCATGGAGTTTTTAATGAGCTACAGGGGTTGCCCCCACCCCATAATCATGACCATCAAATAACCCTTAAGGAAGACACATAACCCATCACTAATAGACCCTATATATACCCCTATTACCAAAAAAACAAAAATCGAAAAAGTAGTGGCTGAGTTACTGAAATCATAAGTGATAAGGCCCAGTTTTAGCCCTTTTTTCTTCTCTGATTTTGTTGGTTTGCAAGGCCGATGGAAGTTGGAGGTTTTGTGTTGATTACTGAGCATTAAATAAAGAAACTGTGAAGGCGAAATTTCCTATTCTAGTGATCGATGAGTTGCTGGATGAATTATTTGGCTCTGTGATTTTTTCCAAACTTGATTTAAAGTCGGGTTATCATCAAGTCAGGGTAGTATCTGAGGACATACTCAAGACAGCCTTTCGGACTCATGAAGGGCATTATGAGTTTTTGATTATGCCTTTTGGCCTAACCAATGCCTCGACCAACTTTCAAGGGTTGATGAAAGACATTTTTAAACTCTATCTATGGAAGTTTGTACTCGTATTTTGACGACATTTTAGTATGCAGTAGGTCACGGGATGAGCACATGGGACACCTAAGGCAAGTTTTATCTATGCTGCAGCAACACTGTTTGTATGCTAAGAGGTCCAAATGTCGGTTCATAGTAAGGGAAAATGATTATTTGGGTCACGTAATCAATGTTGAAGGTGTAAGGGTGGATAATTCTAAAATTGCTACAATGTTGAAATGAATGGAGCCTGAGAATGTGAAGTCTCTTAGAGGATTCCTAGGGCTCACTGGGTATTATCAGAAGTTCATAAGCTATGGTCTTATTGCTGCCCCTCTTATTTTATTGCTTAGAAAGAATTCTTTTTCATAGAATTTAGATGCCAAGAAGGCGTTTGAGGATCTGAAAAAGACAGTATCTCAATCGCCGATGTTAAGGCTGCCAGATTTTAGCAAGCCATTCGTTATTGAGTGTGATGCATGTGGTATAGGGCTTGGTGACGTGTTGATCTAGATAGCCTATTGCATATTTGAGTCAAGCGATTAAGGAGAAGACCTTATTGTTATCTACCTACGAAAAAGAGTTGTTGGCTCTTGTGACGGCTGTGCAAAAGTGGAGATTTTATCTCCTTAGACAGTCTTTCGTAGTTAAAATTGACCAACAAGCTATGAAATTCTTGCTTGAGCAGTGGGTGGGGATAGAAAAATAGTAGAAATGGGTGGCAAAATTAATGGGTTATGATTTCTATATTGATTATAAAAAGGGGAAGGAAAATAAGGTGGTTGTTGCCCTTTCTCGAAGGGAAGAAGAGCTAGAGAAGTCCTCTATTTATGCCGTAATTTCATTTCCCACCCCATTATGGATTGAGGAGTTAAAAAAGAGTTACCAAGAGTCCATTGAAATCTTGCAGCAATTACAATCCAACCAGAATGTTCCTGAGGGCTTCTCATTACAGCAGGGCTTAATTATTAAAAGAAAAAAAAAGGGAGAATTGTTGTGACTCCTAACTCATAATTTACAAAGTAGATTTTGCAGTATGTGCACCATAATCCCTAGGTAGGTCGATCAGGTTATTTGAAGACATATCATAGGGCTAAGCGGGACTTTTACTGAAGAGGTATGAAAGGGGATACAAAAATATTAGTGATGGAGTGTAACATTTGTCAATCTATGAATTATGAGACCTCACACCCGCAGGGCTCCTCCAACCCCTACCCATTCCACAACAACCCTAGTCTGACATTTCATTAGATTTCATTGAAGGACTACCTATGTCAAAAGGGTTAAGTGTTATTTTTGTGGTTGTGGACCGTTTTACTAAGTATGCCCATTTCATGGCGTTAGCTCACCCCTAAACTGCCCAAGTGTTGGCTGAGAAGTTTATGGAACAAGTGTTCAAACTCCATGGATTTCCTAGGTTTGTGGTGTCAGATAGGTATCCTATTTTTTGAATTTGTTTTGGAGGGCATTATTCCAGTCTAACGGGTCCTCATTGGACTACAGTTCATCATACCACCCACAGATGGATGGTCAAACAGAAGCTGTGAACAAGTGCATCGAAGGTTATCTAAAGTGTTATGTTGGGGTTAAGCCCAAACTTTGGTCATAGTGGCTGATTATAGCTAAGTGGTGGTACATCATGACCTACCACACAGCTACTAAGATGACACCCTTTGAAACTATTTACGGTTACCCACCCCCAACCCTCCTTTCCTACATTCCTAGTACCATCTCTAATGGAGCAGTTGACCAACTATTACGCAGTAGAGATCAAGTAATCAATCTGTTAAAGCAGAAGCCCAACACTATATGAAACATTTCGCAGACAAGCAAAGGACAGAAAGAGAGTTTAATGAGGGAGAATGAGTTTACTTGAAGCTCCAACCTTATTGATAGAAAATCCTAGCTTTGAGGCATAACATGAAGCTGGCCCTTTGGTACTATAGGCCATTCCAGATTTAAGAGAAGATAGGCTGCCTAAGTCCTCCCGGATCCATGCAACATTTCATGTTTCTTGTCTCAAGCGTAAGTTAGGATCCCAGATTCAAGTGTTTCCAACTTTACCTCCCATAGATCAGCAATGAGAGATACAACTTGACCCAAAACAGATCTAAGAACATTGTATGAAAAAGTAAGGAGATCGCGCCGTTACCGGGGAATTGGAAAATTGGGTTGGGCTACTAGAAGAGGAGAGCAGTTGGGAACTTCTATGGAGGCTTAAAGCCCTTTACCCATACCTTGTGGGCAATGTGCTTTGAACGGAGGAAAATTGTTAGGGACCTGTTGGCGCCAAAAGTAAACCTAAGGAAGAAGATGAAGTTTGAAGTGAAGGAAATTGAGATGAGATCGTTCAAAGGGAAGTGAAGAAGGGAAACTAGAATGGCGTTGTCTGCCTTACTAAAGGGTAATGAAAGGCTGAATAAAACGGATCATTTTGCTGAAGAAGTGGTCTATCGTTTAGTGTATTGTAGGAACGCACCGTTTAATTGAGTTTGTAGTTTAGTGAGTTTGTAATACACAGCATTTGGGATTAAAGACATCAAACTCTGTGTTTTGGTCTACTGTGACTTCCTTTGGAAGTTTGTGAGTCAGCTTATCATTTCACAAGAGTTTGTTACAGAGAGGAACAACCATAAGGGGAGGGACGTAATGAGAGAGGGAGGAATCTGGAAATTTTTAAAATGCTTAGAATTGTGTATGGAGGTTGAATTTCCCTTGAAGAAATTCCTTATCAATACATTGTGACTCTTATGAGCCTTTTCACAAACACTTATCATCCCTGTATTTACAATTCATTACAGCATTGCTATTCATCAACCATCGTATCCCCTGGCTATTTCATCACCAACATGAGAATTCTAACAGGTTGCCATCCCAGGGCGTAGCCACCATGAAATGGCCACATATGGAACCCACTGTCCAAACCTACAACTTTACTCTCTAAACATATTCAAGTGATACCTATAATATTTATAAAATATAAAATTTTATTTCGTGTCACTTTTCACTATTCATTCAAAACTTTCTAAAATTGGTTGTTTAATTAAAGTTTAGGCTGGCTTATTTAGTGAAGATGTTTGACTCGAATATGTTTTTATAAATATATGAGCTTTATATTTATTAATTTTATAGAATTATTTTAAACTTTATAATGAGAAAAACCTATGAATTTCAAATGATTTGAATAAATTTTCTTCTTATCAATAGAATATATTTTACTTGTATTTTTGTAAATATGAATGTATGTGTGTATGAATTTTTAAAATATATAAAAACTATATTATTATATTTTTATATAGGGAGTGAGGGGTTCAAACCTGATTCTCCTATTTGTAAAGGACCTTGGCGATATAAACGATATATTATGATATAAGATAGTTAATCAATTGGGTAATTGATGCGGAATGCATGGCTATCAAAAGCAAAGTTTTAAAATTCGTTTCGATCTGGTCGGAATGATCGAAATTTTCCATGCGGAATAGTAACTGGTACAGAATAGGATACAACTCTGTACTAGCTCAAATTCCAGTCGTTCTGGCCGGTTTTTGTCCATTTCGACTGGATTTCGATATTCCGCCCGGAATGGTTATTTCAAACCAAAATCCAAGTCAATGGAATTTTTTTGAAAATAAATTAAAAACTTAGGACATAAAGGTAATTTTGTGAAAAAAGAATAGAAATAGTGAAAATGACGAAGGGCGGACGGTTTAGAGGAGATGAGAGAGTTCCTACTTCCTACTAACCATGGTTTCACCGACATTGTGCTTTCTTGGTCCCTTGAAGATATTGAAAATGAAAACCTTTACAAGTACCAGGTTTGCTTTAATCTACATTCTCTTCGCACTCATATTACTTGCTACCCCTTCCAACTCTCTTTACATAATTTATCATTCACCACTTCGCACCCACTTTCTCTTTGTTGTCCTATTTCCTGAAAAATCATTCTACCTACTTAAGAAAGAAAAAGAATCATTCTTTCTCCCCCAAGTAGAAAATAAAAATAAAATTTATTACTATCTATTTACTTGTAGATAATGGTCTAGTCGTGAAAATAAAAAGAAAAATAAAAAGACTCCAACCCAGGAGGGGAAAGCTTTTGCAATAGAATATTGATGCTTATCATTGCTGTTTTACCCATTGTTGTATTTACCAGAGCCATTTGTCTTATTGTTGTGTTTTCCATTGCTTACCGTTGAATTGATGTTATTTTGGAATATAGTTTTTAAATATAATTTATTCATATAATGTCCATCCCGAAACGTTCTAATATCGAAATATTCTGTTTCAGTGCCTCAACTGAAATAGTCACAGGAACAGAATTCAGAACTTTGATCAAAAGGCATGAAATAGTTTAGAGCATTGGCATCTGGCTCCCTATACATTCTACTCTCCAAATTTTGGGATGCAGTTTGGGAAAAATTTGCATTTCGTCCTCCTATCTGATTCCCTACTTTAGGGGGTATGTTTACGCGTGCTGCAGTGGTTCCCCATGTACATTTCATTTCCCATTTTTTATTATTTTTTCATGTCCCTCTCTCTCTTCCCCTCCCACATTCACTGTCCCTCGGGCCCTAGTTGCTATCGGCCCTCTCTCTCACTCGTCCATCGACAACAACCCCTCCAAAATTTTTCACGATAGGTAACCATTTCATTCTCTCACAAACTCTCTCACACACATAGTCCCTGGCTCTCATGCAATCAGCTCTGAGAGAATTTTTGAGCTCGATTTCATTTGTGCTCTACCATTTTGGGTCTTTCTAACTCCAATGTTGAATCTTGAGGTAGATCTCGAAAACCCTAGCCCACTAGACCAAAATGGTTTCTGTGTGTGCTTCTCTAGGCTTTCTACAATGGCGTTTTTGTACAGGTTTAGGAAAAAAAAATTGTAAAATCAGTGACCAACCCATCACGAAATACTACTTGTTTGATTTGTGTTTTGTGAAATTTATGTGTTTTGCTATTCAACCTAGCTTTACCATTTCAGTGTGCTATGAATTTGACATGCTTATGCTTTGTTTCATTGTTAGTGACCAACCCATACAAATTCACCACTTATTTGATTTCTGTTTTGTGAAATTTATGTGTTCTGCTATTAACCTAGCTTTGCCATTTTAGTGTACTACGAGTTTGACATGCTTATGCTTTGTTTCACTGTCAGTGACCAACCTATACAGATTCACTCATTTTTTATATTTGTGTTTTGTGAAGCTTCTGCTATTCAGTCTAGCTTTGCCATTTCAGTGTGCCACAAATTTGACATGCTTATGCTTTGTTTCACTTAGTGACCAACTCATACAGATTCATTGCTTGTTTGATTTCTGTTTTGTGAAACTTATATGCTTTGTTATTCAATCTAGCTTTATCATTTTAGTGTGGTACGAATTTGACATGCTTATGCTTGCTTTCACTGTCAGTGACCAAGCCATCTGATTCTACTGCTTCTTTGATATGTTAAATGGGTTTTGGTTTACATGTTGGGCTTGGGTTTATATTATTTCAAAAATTATTTTATGTGGGCTTAATTTATTTTCAATTAAACCAAAGCAAATTCTATTTTTAATACTAAAGAAAATATTTAAGGCAATAAATTATATTGTTAGCATTAATTTATGATTTGATTGTAGTATTAAATTACAAGATTTTAATACTATGTATTTTTCTAGTCTATTTTATGAAACGAAAACTTCCACCGTTATTTTTATTTAAAAATATCATTTTCTAAATTATAAGGTGAAAGTAAAAATATATTATTTGTATTCAATTATATCATATTATTATTTAATAAATTTTTTTATGGCACATAATAATTTTAAATTATTCACTTTGGTATTATTTGGTTAAGTAGAATATTACGACACGAAATGTTAGTAACTTTAATACTTCATATAGGACACGAGCTATGAAGTAAGATTCAAGAAGCAGCGCAACAAGATAAGTTAGCTTCTAACTTACTCTCAGCATTATTATGTGTGGGGGTAAGAAATCATTTCCATGTTTATTTATATTTAGTATGAATTGTTGATGATGATACGAAGTTACTCTAATTTTGTAAATGAGTATGAATGAGTGAAAAATACAGTCTTAGTATGATTGTATTGGAGATGTTCATGATATAATATGCCATGCCCTGTCATTTATTTAAGGTACATGCTATTTGATTACATGCCATGTCATTTATCACATGCTCATTTTGTAACATGTCTTGTAATGTCATATGCAGTGAATACATCATGAACTATTTTCAAGTCATGAGTCAAGTATTAAAAATATTTTATCACGATCCCAAAAAATAGGATAAGAAATTATTCTAATGGAATTCATTTGTCCGCATTTGAGTGTTTAAACATAGAGTAAAGTTCTTTAGGTTGACGAAATACAGTCAACAACTCCAAATGGAACCTAAGTAAATGATTACTGGAGTGAGGGTATGTGTTATGTATGAGCATTCTCACTGGTGGGTGCACTAGGATAGTAAAAAGGCAAAGGATGTTTACGGGAAATTATAATATTACTAGAGACAAAGCCATAGGTGGCATTAACCATTGTGTGGAAAAGGTAGCCAGTAGGAGCACACAACACAGCTCAAGGGGAACCATGGAGCATTCATTATCACGTAACAGTCAAGCTGATAACCATTGTAACTTTTGATGAAAACTATTCTATATACATCAAAATTTATCAATTTAACTATTTTAAGAAATAATTTTGATAAAAAGAACGTTCTTATAATATAAATTCTTTATGGGAAAAATTTACTCACGAACTTTCAAATCTAGAAAATAAATTAAAACAAAGTTAAAGTTAACAAAAAAATACACGGGAATAAAATAGATATCTCTTTTTTTTTTTCTAGTCACACCCTTCAATATATGTGTGTGTGTGTATATATATATATATATATATATATATATATATATATATATATTAGGTAAGAGTTTCCGTGCATGGCACGTATTCTTTGTAGAAAGTTTTACTGCATTTTTTATATGGTAAATATGAATTTTAAGATGTGTATTAACTAGAACAACAAGTATGATAAATGTAAAGATAATCATAAAGCTATTCAACAAATTTTATAAATGATTATAATTATAATTGAAAAAAATTAAGGAAACAAAAAATGTAAAATTATTGAACACATTACAAATTAAATGTTTCGAACTCATTATATTGAAATCATAATAGGACATTGCATTGTTCTAGTCATTATGAGATCACAAATTAGACACCTACATAATAATAATTTATTATTATTATTATTGTTGTTGTTGTTATTGTTGTTGTTGTTGTTATAAATAAAAAAATTATTTTTTATTATTTCATAAAAGTACTAGATATAATTGTTATTAGAATGATAAAATGTATAAATAGACTATTCATTTGGAATTTAGAAAAGTAAAACGTTTTTTTACAAATTAAAATAATATTAGTTTAAAATGTGTCATTCAGTATCATTCATTATTATGAGAAATAATATGAAGACAATATTTTGAAACGATATCCTATAGTAATAAAATATTATTCTTTGATAATATTTTCATTTTTAACTTAAATATAATATTATTATTCTTTTAAAATTTGGAATCGCAATATCAATCTTAGAAAATAAAAGTATGTTCTTACCAAAATAATTTTTTAAAGGATAAAATGTGTTATTAATTCTTTTAGTAATAATTTAAAATTGCATTACAAACGGATTGATATGAAATGCGTTCCCACAAAAAATAAAATAGTGAATATGATAAATTAAAGAACAATTATAGACTAATGCATAAATTGGAATCTAAAAATAATAATAATTACATTTTGTAAAATAAAAATATTATTAGTCCAATGACTATGATTTACTTTTATGAATTACTGTGAAATATAATAAGAAGATAATTGTTATTTTTCAAATAATATTATATACAAAGAATACTATTTTTTTTTAAATTAAGAAGAAATATAAAAAAAAAATCTTAAGTTATTAATTTGTTCCACAAAAGTTCAATAAACCAAAATCTCAATTTAGATTATTATTATTATTATTATTATTATTATTATTATTATTATTATTATTATTATTATATCCTAATTAATATTAGAATAATTGAAAATATTAATGATGAATTAGAGGACAAAAATATAATTGTGCAGATGAGGGCAAAAACGTAATTGTGAAAATGGGGATAGTGTGAACTTTAACAAGATCAACTGTTCAAGAGGAATTAATATTAGAATCATAGTATTATTGAGGCAACAACTTTGTTAAGGGGTCTTCAATTGTGTGCACAATGAGGAGTTTCAAAATTATTGTTAGAAACTAATTGTTTAATTTTTGTTAATGCTTTGAGCAATTTCTCTGAGTTTCTAACAGATTTTGAATTCCTACTTCAAGATATTCGAAGAATTATAAGACTTTTCCAAGAAGTTCAAGTCTTGTATGTACATAGACCGGAAAATATAGCTTCACATCAGTTGGCAAGACATGCATGGGGTGTTAATGATATAGAGAAGTGGTGAGATTTCTGTCCTTCTTTTGTAGGTCAAGCTATTTGGCTTGATAAAAACAATATTTGTAAGGACTCTATTTGACTTCAATGAATGAATGTTTGGTTATAAAAATAAAAATAAATAAAAATAAAAAGAATAATAGGATATTTAATTTAATTTTAATGATGAATTAGATGACAAAAATGAAATTGTGCAAATGAGGTAAAGAAAACGTAATTGTGCAAGAAAAATTCTAGTTACAACCCCCAGGGGGGGGGGAGGTGGGGGAACCGCAGCATAACCACATCCCATGTAGACAAAAATTCAAAACGGTGTGTTTGGGTGCATTTTCATTTCCCACAATTGGTGAAGGAAAAATTGTAAAGGGTAAAGGATCTAGTTTTTCCAAGGCATGCAAGCTTTTGTCAGTCACCAAAGAGCAGCCCAAAAGTGAGAGGATTTGTGTTTTTCCTTTTAGGATCACAGGATCTATGAGCAACGGGCAGTTATCAACAATTGCAACTAAACTTGCATCACTGATCTTACGACAACCATCAAGATTTTGCATTTCTCACTACTGGTGAAGGAAAAACACAGGTGAAGGAAAATGAAGGAAAAGGTGACCCACGATTGGCTAGCCGTGACGACAACCACCGGCACAGACCCATGACGATGACGACCACCGGCTTAGTGTTAGGGACCTCGGTTAAGTCCCTAAACACTAAGTCCTCCTCGACTAGGATCTCCTTCTCTAGTTCTTCTCTTGCTTGGTTCACGATCAATGGTGGCTATGGTGGAAATTTGGACAAGGTGAGGTTAGTGTTTCGGCTAGGTGAAATGAATGGAATGTGGAAAATGGCTAAGTGTTTGGAGCCACAATGGCGAAGGGTGCACGGCACTAGAGTGGAGCTAGGGTTGGCGCCACTTGGAACTTGGGTTTAGGGTTTGGGAAAGTATGATGGACGGCTAGGGTTTAGGATTAGGGTTTTGGAATTAGGGCAAGAGTGGTGGGCTGCCAAGGCTTAGCCGAATAGGCTTGTGAGTGTTTTTAGGAAAGTTTCCTAAAAACAAGGGATTTGATTGTGGATAATGTGATGGCCAGCCATGTGCTTTGAGGGAGTCAACTAGGGTTTTCAAATAAGGAAACCCCATATGGTAAGTGAGGTGGTCGACCAAAGCTAATTCAAATATGGCAAGAGTGCCAAATTTGAATTCAAATTCAAAGGGGAAGTGGGGATTCGGCTAGGGCTAGGTGGAAGAAGGGAATTAATTATGGAAAGTGTATAAACACTAGGGTTGGTCGAATTTGATGGTGGAATGGATTGAATGAGCCGAAAATGAGATGAACACCAAGAACACAAGATGAACACTCAAAAACAAAATGATTAACTTGAATGAACAATGAAATAAATTCAACAATTGATTCACAATGTGCACCAAGATTGAATAAACCTCATATAATGATAAAAGTAACAAAAATAAAGATAATCAACTTGGATTCAATGAATTGCACCAAGTTGAAAAATAAGATAAATGGATTACTCCAATTCAATGAATTGCATGGAGTAATCCTCTCTTTGGGATTCAATGAATTGCACCCAAAAGAGCCCAAGTGTCTAGCACTAAAAATGATCTCTCAACAATGTCCTCACTCTAGTCAATTTGTCAAAAGATGTGAAAGAAATGACTAAGCGTCCTATTTATAAAGGTTACAACTTGGAAACCCCCAAAAAGTCCCTTTGCAATAAAAGAAATAAAATAAATAACATAAATAAAGATAGTGGCATGGACCACATGGCCGTGGCATGCATGAGCCAAGGGTTCGGCTAGAATGGTGCATGGTGGTCCTCGGTCTGGTCCATGGCTAAGTGGCTCGGCATGGCTAGCTGTAGTGCATGGCATGGTGCCATGCATGGGCCGGCTGGTGGGCATGGTATGGTGCCATGTTCGGCCTCTTGATGGTGGCTAGCCATGTGAGCTTGCTGCAAGGTACGGGCTGGAGCCATGCGCTGGATGGCATGCCTGATGGGCATGCCACTGACCTGCTCCGCAAGGCACGGGCTGGAGCCGTGCGCTAGATGGCATGCCTGGTGGGCATGCCACTGGCCTGTTCTGCATGGCATAAGCTGAGCCCGTGAGCTGAATGGCATGCCACTAACCTCGCTGGCGTGCGGCAGGAGGGCCATGCGGCTGGGTGCATGGCTGGCTGCAGGTGCATGGGCGCATGCATGGGCGTGCGCAGGATGAGCGTGCGCTTGATGGGTATGCTCATGGCTGTGCGTCTGGGCGTGCCCATGGCCATGCGGTCAAGGTGGGGGCGCAGGGTCATGCGACCTGCGTGTGTGCGCAGGGCCGTGCGGCCTGCATGAGTGCGCTGGGCCATGCGGCCTGTGTGCATGCGTAGGGCCATGCGGCCTGCGTGCGTGTGCTGAGCCATGTGGCCTGCGTGCATGCGCAGGGCCACGCAGCGCATGGGCATGCGCATGCCTGGCCGTGCGCTGGGCTGCACATGGCCACTAACCTCGCTGGGACTGAGGCATGACGCGCGCATGTGCGTGCGCATGGCTTGCATACTGGGCACCCCGTGCTTGTCAAGGCACAGGCCAAGACATGCATGTGGCCAGTCCATGAGCATCTGAGCACCCCGTGTGTGACAAGACACGGGTCAAGGCATGATCGTGGCATAATCAAGGGGCATGTCCCGGACCTGGTTAGGACATGTGTGGCAACTTTAGAAGCAACTTTACGTGGGGGTCTAACAATCCCAATGGTTGACGTGGCCAATCGATTCCCCAACGGTTGCTCATGCCAATGGTATATAGAAGAACTCATTGTGCAATGTGAACTCAAAGAAAATAGGACAAAAATGTAATTGTGCAAATAAGGGCAAAAATGTAATTGTGCAATGTGAACTCAAAGAAAATTGGTTGAAAATGTAATTATTCAAATGAGGGTTAAATCTCAATGTGAAAACAAAGAAGATCCACTATTCATGAGGGTATAGCCTCTTTTATTGTAGAATAGATCGAGTATATGAATAATAAAAAGAAACATAAGCTGTAGTTATTTATTATTAATAAATACTTAAATATTGTTAAAAATATAATTCTATCCATAAGCTTTAGTCGATAATATATTATTGATATATAAGTCATCTTACTATATTATTTTATCCAATATAAACGAGAACAATTGATCATGGTAATGAGAAAGAAGATGCATGGACTGGTTGTCGGAATCCATGTGCTGTAGTATGGTATAATAAGTCATTATAATTGCATAGAAATGCTTTAAGGAAATCTTATACTACACACCTCTATTAAATAAATATGTGATTTGTCATTTTTATTTTTCTATTTAAATACACATATTTAAGTATAAAGATAAAAATAAAAATAAAAATAACTGATCATTTGATTAGATGAATGTATGTGGTGTAAGATTTCTATTCTCATAATTATTGCAATATTTAACCTTCAATCATGACAACTTCAATTAAAATAAATAAGTATTATATATGTGTGTGTGTGGAGAGAAACAGACCTCAAACGAAAACATAAAAAAGAAACAAAGAAAAAGGGAATATTAAGTTTGTAGAAACTTCCACCAATTTGTTGGTCATTCATTTGTTACAACATGTAAGCAAAAAGTCTGCCGAATATCGAAAATAGAATAGGGGCCTCTTTTTACAAATCAAAAGCCAAATGGTGGCTTTGACCACAAGAATAAAGTATTGAAGTAGTATTTTCCGAACACTTTGTATTTGAAAAATGCTTAAGATTACCACTAATAATCTATTTTTATTAATAAATACATCATTAATATGAGACCCATTGTCCGGGCTTGCAGTACTTTATGCCTAAAGCCAGTAGAACAGATGTGGTGATACGGGTATGTTTGAAAACTAAATTATTTTCAGACTACTTCACTATTATTTATAAATTGTTCAATATTATTCACATACTATTTTATTACTATTTATAAACTATTTCACTATTATTTATTGATGATCTGAGATATTTTTAATATCTAAACGGAGCCCAACTGTCTCCCAATATGTCCCCCTGGTTAGCCCGTGGTAGATATCACGTCGATTTGCATTAGAGCTCTTGTATTGGGTTAGCCAAATGGCGAAATAAAAAATATGGCTAATTTTTTGTTAAGTCAGTTGCATTGAACTAGCAAAATTTCTTTAAGTGAGACTATGAGATACAACAAGTCAAAAGGTAAAGTCATAGTTGGTGAGCTACTGCTCACTAATCAAAAGACATTTTATTGAGAAAAAATACCAACCGCTAGACCCCTTTCCCAAGCTTTCTACTCTTTCGATCTCCTTTTGTTGGGATCAAAATATAACTACTCTCTCTCTCTCTCTCTATGTCTTCCCCCCTCTCTTCATGCGAACTTGGGTTCTTTGATCTCGTTCAAGACCCTTGGTTTTCCATGGCTCAAGTTTAACAGGTCAAGATTAACGCTCTCTATTAGCTCCCAATTGATCTAGTTTTTGCTCATTCCGGTAATATTTTCAGCTTCCAATTGCTGAGATTAGGGTTTTATATTGCAATCGATGCAATTTTTTTTTTTTCATATTTTTCATGGTTATGTTTATGATATTGTAGCTTACATGGTTTTCATGCTGACGAGTACAAGTTATTTATTTTAATATTCATCTCATTATATATTTTTGTTTCTTGTTTGAGAGGCTTATATTTGATTTTATGCTATAAATCCTTACATTCTGTTTGGTTGATTAGAAACAATTGAATATAGGAGGAAATTATATTGTGTATGCTTGAAGACGATTTGTCTGGAAAGAGAGTATTGTGTATGCTTGAAGACGATTTGCCTAGATAGAGAGTATCAAACCAAGCAGTCAGTTATTCAAATAGTATTATTTTAATCCCAGGGAGCCCACTAATACAATGTTAAGCAATATTAGCGTCACGAAATATTGGGAGGTGGGTTGATTCCTGTTGAAAAAGTGCATCTACAAATTGTTCGCTCGAGCGAAGCTTCAAACAAATTGTTGGATAGATAGTTGCTCGATAGTCAGCTGAAGTGGGATCTAGACAGAGAGTTCGCTCGACACTCAACTCGAGCAAGCGCCAACCTTAATATTCACTCAAGCCACGCTCGACATGCCACTCGAGCGAATATTCAAAATTAGAGCTTCTCGCGCTGTACAGTATAAATACATGTTATTCTTTATTGTATTATATTTTTTAGCAACCAAAATACAAAGAGAGAAAAGTGAGATCCTTTTGTAAGAATCCTGAGAGTTCATTAAGTATATTGGGGCTCTAGGATTGAGAATGTTTTGATTGATCTCTTGTACTCTCTTTGTTAATAGTGAATTCATTGAGATTAACCCCTTCAGTGGGTATAGGCTCACATTGAGCCGAACCACTTAAATCTTGATGTTCTATGTGTGATTGTTGTTTTTTTTTTTTTGCTTCCCCTATTTCACTTTAACTTAGCCGCTGATAACCAATTGATCCCAACAAAATGGTATCAGAGCGCCAGGCTCTGTGCGAGATCTTGAGGGATGGCTATGACAAAGTTTGAAGTGGAGGAATTCGATGGTCAAAACAGTTTCAGTTTATGACACATCAAGATGAAAGCTTTGCTGTGACAGCAAGATTTGTCAAAGGTATTGGATGAGAATGTGTCTGATGATTCTCCTGCACCGTCAAGAGAAAAAAAAAAAAGAGAAGACGTATAGCTATTTTGTTGTCACTATCTGATGGAGATTTGAGAGAAATTGCTGATGAGAAGACCGCTACTGGTCTTTGGAATAAACTTGAGAGCCTCTATATGAAGAAATTACTCACAAATCGTTTGTATCTGAAGCAATGGTTATACACACTCAAAATGAAAAAAGATACTCCTATCTTTGAACATCTAGATGAATTTAATAAGATAATTATGGATATGAGGAATATTGACATTAAGCTTGAAGAAGATGATCAATCCTTAATTGTTTTGTGTTTGATCCCTATTTCGTTTGATAATTTTGTGAATTCAATATTGTATGGTAGAAATCTTATTTCCTTGGCAGATATGAAATCTGTTTTGAATTCTAAGGAATTGAGAACTAAATTGAATTTGAAGGACACGGATAATCACGCTAGTGGTTTGTTTGTTAAGGGTTCCTCTAGCAGGGGTAGATCCAATGAGAGGGGTTCAAGGAAGAACATATAAGTCTAACGACTTAGATATTGTCTTAAAAATTAGCGGCTCCAATAGTTACTTAGGTGACAAGTGGGTTATGGACTCACTTTATACTTTCATATGTATCCCAAGTGGGATTGGTTCACTTCCTATGAGCCAGTCAATGGTGGTTCCATTCTGATTGGGAATGATATGGCTTACAAAATTGCTGGGATTGATTTAGTTAGGATTAAGATGTTGAATGGGATTGTCAGGACATTATCTAACGTCCGACATATGCCAAATTTGAAGAAAAATTTTATTTTATCTGGCACTCTTGATTCTCTGGGTTTCCAGTACACCAATGAAGGTAGAGCTATTAGAGTTAGTAAAAGCACCATAATTGTAATGAAAGGAGATAAGACAGATGACCTTTATTTCCTTCAAGGTAGTACAATGACAAGTGCAGTTGCAGTGTTTGTTTAGATGATCCAAACTCAGACATTACCCCTTTTTGGCACATGCGTTTGGGTCATATGAGTGAAAAAGGGATGTCTGTTTTGTGTAAGCAGGTAGGGTAAAGCATCTTCAAACTGGCAATGTAGGGTTTAAGCCAAATGGCACTGTTTCAACCTGAGATTAATAACCCATTTCTTCTTCTTCCCCTGTCTTCTTCATCCCTTTGCTTCTTCCCACAACTGGCACAGCCCGTCGCTCCCCTCTTCCTTCATAGCGACACCGAAAGCAGATCGAAAAACCGCACCGACTCATGCCGACACCTAGGTTTCCGGTTTTCTCCCCCTTACTCCACCTTTGTTGATAGTGAATTTATTGAGACCAACCCACTAGTGGACGTAGGCTCAAATCGAGCTAAATCACTTAAATCTTAGTGTTCTATGTATGATTGCCATTATTTTCTTTTGTTTTGCTTCCACTATTTCACTTTAACTTAGCCGTTGATAACCAGTTAATCCCAACATGAAATGAAAGGACCAGCTTGTATCATAACTCTAAGAATTCAACATATAGTTTCAAAGCACAATAGGGCTTAAAATTGAGGAAAGAAAGTTTTGCATGTAGGAACATTATAACATTCTTCAAGTAGCAGTGTTTATCTAATTGGGAATCTTGTACAGGGTGGAGAACATGGTGCTATTTTGACAATAACACTAAGAGATATGGGAAACCATGGGTGTTATCCAGATTGTGTTGAAAGGGTTTCATTGCCTTTATACACTATGGCTGCTGTAAATCTTATAAGAAAAAGGCCAATGAGTTCCTTTGTGGCTCATAGTAAATGATATTAAAGTTATTCTGAGTTCTCATTGTTTTTGCTTTCAATATGCATTCGCTTCAGCCTTTCATTATAAGGTTTTTGGATGGTTACTTGAGTACAATGGCAGATCTAACATGTCCAAGTTAGAAGTCGTATTTATCCTACCAATACTTTTATTTTGATCATCTATCTTTCTCTCAATTATGATGATTTCCTTGTGATGACTTTTCTTCCTTGTAGAAAAATGTACCTAAAAAATGCTTTGATCCCACATTACTAGTTTCTGTTATGGATTTGGAAAGGAATTCCTTTTCTTGTGATGATGGTTATTGGTCTCACCAAATTAGCAAGCAAGACCCCATTACCTTAGAGCTCTTGGATTTGATGATGTTACTTAGAAAGGGCTCAGAAATGGATGAAGAAAGTTTAGTTAATCCTTGTAATTTATGAGCATAGTACCAAATAACTAAAGAGGAGATTGCGTGTGATTTCAGACTATTTGTTGTCATCAGGCCATGTTTGGAACTTCAGTCTAATTTAAGTTGATTCTAACATTCAAATACTCAACTCTCAAATCACTATATTCATCTCAACTCAAAACTTCTTTACACGTGGGACTCGCAACCTTTTTCAACTCAACACCTCTTTACACGCAGGACTCACAACCTTTTTCAACTTCCTATAAATATATCTAAACTCATCTTAACATCCAAACACATCTAAATTCATCTTAGGTGGGCTCTACAAAACTCACTCCACTATCTCAACTCACTATTATTCATAAAGAACTCAACTCATTTCAACTCATCTCAATATCAAAACGGGAATCATTATTACAGAAGTATGGGAGTCGTATTGTATATATATCTAAATGTTTGATAAGTTTTTATCTTCTATAAGGTGTACAGTGCCCCTGGGATCAGCTATCGCCATTGAATTTCCTGTGGTATTTTCTTTAGGGGTGTTGCTTCTATTCTTTATATGCAAGTGTGCAATTCTCCTTGTAAATGAAAGAAGTAATTGGCACATGAAGACTTCTGAGCCATCTATTGTGCAAAGCTCCTTAGAATGGCTGACGTTTCCGAGCTTTTTCTTTTGTTGAGCTTTGTTAGTAAATCCTTATGCAAATTAATACACATAGGTTCAAAAGCATGTGTGTCATAATGTCAATGGGCTTGTTCTTTTTTTTGTTTGAGGTTCCATTAACAAAACATTGTGTGCAAATTTTTAGGTCACTCCATTTATCTAGGAAAGGAGAATCTAGAAGGCAAGCGTTTCACTCTTGTGATCAAAGCCAATGGACTTCTCTGCCTAGTTTCAAGCCAATTGCTGTTGAGAAAGAGCAAAATGAAACAGCTTGATAGATTGTATGAATCTGAACTACGCAAACAAATCACAGATTTTAACCTTGTTGGAAAACATTTCTTTTCTATGGAACTTGTGTCTAGTTTACATTTCATTCGGACAAGCTCTGGTCTTTTGTAAATATGTGGATTTGAAAAAAACAAAGGGTGCTATTAATTCCAAATATGAAAAAAAAAATTATTATTAAAAAATAATATTTTGTTATTAATTTAGTTAATAAATATATAATCCAACATGGAAATCTCTCTTGAATTGCAAAGGCAAAAGGTAAAATATGTGATTTTAGCGAAATTTTGCCTGTCTTTGCTTACGCCATTGCTAATGCTCTTAAACAAGCGTGATGCTTGCCCCTGTGTCATTGTAAAGGATTTTGCACTGGTCACTGAATAGTGAGTAGTGCATGTGGCCATAAAGCAAGTGATCCATACTCTCAAAATAGTCATGTTAGATACAATCATGGTTATACAAAAAGAGTGTGCATCACTTAGATTACTCAGAGCCATTGAAAACGTTTCTAGATAGGTATCCATTTAGGACTGCAAACGAATCGAGTCGAGTTGAATTAGAACAAGGGTACTCGAGCTCGATTAACATGTTTGCTCACTCGAACTCGGCTCGAACTCGAATATCCTTGTTTGAACTTGGTTCGTTAACCATTAATGTTATTTGAATTCGACTTGAGTTTGACTAAAAATAAATAAACCACTCGAACGAGCTCAAACTCGATTTTTTATTTTGAAATTTTTGAATCTTATATTTTGATTAATAATTGTTTTTTTTTTAATTTTACAAAAAAAAAAAACTCAAACCATTTAATTATTCAATCAAATAATTTTGATTCAAAATTCTTATGGTATAACTTTTTTATAAAAAATAACTTATAGTTATAAATTAAAAGAATAATATACAAGATAAATGTAATAAACTAAACTATTTAATACATATAGATAATATAATAAATCAATAGTTGTAGTTGTATTATATAAAATTATCCTATACACATTTTGGGAATATAACATATATATTAAATAAGGTAAACTATAAGTAAATTAATAATATATAATTAAGTATATAAAATATAACTGACATGTAATATATATAACACATACATATATAAAACATATTATGAGTGTAACACCCCGCTCTCCAATAAAGACATTTTAGAATTTTTGAAGAGCCAGTGTGCTACTAAACTTGACTAAAAACTTTTCTTTTTAACAACGCGCGAGATACGAAAGATTTTCATAAATAAAACAAATTTTAATAAATACTTAAAATCTAAAATAGAGTCTGCAGAAGTAATTATTTTAAAAAACTACGAGAGTCTCATGTGTTTATCAAAATAATTTATTTAAATCTTAAACCATAAAACTAATCAAAACATAATTTGTCTAGGCCTCTACCTTGCCTCCCTAGGTCAAATCTTGTTCTGCAGTCTCATCCTCATAAATGTTGTCATCTAGAGTGGTTTAAAAACATAAAAATATACAAAAATGAGTCGAATGCTCAATAAGTAACACATCATATAGTAAACATAAAATTTTCTTGGCAAATGTGCATACTCATTTATACATACGTAAATAACATGAACATGAACATGAACTTATCTTTCACTTATCATAGGTCGTTACCCATTGTTGACCCAGTTAGGGTTAGCGAATCTAAGCAGATTCCGATTCCGCCAATGGCCGCGGGTTGTGGAATCCATACATAAGGAAGGCATACTGGATACATTACTAGCATGTATGACCTGGCAATACAATATGCCCATAACATAGGTATCGTCTTCATATCATAACATAGGCCGTTATATATCTTATCATAATCATAGTTGCATACTTGTCATATCAAAAGAAATCGCATGCATACTTGTCATATCATTTTCTAGATTTCAAATGAAATCGTATTCTTTCATAATTTTCGTAATACATGTTTCCTCACATCAAATTATGATTTTTCATAAATATTTTAATATATAAGTTTTCACATAAAATCATGCATGATTTTTCATAAATGATTTTAATGCATAACTCTCTTCATAAAATCATGAATTTTCATAAATAACTTAATGCATAATTCTTCACCTAAGATCCTGGATTTTCATAATTTTATCATGTCTAGCATATGTAAAAAGGTGCTTCCAATGGAGGGTGTACATGCATAATATTTTATAAAAGACAAATAGTTTACGGTACATACGTGTAAGAGTATGATCATGCTACTTACCTTACAGCGGTAATCTACTATTTTCGGCACATAATTGGTCACCTATATAATGAGTGTGTAATTTTCGTAAATTTTTCAACTGAACACATGTTGAAATATTTAATCCTAAAATGCTAAAATTAACCTATTTTAATTAATATACTAATCCCTAAAATACCATCATTTCCCTAGTTTCATCGACAACCAACTGATATTTACTTACCCTAATTTTAATTCAATACAAGTCTATTTAAGAAACAGGCCTATCCCACTTAAATGATATAACCATTGCTCCAATAAAAAATCACTAAAACAATTACTAAAACATAATAAAATCAAACCCAATTTAAAATACAAATTTATCACAATGATATAAGTTTAATTAACCTCAAGCTCAGCACTCTATTGACTTAAGAATACACATGCCGTATGGCTTAGGGCCCAAGGGTCCATTATGAATCAAAGGGTCTGGAGATAAAAACCACATAGAACAAAAAATAATGAAGGAAATGCCACCTAAAGGAAACATAGGGCTCGGGAGAGAGAGAGAGAGATGTGTGATACTTACATAGAGGAAGCAGCACAGTACAATGGTTTGGGGTGGATGGAGGTGCTAGCGACCCGACTGGGTCCTCTGGGCAGGGTGGTCCAACGCCAGGAGAAGGAGAAAGGGAGTTTTGTTAAGCCGAAACAATAGAGAACGAGAGAAGGGCGGTGACGGGGTTGTGCTGGTCGGCATGTTTTGTGGCTAAGGGTGGTTCCGTCTTCCTTGAGGTGGCATCGGCGTGTTCTGGATAGTGGTGTCACTGTGGGTGATTGTTGGTGCTGTGTGGGTCCCCACTGGTTTCCTTGGTAGTTTACTGCAGAGGGAGGAGCGGCTCGGAGGAAGAGCCTCACGGTGGAGGGAGGTTATGTGCTTGTGGCTGACAGGGCATGGTGGTTCTGTCGAGGTAAGTGGTCTGGTGGACGGGCTGAGCGTTTGGTGGGTTTAATGATGGTGGTTCTTGGCGCACTGACATGTGTGTGTTGTGCGGTGTCCTCGTGGTTGAGCTACGGTGAGAGTGGGTTGTGAAAGCGAAGGGTGTTGTGTGTGAGTGAGGTCTAGCTTCTCTAGATCTGATTGTGTTTATTTCTGGGAGTCTAGGATTAGTTTTATAGATGAGGCAGAGAGAGATATTGTGAGTGATAATTGGATAAGTTGGAGTTGGCAATTGGTTTTTATCTAAGAATCCTATTCAAACTAAGAATCCAACAATATAGGAATACACGCATGGAATAGGGAAAGAACTTCAAAAAAATATAAACACTATCTAGAAACCTATCTTAAAATATATCTCAATTAATAAAATAAAATAAAATAATCCTACTTCATCCATAAAAATGTTAATCGAAAAAATAACCTAATTATCAAACCCAATAAAATCTCTGTAATTATCCTTAATAATATAGGATCGGGTCGTTACAACGAGTTTCAAAACGAGCTAAAACGAGTCAAGTCGAGCTTATACGAGTTTTGTTCACGAGTCTAAACCGAGTCGAGCCGAGTTTATATGAGTTTTGCTCATTTAATATTCGAACCTATATTAGTGTTTACGAACATCTCATTTATTAAATTAATCAAGTTTGAATCGAGTATACACGAGCTGAGCTCGAGTTGTTCACGAACTGCTCTGTTCATTTGCAGCTCTATATCCCTTGGATAATCAAAACAAGTAAGCAACGACTGGGAACAAATAATATTGCCCACTAGTCTCAACCAATGACATCCAATTTTAAGCATAAAAAGTTTGAAGAGTGAGCCATTTTGCTTATGTTTGCATTTCTTACACTTATTTATGATTTTCTTCAAGCTTGCCAGGAGAGACCTAGGGTCAGGGACGAAGCTAAGATTATAAGTTTGGAGGGGTCGAATAATTTCAGGTCTAGAATAAATAGTTGAATTGAGATTTTTTTTAGAATATCTTTAATGAAGTAATAAGAAAAAATGTAAAAAAGAAAAAAGAAACAAATGAATTTTAGATTTGCATTTTACATGAATATTGATAATTTTACATCTAAACTTTTCATATATTGCAATCAAAAGGTGAGGTTGAACTATGGAAACAACTATATAGGAATTATAAAAAAGAGGTAATATATGTAAACCATAAACTAAGTTTGATATTTTACTGAATAAAATATAGCAATAACATATATTTAAAGAATTTTTAATTAGCACAATTACATTCTTCATAGCTGACTATCCAATGAACATGGGATTTTTGTTAAATATGTTTTACTTAGATAATTACAGACTTGAATAGAGAAATAATAATATGAGCATTATATTTTAATTCAATTTTTTAAAATAAAATAGGAAAAAATTTAATTATTGTAAATTTTTTGAGGAAGAGCAAAAAAAATCAGAGCCTTGGGGCCATGCCCCCCCATACTCGTCACCATCTAGGGTAACGCCAAAGATAGGATCAACCTCGAGTCTAACTCAAGGTTCCCTTAATGTCCCCATGACTATGGCCCCTTGGTCCCCCCTTCAGCCACAACAAAGACATGATCACCCTTGAGCCTACCTTGGGGATCCTTAGATATCCGCCAAGAGCGTGGTACCCTAAGCCCTCTTTGGGCCATGATAAAGATAGGATCACCTTGAAGCCTACCTTAGGGATTCCTCAATGCTCACCAAGGGTGCTGCCCCAAAGGCCCACTCTAGAACAGGATCCCTTAGCGCCTAATGAGTGTGTGGCCTACCTCAGGGGATTATACCTTAAGCCACTCAAGAGACAAGATCAACCTCGAGCCTACCCTGGGATCCCCCAACTATCACCAAGGGTGTGGCCTTCTAAGGCCCCTTGGGCCATGCAAAAGTGACTTCAGCAAGTCTAGAGCCTTCTGCAAGGCTGCAACTTTTCTCTGAGAGTGAGAATCATGTCTTTACAATCGCCAAGTGCAGGTGTTCGTCAAGAACAAGTTGATGGACTCCACAATCACCTAGAATGGGTTAACTAAGGGAACGAGCTTCCGGGTTCCACAACTACTTAGCTCGGGTGTCTTTTAGGAATGAGTTGACATGCTTCATAACTTCCTAGAGTGAATATCTTTTGAGAATCAACCAAGAGGCTTTACAACCAGCTAGTGTGAGTCTCCCTTGGACCAAGCCAATATACTCCATAACCACCTAGTAGGAGCGTTACCCACACTCCCTAGACAAAGGGTGCCCCTATCCTGATCCCCAACCCCCATGGGTGGTAGGGGGGGAGATAGTTTGGGCCACTGTACCCCTACACTGCCTTCAGTGGGTGAGTGCCCTCATCCAGACGCCAAAGGGTAGGGGCAATTTGCCCTTTGGCATCTGGATGAGGGCACTCACCCACTGAAGGCAGTGTAGGGGTACAGTGGCCCAAACTGTCTCCCCCCCCCCCTCCCCCCACCCCCAACCATCACTTCCACCCTGCCCACCCATGGCAAAAGACAATCAAAAAACACCAAAAAAATTCAAAACAACTGAAAAAGAACAAAAAATCCACATCCATCAATAACAAATTAGAAAACAACAAAAAAAAAAAAATCCAAAACAACCAAAACACAATTGATCTTAAAAATGAAAAAGGCCATGAATGGTTGTGGGTCTCTTTGCAAACCCACGACCACGAGTGGTCGTGGACGTTTGGATCACTTTTAAATGTTTGAGAATGTTTATGAATAGTAATAAAAAATAATAAAAAAGTAATAATAAAATATTGAATAATAGTGAAAAGTAATAAATAACAATAAAAAGTAGGCGAAAAATAATAATAGAATAAGGAATAACAGTGAGAGTGTTGAGAGTACTTGAGGTATTCTCATTAGCCAAACCTCAACGTCGTTTAATTTAAAAAAAAAAAAAGGTCATCATTTTAAGAAGACGTTAGGGTGTGCTCCCCAACCCTCTAAACTGGTCATGGATGAAACATTTCTACGAACACAAATATTCTCAAAGGACGGGTGCATCTCCGCATTGCCCTTTGGTGAAAGGGAGTGAGTATCGATCGCAGGGGGAGGGGGGTGTAAGAGAGATTGATAAAGCTAGAGAGAAGAGAGAGAGAAAGAGTGAGAAAAGAAAGAAAAAGTCAGACGTTTGGATCACTGAAAATGTTTGAGAATATTTATAAATAGTAGTGAAAAAGTAAAAAAAAAATGAAAAAGTAATAATAGAATATTAAATAATAGTGAAAAGTAATGAATAATAATAAAAAGTAGATGAACAGTAATAATAAAATAAAGAATAGTAGTGAGAGTATTTGAGAGTACTTGAAGTACTCTCATTAGCTAAACCCTAATCCCAAAACGATGTCGTTTAATTTTTTTAAAAAAATGACATCATTTTAAGAAGACGTCAAGGTGTGCTCCTCAACCCTCTAAACTGGTCATGGATGAAACATTTCTACGACCACAAAGATTCTCAAAGGACGGGTGCATCCCTGCGCTACCTTTGGTGAAAGGGTGAAAGGGAGTGAGACATTGATCGCCGGGAGAGGGGGTGTAAGAGAGATTGATAGAGCCAGAGAAGAGAGAGAGAAATAGTGGGAAAATAAAGAAAAAGTCAGTCGTTTGGAACACTAAAAATGTTTGAGAATGTTTGTGAATAATAGTGAAAAAGCAATAAAAAATTAATAATAGAATATTGAATAGTAGTGAAAATGTGAAAAGTAATGGATAGTAGTAAAAACTAGGTGAAAAATAATAAAAAACAAAGAATAGTAGTGAGAGTGTTTGAGAGTACTTGAGGTACTCTCATTAGCCAAACCTATAAGGTTAATCCCAAAACGACGTGGTTTAATTTTTTTTTTAAATGACATCATTTTAAGAAGACGTCAGGGTGTGCTCTCTAACCCTCTAAACTGGTCATGGATGAAACATTTCTACGACCACAAAGATTCTCAAAGGACGGGTGCATCCTCTCGCTGCCCTTTGGTGAAAGGGAGTGAGACATCGATCGTAGGGGGAAGGGGGTGTAAGAGAGATTGATAGAGCCAGAGAGAAGAGAGAGAGAAAGAGTGGGAAAAGAAAGAAAAAGTCGGACGTTTGGATCACTAAAAGTGTTTGTAAATATTTGTAAATAGTAGTGAAAAAATAATAAAAAAATAATAATAGAATATTTAATAGTAGTGAAAAATAATGAATAGTAATAAAAGTAGGTTAAAAGTAATAATAAAATAAAGAATAGTAGTGAGAGTGTTTGAGAGTATTTGAGGTACTCTCATTAGCCAAAGCCTAATCCCAAAATGACGTCGTTTAATTTTTTTTAAAAAAAAGAACGACATCATTTTAAGAAGACGTCAGTGTGTGCTCCCTAACCCTCTAAACTAGTCATAAATGAAACATTTCTACTACCACAAAAATTCTAAAAGGAAGGGTGCATCCCCACGCTGCCCTTTGGTGAAAGGGAGTGAGACATCGATTGCGGGGGGGAGGGAGTGTAAGAGAGATTGATAGTGCCAGAGAGGAGAGAGAGAGAGAGGGAAAAGAAAGAAAAAGTCAAGCTAATCCCAAAATGACGTCGCTTAATTTTTTTTTTTTTTAAAAAGGGCATCATTTTAAGAAGATGTCAGGATGTGCTCCCCAACCCTCTAAACTGGTCATGGAAGAAACATTTCTACAATCACAAAGATTCTCAAAAGTAGGGCGTTAAGCTCCTTGAACACTCCAAGTAAGCCACAAGTTACATATTTCCACTCTAAATCTTTAGATTATAAGGTGGAAAAGACTTATAATTTAAATGTAAAGGTGTATTAAAGTCTTTTGAAAGTCTATTAACTATTAAGTAACGGTCCACTTCAAATTTATTAATGTTGTGATATCTAGACCGCCAATCATAATTGTATTAGTCCTATTCAATCAGCAACAGCCCCTGCAAATCTTATATATTGAAAAGGCTTTTAATTTTGAACTATACCATAAAATGTAATTTTTTTTTTTAAAGGAACCATAATATGTAATTAAATGCGGTGGTGTAAAATATATACCATTCAATTTGAAAGTAATGGTAAGATTTTCTGCCAACAATGGATTAAGAAATCTAGAGAATTCTAACAAGCAAATCATAGTACTAGTAGTAGTAGAACTGCATTGTCCCACCTAAACAAAAGAAAAGCACCGGAAAGAGAGAGGGAAAGAGGACCATAATCTATTGGCATGATTTGATTTGCTTTGTATTTCTAAATCTATGACGTTACAAATCAAATCGAATTCCATCTCATCGAGTCATCAATAGATTCAATAGCGTAAAAGATGTGTCTTTGACTCTTTTATACCGGCAGTGCCGGCGTGTGATTAGTACAAATTTTATTTTTTAATATATTAAAATATTTTAAAAAAATACACAAATATATTAATAGTCATTTTTTTAATTAATAAGTAAAAAAAATTAAATACATTAACGGTTAAAATGAGAGATAAAATTAAGTGACATAGTAACATTATTCATAAATAAAAGATTGTAATCTATTTACGAAAGTGATAAGAGAGAGAAGATCAAAGGGCTTATGAAGCATAAATATATTCTAGGAGTAATGCTCCTTAATTTATATCACTCCTTTTGTTTTTTGACTTGAAACTGCACATAGGTTATGAAAATAATTTTAAAAATATATATTCAAAATAAAATATATATTTTAAAAAGAGTTTTGTTATGTACAAATAAGTTTGCATACCAATCTGCGTATTAATATTGTTAGCTTCATATTCTAAATTTAGATTAGTACTGTTTTCAATAAAATTTACTTTCTGACCAATCATATTAAATAAGTGTGCATATTAGTAATTACAACGAAATTTTTCTTTTTAAAAAACTATACATAGTTGAATTATTTTTTATTTTTATTTAAAAGTTTAAAAATATTATAATAATTAATTTAAAAATATTTATATTTAAATTATATTTAATAAAAAAAATGAGATGCAACGAAATAAGAAAGAAACTTCCTCCGAGTAGACAAAAATGAATGACACAAGAGAGAGAATAGAATTTCTCATAGTCCAGTGGAAATGGTAAAAATACTCATAGACGAATAGACTATTTGTTTTGTTGTACGAACGAGGCAGACGGCTTGTCCTTTTACCGTCTTTCATAATCAGAGGAAATCCACGCAACTTCTTCTACTATGATACCTGAGGCGAAAGTCTGAAACCTTGACTTGATCATCAGCAAACAGTCTTCTTCTTCTTCTTTTTTTTTTTTTTTTTGATCAAACATTTGACGTGGTTTTCCTTCTGGTAATCTCACGCGGGAACAACACAGCAATATGATCAGTTGGAGAAACAATCTTTGGCCATTAATTCAACTTGCCTCATGATTTTTTGCCTTTATCCACCGCCAACACAAATCAATATATATTCTCTTATTTTAATAAGTGCTTTTTACTTATTTGGCCAATTCCAACCTATTAATATTATAATTTCTCTCAAAATAATAAATGCTTTAATTATGATTTTTTTTATAAAAAATAAAATTATTTTTATTATAAAATAGATTTAAAGTATCATACGAAATTGTACCATTTGTAATTTATTTTTATGAAATAAAATGAATTTTGTTATTATTTTTGGACCAATGAGACGTCAGTTTGATTTATCTTTAGTATTACAAATTGACCTAATAATGTAAAATGTAAAATTTATTTTATAATAAAATATATATTTTAACATGATATATTATATCAAATTTCAGTAATTTGTAAATTTTGTTATAAATTTATTTTTAAAACAAATATTATTTAACAAGCTTTGCTATTCATCATATATTTACTTTACAATAAAATATATTTTATAACGAGTTTTACTACTTATCATTCCTACACACCACATATTGAATTTTTTTTAAAAATTTTTTAGTTTTATTCTTTTTAAACTAATTGAATTTTTCTATTCATCATTTATATACCATATATTTGATAAAAGAAAAAAAAGCATTGTGTATAATGTGTGGAGATGAAGCATAGATTTTTTTTCTTCTTGAATATTTTATGATAAACTTTTCAGGCAACTGGGTGGTAGATTGATTTATAGGTTTTATTAAAGAAAAATGTCAAAAGATATCTTCTGTTTTAAAAAAAGATTATATAGAATTTACAAAAAAAAAATTATAAATTAATGTAATTTGATGTGATACATTATATTATAAAATTAATTTTATTATAAAATAAATCAAATATATCACAAGAAATTAGTTGAGTTTGTAAAGGTCTGGTTTGGATAATGATATGAAAAGAAATGAAAATTAAATTAAATATTATTATAATATTATTTTTATTTTAATATTTAAAAAAATTAAATTATTTCTTATATTTTAGTTAAAAGTTTGAAAAAATTATAATAATCAAATAAGATGAATTAAGATGATTTCATTATTCAAACCAGACCGAAGTAAGAAAGAGACAGAGGATATTACATCCACGTCGATTTAAGGTGAGATTCAGATAGTAAAGTTGAGATAAAAATTTAAAGTTTAATAAAATAATATTAAGATATTATTTTTTAATATTAATATTATTTTGAGATTTGAGAATTGTTTATTAAATTTTATATAAAAATTTACGATAAAAATTAAATAAAATAAATTAGGATTAACTTTAAATCCGACGGATATGTTTGGGGCAAAGACAAGATTTCTCATTTCTATCTCTATTTCATCTCATCATTACAACTTTTTCAAATTTTCATAAAAAATATAATAAATAATTCAACTTTTTCAAATTCTAATATAACTTTTTCAAATTCTAATATTTTAAATTTTTATCTTAACACTATTCACAAAATTTTTAAAAATTTTTATCTTATCTCACCTACCAAACATAATTCCTAGTCCATACTGTCATGTTTGGAACGTAATGTTCAACTTTTTTAGGTGCCAGTAATAGAAATTAGAGAGAAGCTACCAGCCGGATGGGTGAAATGCCTTGTTTTACACCAACAAATGAAGAGCTGACACGTATAGACTGTAGCAAATTAAACAATAAACTCACATGCAGACAATCTCTCTAATTTCTTCAAAAACACCCGACCCAATCTCTCTCTCTCTCCTCCTCCTCCCACCTCGTGTCGCCCAGCTCCCCCCCTCCCTCTCTCTCTCTCAAATACTCTCTCTCTTTCTCTCCCTTCTTCGCAGCCCCCTCTCATTTGTGGTGAAGTTTTCAAAGCTTATGAAAAACACTTCCCAGGTCCCTTCCACCCCTTCCTAGAGCAAAAAAATCACAACTCAACTTAAAGAAAAAAACATGAAGTAGTAAGCATGTGCAAGTCAACGAGCGATGCAAATATCAAGAACTCGTGAGTTCTGTATCCGACGTACGTACTCTGCTATTACCCATTACTTAAGGTGCGGATCACCAATCCCCTTACAAATCAACATATAAGGTGCGGATCAAAATCAAACAAGAGGGTTGTGCGGGGGGGAGAGAAGAAAGGGAAAAGAAGAGAGGAGAGAGAGGAGAGGATGCTGGGGAGAGAAGATAAATGGAAAATGGGAGAGGAGAAAGAAGAGAGGGTGCGGGAGACGAGAGAAAGAGAAGAGCTGCGATTCAATAAATTCGGACACACCACAAGACACATAAGTCTCATATGTGTTGAATTTCTATTGGTTGGTGAAAAGTGAAAAATAACATCCGACCTGTTTGAAGCTTCTCTCTAGAAATTAACGATAAAAGGATCAGCTTTTTAGTCAAGTTGGCTAATTAAAAACGGGTTTTCCTACCCAACCTTTTATTATTTATCTATATTCTATATTTCATATTTTTTAATATTTTTAAAAAATATTTTTAAATTATTTTAAATATTTTATTTACTATTTATATAAAAATTATTTAATAAAAAAAATTAAAAAAAGATGAAGTGTGGAGTGTTGAAAGATTGAAAAGATTTATTGATTAAAAACTCGGAAAGAAAGAAAAAAAAAAAAGAAAGTTTCAAAGTCCAATGCACAGGAAGTCGTCCAGATAGAGAGGCGGAGCTAGAGAGGGAGAGGTCATATCCGGATCTTAAAATATAGTATATACAGCCCATGGCAGGTTGTGGCGTCTGCAGTCTGGGTTTCACTTTCCTCCAATTTTCTTATTCTTTTTGAGCGCTCCGAATGCTTGCAGATTAGATCATCTTTCAAGACTCAAAAGTAGAATTTTGTTGAATTACTACAGCATGAAGATGCCTTGCATAAATTGCTTCTCTTCAGTATCAGCAACGGACAACAGCAGACACGGTATAAACAATCGGTCATGCTTTCTTTTCCTTTGATAAAAACCAAACATGTTTTTTTATTGCCGTTCTTTTATCCATTTGTTTTTCTCTTTGATTGAGTTCTAAATTGCTTTCTGCTCATACCCGACAAATCAAGATGAACAAAGTCTAGAGAATTTCCGCGTGTTCGCTTGCAACGAACTTAAATCTGCCACCAATGGCTTCCATCCCTCGACCAAGATTGGAGAAGGCGGCTTTGGATCTGTCTACAAGGTTAGTAGTATCCTTTTCTTCTCAAAATTACCGAAGAAATGGGCATAAAACTTTAGTACAGAGCCTAAGACTGTTTGGTTTGACTTTGAAGGGCCGGCTGCGAGATGGCTCCCTCGTGGCTGTAAAAGTTCTGTCCATCGAACTTGACTCGATGCGAGGCGAGAGAGAGTTTATAGCTGAAATAGCGTCACTTTCCGACATCAGACACGAGAATCTCGTTACCCTTCGAGGCTGTTGTGTTGATGGAGCTAATAGATACGTAGTCTACGATTACATGGAAAACAACAGCCTTGCCCACACCTTTCTTGGTGAGAGCACATCTTTGTTGTTCTTTAATCCGCCATTGATACAGCTCTATCATGGACGGAATTATTTTGGGTGTTATCCGAAATTCCTTGTAGACAGACTGTATATGTTATTGTTTCGTGTTCTTGATTGATAGGCGGAGAGCAGAACAGGTTGAGATTTAGTTGGGAAGCAAGGCGGGATGTTGCGTTAGGAGTGGCTCGTGCACTTGCCTATCTCCTCGAGGAGGTTCAACCCCACATTATCCATAGAGATATCAAGGCCAGCAACATACTTCTTGACAGAAATTTTACCCCAAAAGTTTCAGATTTTGGGCTGGCAAAGCTGCTTACCGACAGCAATACCCATGTTAGTACTCGTGTTGCCGGAACATTGTAAGTGAAATCTGATCATCTAATTCTACACAGCAGTACCAACCCTCGTGTGAAATCTCTTTGGATTTATCTTTGTTGAAATGGGAAAACTAATGCGGGGTTTTCTTGCGTTCACAAATGTAAAAGAGGCTATCTGGCTCCAGAATATGCCATCAGCGGACATTTGACTCGAAAATCAGATGTCTACAGCTTCGGGGTGCTGCTCTTGGAAATTGTCAGCGGGCGGCCAGTCGTGGATTTTGGCCTGGGCTATGGGGAACAGTTCCTAGTTCAGAAGGTAATAAATCAAATCAGAGTTGTTGATACATCATTTTCAAACTGTATATTTATCTTCAGGAGAATCCTTTTTCAAACGGCTGCTATCATACGGTTCACATGAAGCTATTTTGTGTGTGAGAATTTGCAGGTATGGGAATCCGACAAGGCTAAAGAGCTTGTAAAGTTGGTGGATCCGACCCTTAAGATGAATTTCCCGGAGGAAGAAGCTGTCCGATTCTTCAAGGTTGGCCTACTTTGTGCTCAGGAAACCATAAAGCACCGGCCACGAATGTCAATGGTCGTTAAGATGTTGAACAATGAAATGGACATGAAATATGTCAAGATTTCAGAACCTGGACTTATTGCTGATTTCATGAATATCAGAATGCGCCAAACCCCTATATCTGAGGGCTCAAGTTCCTCTTTTGGGACAACCATGGGGAGTTTAGCCAATCTTGGCCGATGAAGCAGCAAAATCCTTGCAAGTTGGAGCATTTAATGAGGAACAAGAAAATGGGAATGTGTCTTTTTGCGCTAGAAGCTTAATTGTTCAAACTCCAATCAGATATTACACTTTCCACTGGGGACTGGGGTTTTAGCCACAGCAAGCACCTGGCAACTTGTCCCAAAAGCAGTTTTCGTGTGTTGTTTAGTTTACATAAGACCAACAATGGCTGTGTTTGAAGAGGCCTTTACAGTTGGAGCTGAGATTTCTGCCGCAAAATTGTTTTCTTGAGCTTGATCTGGATCCTGTTCTGGAGACAATGATCTTATGAACTATGTAACTGTAAGTAGTCATTTCATTTATTCGATTGAATTTTTTTCTTCTAGTATGATTACAGAGCAGCCATTCTTGAATGAAATAGAACCGATTACTTTGATTTCTGCACGAATTACTACTCATAATCTAAAGGGGTTTTATATTAGTAATAGTGATTAATCAATAGAATGAACAGAACAATATATATATATACACACACACACATACAGCCGAGTAAACATCCTTTTCACATGTGTATGAGAAGTGATATATATATATATATGTACATCTGCGTAATTTGGAAAGCAACAGGGAATAAACGTGATAGAGTCTGTAACTCTTCTTTTATATTAATTAAGAAGGATGGGCCATTGATTATTCTAAAAATAAAAACTATTTATTACTTAACGAATAAATCTATTTTAAGAAAGTAAAGAAACAAATCAGCTCAAACCATATTTTATGTTCATTATCATATAATGAACTTCAGGTAGCTTGAATTTATTGAGGAAATCGTTGAGTTCATGAACGTGTTTTAGGGAAGGCTGGCTTTTACAAACTGAACGGTCAATATCATGCTTTAATTGGCCGTCGCCGTTCACGCGTTTGACTTGGTCAACTCAAGAGTTTCTATGTGTCTACTAGCAGTCGTGACAATTTTGAATTGATATGAAAAATGTTTAACATGTTTGTAAGGTATAAATAATATTGTTAACTCCTCATCGATTACTAAAAGGTTTCTTGAAGCTTCAAAGGTCCAACAATGCATGCCCGACCATATCTGGATCAACACAATAATATACTGCACATCAATCCAACCTCAGGAGCCAAGTGTTCCTTTCCTTTATAGGAAAGATATTAACAATTTGGTAGATCTAGTACCATGTTTGTGTCTTTCCTCTTCAATTACCCTCTCAGATTTTCGGGATTTTTTCTTTTTACACCACAAACTAATGAAATTAGCATATTGCACCCTTCAACTACACTTAAATTTCACATTGCACCATTGTCCAATTTTGACCTTTAATATGAATACAAAAATGGATGACTTGGCAATATCTTGATAGGCCAATCTATATATATATATATATATGAGAGTGCAAAGTGAGAAACTACAGATTGTTTGAAGGAATTAAATGTATTTGTTTTAAAAATTAGTATATTCAGTGTTTTCTAATAAAATTATAGTTGTGGAGAAGAGAAAAAACCAAATGAGAGATACAATCATGATTTTGAAGGGGATGCATTGGAGATTAAAGTCACATTATAATCTTTTTAAATGTTTAAAAAAAAAAAAGATATACCTTTCGACTTTTAAAAAATTTTTTGATCCTACACTTCTAGTTTTAAAAAAATAACTTTTTGGAGACTAATTTTTTTTGCGAGTAATGCTATTTGCAAGCTTGACACGAGTATTTGAGTCGGGTTACTCTACCATCCAAAATAGCTCGCTCTACTTAATCAATAGTTATATTTCAATTTTTTTTAATTTTTTTAATAGATTTAAATATTTTTAAAAAATAAAAAATATATTAATACATTTAAAATCACTTCCTTAATCACTAAATAAAAAATAAATTTTTTTTTTTACCAAGAGATATATTTGAGCAGTAAACTTGAGGAGGCAAAATAGCTTTTTTCTAAGTATTTTATAAAGATGTGGGTCCCGTAAAAAATAAATTTTTATACTTTTTTATAATCGGATTTATTTTTTTTATAAAGGACGTATTCCTTATGCATTTAGAATTTGTATATATCATTTTTTTTATTTTTATTTTTATGATTAGTCAGTGGTAGTTGCCGGTGGCGTTTCTGCGACAAAAAAAATATTAATTTTCAAAAGATGAGAACTTGTCGTGTGGCACTTAAAGATTGGTCTACGTAGTTTCTGTTAAAAGTGATGAACAGATAATGGACAGATAATCCTATTTCTAATAAGGAAAATGATAGAATTACTACTATCTTAATAAATGCCTAAAATGTTATATAAAAATAGACTTTAACACAAGGGTATCTCACCAAAATTTCTATATATCTGATGAAATTTTTTATTTATAAGTCGGTATAGATGACTTATTTAATAAACTATTTATAAGATATAATTTAATTTAGAAGTGAAACTTTAAAATTTGAATATTACAAAATAATTTTTATCATTTAAACGATAAAAATGATATTCTCCACTCACCTATTTGAGAATATAATAATTTTATTTCTAAAACCACTTTCCCTTCTCCCAGTACAGATGGTGGAGCTGGTATTTCCCGTAGCCAGTATGAAGTAATTAAACTTGTTTGATTATGCACTTTAGATAAAATGAGATGAAATATTTTGTTAAAAGTTAAATAAAATATTATTATAATATTATTTTTTAATATAATTTTAAAAAAAAAAATTATTTATTATATTTTATGTAAAAATTTAAAAAATTATAATAATTATATAAAATAAAATAAAATAAAATAATTTAATTTTATATAATCCAGATAGCCAGTCTTAGTTTGTAGTTGTACCAAATATCTAAATTATGGGCTTTGTCAATAAAGGCTCTTTGACATTAATATAAAGCTTGCTTATTCACAAAAGTGCTGATCTATGTTCTGGCACATGGCTGACAGCTTTAGCTCAAAGGCCAGCTTGATTCGGTACAATTGCAGATCAGGTTAAAGAGCAGCGTTCCCGATAAGAACAAAAAGTTTTTTTTTTTTTTTTTTTATATTCTTATATATTTAAAAAAAAAAAATCCACAACTTCGTTAAAATACACATTCTTAATCACTATTAAAGGCTACACAGCTTGCAAAAAAAAAAAAAAGGCTACACAAGCTTGCTCCTCAAACGACGTTGGAAAGGAGCACAGCTCAACAGAATGATTCTGTAGAATTCTAGGACATTGTTTTGTAACAACCTGTGGACAGGTGTCATAGTATGATTAGAAGGAATATTCAGAGTTTGTTACTGCTTGTTTATAAAAAGGGGTATTCTGATGGTAGAATATGCTAGGATGTTTTATCTTATTTAAAATTTTCATTTCATCTCATCTAATCATTACAACTTTTTCAAATTCCTATATAAAATATAATAAACAATTCAACTTTTTCAAATCCCAATACAACTTTTTCAAATTCCAATTTAACTTTTTCAAATCTTCAAACTAAAAAATAATATTTTAAACTTTAAAACAAAACACAAAATTCTCATCTCACCTTCCAAACATATCCTAAATATACAATGAAATGAAGGAGGACTGCCAGTAATTGTTGCTCTCTGCTTTCTGTAAAACGTTTTCACAAACAGTTAGAATGCATTCCTTTATTTCAAGTCTTACATCAAGGGTAGCTGGTGGTATGGGCAAGGTGCCATCAACATATCCAAACAGTTGGTGACCTCTTAAGAAGGGAGCGATTTGTGCCTTCCAGAGAAAATAATTTTCAATGGTAAGTTTTAATGTCACGGAATGTGTTGCTGCTGTGACTATGGAGGGAGAAACAAGAGGAAGAGGGTTTGTTTCTGGAGACGCCATGAATGTAGAGACGTGACCCAACATTCGGTGGATGTACCATTTTTGTATCCGTTGTGCATAATTATCTTAATATGATAGGATATTCTATTGACGATACCTCTGCTGCACATAAATGCAACCGAATCACAGCCAACGGCTACCTAAGCAACTATGGTAACTTTACAACTATGGTCGTCGGTGAGTGAGACTTTTTCACAAACATCCAGTGTGCTTTTGTCTTTAGAGTGGCTCTACAGCCACACATGGGATCCCGACGGGGGATTCTGAGTCCTGACAGTGCAATTTTTATTTTTTATTTAAAAAATATTTCACAATATTATTAAAAAATATTTTTTTAATCATTAAGTATAATAATAAAAAAAAAGAAAAAAAAAAAAGAAAACCCACAGTTGGGAGCTCCATATGTGGGTTTAGCATTTCTGTTGTCTTTGTATTCCGTCCTCCTATGTTCATTGTTTATGTTAATGCAGACTTTAAACTTGCAATTTTTTACTTACAAGCACACGTTTACCATAAAAATGGCTCTTTATCTAACATCATTTTTTTTTCAGGAGAATTATTTGGTCTACACATAAATTTTACACAGGAAAGCTTATACACTATTGTGACTTAATGTAATACATTAGATCTACTTTATAATAAAAAGAACTTTACAATCTAATAAATCATACTAAGTCACATTACCATGTAAACTTTCTTGTATAAAGCTTGTGTGCAGACAAAATATTTCTCAATTTATAGTTGCATTCTTCCCTTAAAAGTGGGTTCCTAATTAGATTAATGCACGTTGTGGAAATGTATCTATCTTTTTTTATTTGGATAGAAATTTAGAAGATCTAAATCTCACGTACTATAGCTACGTGGTTTTGAAAGCACTGATGAAATCTTAGGCGCTTCCTCCCCCCAAAAAACTCTCTCTCTCTCTTAAAAGTTTAAGGGTTCCAGATCTGATTTTTACCAGAGGAAGAGGAGGTTTCGGCTTCCTCCTCCTCCTCCCTCTCATTCCTTCATTTCTCTATTCACCTACTATATCTATCAAGGTTTTTTTTTTTAGTTTTATTTTGAGCTCTTCAAGGACCAAAAAGATAGATCTATAACTTTTCGGTCACTCTCAAGAGACACGTGCGACACAAGTAGATTCACAGGTCGAAAACTGTTCGGAAGAAAGTGGTGGTTTTACGAAAATCACCGCACGTGGTTCTCACGCACCGCTCACATCAATGCGTGGTCCTTACGCGCCACTCCTTCTGGCAGCTCTTCTCGATACATGCTCCAGATCATTGAACTCGCCACCTCCAAACCTTTCAGACTTGACCTATGTGGCTGAAATGAGACATGTGTATTGCCTTCACGGGTCGTCACAGATTCCAAAGTCTATCGGAATTGGTCCAAACTGTAATCCGTCATTTTTCATATATCTTACTACTTTCCTTTTTAGTTTCTTTATTGTTAATTAAAATAAAAAAAGAATTCATCTCTCGAACATTTGTCTGTAGAGATTGAGTCCTCTATTTCTATAAAGGGTAAGATTGAATCTCTATTTAGACAGAAAGTGTTGTCTCTTGGATGTTTGTCTATAGAGAGTATCAGTAATAGTGAAGACCAGACTAGTCACAAAAGAAAATAATTTATTGGTGGAGTTTCAAATGCATTATTTTGATTTATGACGTCATGTTTGATATGGGGACATCCAAGAATGTATCCGGTCATAGATGTAAATTTTTCTGATGAATGAATGATGATAATTTCTCTTAAAAAAAGAGAGGAGCATTCAGGTCCACTTAGTCAAAGATGCAAAAGCCACTAAAGAAACCTTCTCCAATATTAGCCTCCATCTCTCTTGGATGCATAATATTTCTGTGGGGAAAATTAGGGGTGTAAATAAACCAGCCTATTTGTTAGCCCACTCGGTACTCACCCGGTTAAACTCGAATTGAATTTAACTCGTGAAAAAAAAAGCTCACCCGTGAGAGTATATACCCGTTGATTAGTAAATGATACATATCCGACAAACTCGACTCGACTCGGCTAAGACTCTTTAAGGCATGCTCATTTATGCCCGAGTCGACTCGTTAGCTTGACTCGATTAAAACTCATTCATATATTGATAAATATATACATATACCTATGTATATATACATATATATATGTATGTATTAGCTAATAATATAAGTATAACACTTTTATAATTAAATATATAATATGTAACCTAATTACTTATGTCTATATATTGAATATACTTCATAACTATATTTTATAATTTTTATAATAATTAGTCGATAACATTTAATTATTTTATATATTAGTATGTGGAAACTATATATGAAATAGATATATGCTATCATATTATATGTATGTATTAATCATTTTTGTAGGCATATAATATATTGTCATTATAGATAAATATCAACTAGTTAGATATTCATTATTTATAAATTTTAAAATCTTATAATTCAATAGAGGTTCTACTTTTTAGTTGTACAAATTTAATATTAGATTTTTTTATTTATCTAATTAATTAATTATTAAATCTTATTCAATAAATAAAAAAATAAACAATATTTGAGTTGAGCTCGACGACTCGAGCTTTTTTTTAGATGAACTCGAGTTAAGAATTTAGTTTACTGAGTCGAGCTTGAACAAATAATAAATAAAAATCTCGAACTGTATTTTCAGCCAGCCAAAGACCAACTCAACTTGGCACAATTACAGCCTTAGGAAAAATAAAAGGCCTGCATCTTCATAATTAAGCAACTCAACTTGGGCTAATGAAGTCACTTCCATAATCATATCGAATGGACGAAATAGACTCGGGTGAAAAAACAAGAAGAGTGGTGATAGGATTACAACCCAATCACTAATTTACGATTTTTAATAAAATAATATTTTTTAAATATTTGATAGAAAAATACTAGTTGAATCGATAAAAAAAACTAATTGAATTTTTTATTTTTTTATTTAATGATTAGAAAAGTGAATATTAGTCAATTGATATTTTTTATTTTTTAAAAGTATTTAAAAATGTGTAAAAAAATAATTAAAAGAAAAGAGAAAAAAAATAAAAAAGTGCATTTGCAGATCCACTTCTTTTGTTAAATCATTAGACCCAGTAGCACGGTCCTATTTAAAAACATCAAGTCAAACTTAAATTTAAAAAAATATATTATTTTAATTCGTAGTTGTAAAACTGCAATAGGTCTATCATTTTTGAAATGAGAAAGTCTAGCTAGCATCCCCCATTTTGTCTACTTCTTTTCCCTTTCTTTTCGAATTCCCCCCGATCTCTACATTCTCCCAACTTAACCCCGCGTGATCCCTCCTCATTTTCTCCCTTCACTGAGAAGCACATCCCCCACTGTGCGCTGCTCCCCCAATGTTTCTCCCTACCTGTGCGTCTTCCTTCAAAGTCGGTATGCATGCTTCCAAATTTACTCTGATTTTTATTTTACTATTTTTATAGGCAGTGGTAGCACGATTTGTTGGGGGTGATTCCTGATTTTTGTGTGTTGTTTGAACACTAATTTTTTTATTTGATTTGGCAATTAGTTTCTAGCAATGCATTATTTTTGAGTGATTTTTGAATGTTATGATCAGTAAAATTTATGTGGTTTGTGATTTATTGAGGTTATGTTTGGACAATTAAACAACTAAGATTTTTTTTTTTCTTTTTCCAGAAAGTAGTTTTCTACCTATCGTTCTTTGTGTTCAAGGTGGTAAACCATTCGACTAGTTTCCTTTGGAAAAACTATTCAATTACTCTCGGATGATGGATGAATTGGTACTCATTCAATTACAAAATGTCATAACATATGTCTAAATTCCGAGACTACTTAATAATATGGCTCGTTCCCTTTACTTTATTTTGTTTTTTATTTTTGCAGTTTTTGTGCTCTTTTTTTTTTTAATTAGTTTTTGAAGTATATCGACAGGATACTTGGCACCAAATTAGCAACAAGATTAGCAACACCATATTTTTAAGAATTAGCCACGATTCTAGGAATTGTATATTCTTTCCTTATTTTATTTGTTACCATATACAACTTATGCTCATGTATCTATTTATTTGTGAATTTCTCCATTGTAAAGATATGTTCTAGAAATGAAAAAGATTCATGTTTCAGAAATTTGATATGGTATCAGCCTAACCACGGTCCCTACATGACCTCCTCTTCCAACCCTCACCATTTGGGTTGTCACCCACCGTGAACAACGCCTGCGTTTCCTCTCCCTCATCACTGGTGCCTGGTTTGCCACTGGACCTCTATCAGAAATTGCTTGATTTGCCTAATCCGACCACCTCCTCACCCAACTTAGTGTATAATGCTTTCTCCCCTTCCCTTTTCGATAGCCACCGTGACTAGGTTGTGGATAGTGATGCCAGCGACCACATGTGCCACAACCGAACCTCTTCACCTCCCTCTCTGCCTCTTTTCTTGAACGTAAGGCCACCTTACCCAATAGCCACACTCTTCACATTGAAGGCGTTGGCACTTGCATTTTAGCCCCAAACCTAATTTTACAAAAAGTCTTTTATGTCCCTAATTTTACTTTTAATCTTCTATCTGTCCCTTAGCTCTCTGCCTCTTTGTTTCTTGCTTAATTATTCCCAATCTTTTTAATAATCCTTGTATTCTTTCTGATTGTGATGTTTGCTTTGTTATAAGCACACAAGATTACCTTTCCCTTCTCATGCTAATAAAAGTACTTTTGCTTTTAATCGCATTTTTTGTGATATCTGGGGTGATTATCATACTTCTTCCCTTTGTGGTGCTCATTATTTTCTTACAATAATTGATTATTTTTGCAGCACTACTTGGATCTGTCTTATGCGTTATAAATCTTAGGCCTATACTCATCTCATGCATTTTTTTGCACTTATACAAAATTAGTTCAACACCATGATTAAAATAATTAAAACTGATAATGGTCAAAAATTTCTTTCTTATAAATTTCAAACCTATCTTCATGATCACGACATTATTCATGAACGTACTTGTATTGAAACTCTACAACAAAATGATGTTGCGGAACGCAAACATCGGCACCTATTGAATGTTGCTCGCAATCTCCATTTTCAAGCCCATTTACTTTTAAATTTTTGGGGTGAATGTATTCTCACTGCGGCATATCTCATCAACCACATGCCAAGTTGTATTCTTCAAAATAAATCTCATTTTGAACTTTTGTTTAACACTATTCCCAACTATGATCGCCTTGGTGTATTTTGGTTGTTTTTGTTATGCTCAAACTCTCCGTGCTTCTCATGATAAATTCTCTCTCCGTGCTTCTAAATGTGTCTTTCTTGGATATCCTAGCACTCATAAAGCCTACAAACTTTATAATCTCGACACTTGAGCCGCTACCTCTTGAAAGAAACCCATTGGTTGCAAATAGGTATTTAAAACAAAGCTTAAAACAGACGGCTCCGTCGAAAGATACAAAGCTCGGTTAGTCGCCAAATGCTACACTCAAGTAGAAGGTTTTGACTATCATGAGACCTTTGCCCCTGTTGCCAAAATGACCATTGTTCGGTGTTTGTTGGCCGTAGCTGCTACCCAATAATGGATCATCCATCAACTTGACATCAACAATGCCTTTTTACATGGTAACCTTGATAAGGAAGTATATATGACCCCTCATCTCTGTTATTTTTCCAAGGGGGAGACACGTGTTTGCCGCCTTTGCAAATCTTTCTGCAACCTTAAACAATCATCTCGCAACTGATTTTTTAAACTAACTACTGTTCTTCTTGCTGCAGGTTTTTCTCAATCTCAGGCAGATCATTCTTTATTCACTTTGGTTACTTCCACCAGTATTACTATTGTTTTCGTGTATGTTGATGACATTCTGGTTGCTGGCAATGATCTCTCACAAATTAAGGTTTTTAAAGGTGTTCTCTCCACGTATTTCAAAATCAAAGATCTCGATTCTCTCAAATATTTCTTGTTCTCAAGGGTGCTCGTTCTTCGCAAGGGATCTTCCTCAATCAACGAAAATATGCTCTTGATATCTTATCTGACAATGGACAACTTGGTGCCCGGATGGCCCATTTTCCCATGGAACAAAACTTGAAGTTGACCAATCACGACAGTGCCCTTATTCTCGATCCTTTCTCCTATCGACGACTTATTGGACGTCTCATCTACCTGACTATAACTAGCCCCGATATTGTATTTGTAGTGAACATTCTCAGTCAGTTCATGCATGCTCCTCACGTTTCTCACATGCAAGCTGCCACTTGTGTTCTTCGTTACATCAAAGGCAACCCGGGACATGGCATTTTTTTTTCCTCCTCCAGTAGTTTACATGTTACCACCTACATCGATTCAGATTGGGCTAGCTGCCCCACCACTCGTTGCTCCAGCACAGGATAGTTCATCCAGCTAGGCACAAGCCCCATTTCCTGGTGTACAAAAAAATATATGACAGTGGCCCGATCTTCTGCTGAAGCTGAGTATTGCCCCATGACCATCACCACTTGCAAACTCACCTGGTTGAAATAGTTCCTCAAAGATTTTGGCACCAAATCAACAACAAAATCAGCAACACCATATTTTTAGGAATTAGCCATGATTCTAGGAATTGTATATTCTTTCCCTATTTTATTTGTTACCATATACAAATTTTGCTCAAGTATCTATTTATTTGTGAATTTCTCCATTGTAAAGGTTCCAGAAATGAAAAAGATTCATGTTTCAGAAATTTGACAAAGTAAATGCAAAGAGCTCTTAGTTGAGGCATTTAAGTTTCTCATGTAATAGTGAACGTTATTTGTCTAGCAATTACTCACTACAGTATCATTGCAAAGTTTGCCTTTTGAACTCGATTCTCGTTAGGACTGTTCATACGGATTCCAGCCAGGAAACCCAAACGGGCCGAAACCTGGCTGAATCTGGATTTTTTAAAATCTGGATTCCAAGTTCTGGGTTGAACTTTATTATTATTATTATTTTGTTCCTTTCTTTGTTTCATACCCCTTGCGGCCTTAACATTTTTTTATGAAAGGAACTCAATTTACATGTAATTAATCAACCACAACTGTGAAATTATTGCTTCTAAATAGAGATAGTATGCATGTTTGGATCCTTTTTTTTCCAAAGTAGAAAAAGAGCCCGAGTATCTCCACAGAGCAGTTTGGCTTGTCACGTAATTGTTCTACTATGTGTGTTTGATATATTTTATTTGCATTTGCTTACTCTTCAAAGTAGATCAATGTGGAAAATGTCAGTGCAAGGTTGCTAGCTAGCAAGCCCGTTTCTTATGATATCGATTACTTTTTGTAATGGAAAACATTAAACGCCCCCCCCCAAAAAATACTAGATTGTAAAATCCAGTATTCAGACCAGCTGTACCTAGGTTTTGTAACCAGGGTTTTGGCCTAGATTTGTTTTGGTTCGGGACCCAGAACCTGAATCCAATTTTTTAGGTGCCGGACCGAGTCAGAAAAAAATCCATTTTAGATGAATAGTCCTAATTCTTGTGCTTATCTGGACTTTCCCAAAAACTAATAATTATATTGACCTAGATGTTGCTTCTACTCTCACTTATATATTTAGCTTCCACTTATTTGTAGTAATATACAACAACGTACGAAATGCACCCAAACTGAGGGTAGAACATTATTTTATCAATAGAAGCTGTTATTACGTACTCAAAATCTCTGTACCCTGGACACATTAATATCATATCCTTCTTAACAAAATCGCTTTGTAATCTTCAAACAACATTGGTAGAATAAAATATATATCTGATGGTTCTATTCCAATCTTTGATGCTGCCTTGGTTATCCCCCTGTCATTTTTCTATTCATGTTCCTACATGCATGTGACCTGGTTCTAGTCTTTGATCTGTCCATTCCCATCTGCCTTTTTCACCCATAAAAAGATTAGTTTTCTTTACCTATCAGTGGAGTCTCGAAGTCAAACCTCTAGGACTAACTTCTTTGTTGTTACATGGCTGACTATCTAGAGTGAGTTAAACACAAACCAATACACATCTTGTCTCTCTGATTGAGATCAATCTTCTTGATCCATTCCTTAGATTTGCCTTATATATATAATAAATTAATTTGGTTGTTGACATTATACATCGATTTCTTGAAATAAATTATTGAACTAGGTTTTAATATAACAATTTTCAAACCCCATCACTCCCACCAGTGTGTTAGCATACACACTTTGACTATCAGCTTCTGTTGGAAGTGTCTACGATTTTATAACAGGATGGCTTTTGCAATTTATATCATAGCTTGGTGGGGGACTAGTACATGGCATTACTTGAAACAATTTACTTCGTTCTCATTTAAGTTTTTTTGGCATCGAGTTGATCATCATGATGTGTAGTTGATGCATTTTTTTATGAAATCACTAATTTGTTGGTGTGGTTTGGAAGTACCATTAAAGACCTCCCAAACAACCAAAAACCCTGAAAGGTAAATGTTAGAGCCTGTTTTGTAAGGATAGACTGAAGAGGGAGAATGAGTCATTCCTAGCCCACAGTCACGCCTCGGGGCTCAATCGATCTGAGTTTGGACACCCGATGGCCATTCTAAGTGACAACACTATGCTTATCATACATCAATCGCAACGAGTAAGAAATAAGCATAGCAAACATAAGTGGAGAATAAGACACGCAAATTTACGTGATTCAACACTGTGCCAATATCCACCGGTTGTTTAGGATGTAAGTTCACTATAAATGTGAGTGTTTTAAAGTGTCTCATGATCTCTCTCAACTCACTATACATGTGAGAATGTCGTGTCTCTTATCTAGAGGTTGAAGAAGCTTTCTCTCTCTCTTGGTAGCCTAGGAGCCTTGCGGAAGAAGCCTTTAGAATCCCCCTGAGTCATTCCTACTCTTTATTTTCCCTCCCTCCTCTACTTTATGTTACTTCCACTTCCTTTATGTCACATACCCTAACACCCCATCACATCCCTAACCTTTGTCCCCCTTATCCCTTCTCTCTCTCTCTCTCTCTCTCTCTCTCTCATTTACTTTTGTAAGGACACTTTTACCCTTTTCAAAAATTTTATGCTTATCAAAATTATAACATGGTGATTTTAATTTGTCAGATTTTCGTGCTTTTGGAATTGCATTTGAATGTTTCATGTTTAATTATGAGATTCTTGACCTCAATGTAGAGAGAATCAAGATGTCAATTTTTCATATAGGCAGATATACTTCAATTGGTAGAAGAGAACATTCTGAGAAGAGATACACAATTCAAAAGAGGGAGGATGATGTATTGTTGTGCGAGTATGGAGCTCAAAAACAAAAAGATAAACTAATAGAGAGAGAGAGAGAGAGACTAAGCTTCACAAGTAATAGGCAAACTTCAAAAGTAAACCGTAGAGAATAGATGTACACGTATATTATTGTGTTTGTATTGGATCTTATCTATTGTAATGATCTATGGTTGGTTCGGACTATAAATGTATAGTGATACTGTTAGTTGTAAATTGATGGTTCGGACCGTAAGTGTAATGCTGCTATATTGTCTATGAATATCATTATGGATGTGTATTGTAATAGATGTTAAATTTTCTGATTTGTGAGAAGGAATACTCTTGTGAGAATGGTAAATGTAAAAATGTTACTTATTTTTTAGAAGAAAGTTTATGACCGTAAGTGTTACTTTTTTTCTTACATGTAAAAATGGATAGTTTCAGCCGCCCACATGCAGTTTACTTGTAGAAAATAAATGCATGCCCAACAAATCCATTCATGCTAATTAGCAAGCCTTTGTCCCAAAAATCATGCTTAATTTAACAACCCAACATGCCTAAGTTTCCTGCACAAAATTCTCTAATTTAACAGGTTATGTTGTAAATCATGCCTAATTTAACAAAGTATAATCAGATAAGCATTATATTGAAAACTATCATATCTGAAAAAGGATTAAAGGGAGGACATAATCTATACACGAACAGATTGTTCAAAGTTCATCCCCTTCCATTCACAACAAACAATCATCTATACAGTACGGAGTTTAAGACTTTTTTTCCACAACAAGCAAAATATTCACAACCAAACACAGGGATACAAACTCCCCAACAACTTCACAAGCAAAACAATGGTACAAACTTCCCAACAACCAAAAAATTTAACAATGGTATAAACTCCCCCATAACTTCACAACCAAAACAATGCTACAAACTCCCTAAAAAAAAAAAATACCACAAAACCAGTACCGACACACATCTTCCATGTAATGACACAACAAGCTTGCATTCACATCTTCAGTTACACATGATCAATACCAGTACATCTCTGACAACCTCATACCTCCTCATTGCTCGATGGTGTTGGCATGTGACAGAACTACATTGGGTTTCCTACAACAAAATTGTCCACAGTAGCACCTACTTCAGATTTCTGGCCCGCATCTAATTGTGATTCGTCATTGAATATTTTCATGCATGTCTTAATTTCAGGACAAAAATATAAACAACAATTACAAAGGTGGCATCTCATACCAGTCCAATAAGCATAATATTAATACAAAAAAACTATTAATACAAAAAACTTACTACCTATTTATTTTTTCTCTTCATGCCAGCTTTCTCTACAGTTAGAACTTTTCTCTTCGTTGGGAGTCTCCTTTTCTCCTTGAAAGTGTGGGGGCTTAATATTTTCTTACCCTTGTCCAGGACCACATTCTCTTTCAACTTGTTTAAACAGTCGTCAATTGTTAAACCTTTAAATTGCAGCTCAAAACTCATCTAACAACTGCAGAAATGTATTGACATGCTCATAATTGGGGAATACACGCGTCGCAAATTTCAAACATCCTTTAACCACGAGCTCATACCTCCGTGCTTCCTCATTTTTCCGTAAGTCATCATAACTACTTTTGACCAGTGTATATATTCTCTTTAAGTCCTTTCTCCATCGAACCAAGACATACTTTTCTGGCATCACATTAATGTTCTTCATTTGACAGACTTTAAATGCATGTTACAAATAATCTCCCTCATCTCAAACAAGGCACACGTGCATTTCACATCGCATTCATCGTTGTTATAGTAAACTGAGTACTGCACCTTTTTTACATAGTCATCTGTGAGAATTTCATTAAAAACATCAAAGGTGGAAATGCAACCCCGTATGCTGACAAGTGTGCAGTTATATAAAATCACGTCAACACCTCTCTTTGGACCTCCTTCAATTTCGCATTTATATACAATGCTTGAAACTACTTTTCAATGCGAAATTGTGATACACACAGGATCATTTGGTTGCAAGAATTGAAATCAGCTATTGCTTTGACCTCCACCTTCTTCCTCAGAGCATTGTCAAATTGATCGACAAATTTGTTCAAAGTCATATCCGAATGCACAAACCCGTAAAAAAAAACATTCATGCTTTCAGACCGTTGTGTAGTACTCATCCGTGCCCAAAATACACCCTTCAAATATACTGGTATCCAGAACGACTTCTCGTTGTACAATCCTTGCAACCATACATTATCACCAAGTCATACTTCTGTAGTTATCCATACTTGTCCTCAAATCCCGTTCAACTCTATGAATCATATAAAGCACTTTGAATGACAGTCTTCAATCCTACATTGAGTTGGGAGTGGGATCCCCACTTCTCTACTAGTTTTTGCATGATATGCTAGAGACAATATCTATGGTGGTTGGCTAGGAATACAATGACAATAGCATTCTTCATACTCCGATCTTGTTCAATTACGATGGTTTTGGGAGCCCGACCATTCATGCATTTCAACCATGCTCATAACAACTAGACAAAAGTACTTTTGTTTTTACTTGAAATCAAGCCAACCCCTAACAGTATGGATTGCCCATGATAGTTTACACCAACAAAAGGCATACCGCATCTATTTGTTAAGTCCGTCGTATCGAAAGTGATAACATCTCCGAAATATTCATATGCCGCTCGACATCGTGTGTCAGCCCAGAACATATTTCTGACTTTGAACTCGTTACCCATGTCCATGACAAAAATAAAGTCATTATTCATCTCCTTCATTCTCTCAAAGTAGTCACTAAGTATTTGATCACCTTCTTTACCTAGTCTTAAGTATTTGGCTTTGTTAATAAAATTTCAAAAATCTTTATATTCAAATTCAAGATTCTCAAAATACTCCGCATCAACAACAAATGCTCTGAAATTTTTTTTCTTTTGAATACCTTCTCTGTCATTCAAGTCGTGTATCTTTTGATTGTATTCATCTAAACACTTATGAGATCTAAAAAATCTGGACTTCTATGAGCTGACAGTACTATGATTGTGAGCAATCTGAACAGTGGTCAAAACTAGGGGTGATCATCGGGCAGTCCGGACCGAAAAAACCGACCGGACCGGCCAATTCCGTCAGGACCGGACCGGACCGATTTCATTCGGTCTGGTCCACAGTCCAAGAGTTTTTCGAACTGGACCAGACCGAATGTAAATAAAAAAAAATTATAACTTATATATATAATTAATTATATAATTTTCATCTAACCTAATCCTATCACTAACTAATATATAATTATATTATATTATAATTAAGTATAGACTATAGTTATATAGTTATACTTATACTAATATTACTAATATATAGCAATACTATATTACTAATAATCTAATACTTTATACTAATACTATTATATAGTTATACTAATCATGATTCATAATAACTAACTATAAGTCTATAACTATATATATTTAGTATCAATGTATTAATATATTCTTTAATGTATTACTAATACTATTAATTATTAAGAGTTATAGTATAAATTATAATATATGTATAATTTATAATTTATAATAGTATGTATAATTAAATATTTTATGCTTATTTATAATAGTATGTTAAGTATGTATCTTTCTCAATTATGGATGTAATATGTATGGATAATTAAATTATTTATGCTTATTGCTTCATATACAAAATGTTAAAAGTTGTATATGGCTCATTATGCATTAACATACTTTAAGTTAGTAATAAAGTAATAATTAACATCATCAATAATGTAATTTTTATTTAATTTATTATCATTGACTATATAAAATATTTTTTTATTGAGTTTGTTATATAATCCACATTAATAAGTCACTTAGTTTAATTTAGTATTGTAAATAAATTTTTTTATTAATTGATTTAAAAAAAGAAAGAAAAAAAGGCCAGACGGAATGGACCGGACCGGATTGATAGCTACCGACCTGGTCCAAAAAAAATGATAGACCGAAAATGTTCGGTCCATCGTCGAACCAGCCCGTTTGCACCCTTAGTCAAAACCCATACCCCCTTCACCAATTTCGCATTTACTTTTGCCTTACAATTTACTTTGATTGTTGGTCGTGACCTAGACACATTACTATGGCTAGGATGGTATGTGCTGCCATGTGCACACCTAATGGTCACATACTTTGCACTCTAATTTACCGCTCTTTGTTCTAAATGTCTTCACACCAAAACCTGATTGATTGCATATCGTTTGCAATAGGCGAGAAGCTTTTTCTAAGTGGCAAACTCCATACTAGATTTTGGCTCATCAACTCGTTCATCATTATCATCCAATAGTTCATTAGTCCTCTCCAACTTTGACACTTCATTAGTCTCCTCCGCCTCCGATACTTCATTAGTCACAGCCGTCTTTGATACTTCATTAGTCCCCTCTACCTCTAAAGTTTCTAAAAATGAAAATGTATGGTTATAGTAAGCAATTATATCATATACACCGGATGTTAACTCATAGAGTTAAAAGTCTAATACTGTTAATAATGTGACAACTTGCAAAATTCTTTTCACTTTTATCACTATTAGGCATAGTTGATGAATCAACTGGGCATTGGGAATCTTTTGAAATTGTCTAAAGTCTTCCGGATCACTCAACGGAGGGTAGGACATAGTTGGAGGATGCTGCATTTAGGCACGACATTAGAAAAAATGAATTGTACATAAGAAAAAAAATTTCAAAGAATCTGAAATGCATATACCTGGATAGTCTCTTGAAATCGTCTAAAGTCCTCCGGATTAACCAATGGAGGGTCGGGCATAGTTGGTGAATACTACAATTAGGCACGATGTTAGAAAAAATGAACTGTACATAGGAAAAAACCTTTTTCAAAGAATTTGAAATGCATATACCTGGATAGTCTCTTAAAATCATCTAAAGTCCTCCGGATTAGTCAATGGAGGATAGGGCATAGTTGGTGGATGCTGCAGTAGGCACGGCGTTAGAAAAAATGAACTCTACATAGGAAAAAACTTTTTCAAAGAATTTGAAATGCATACACCTACCTTGATAGTCTCTTGAAATCATCTAAAGTTCTCCGGATTACTCGATAGAGGGTAAGGTATAGTTGGTGAATGCTGCAATTAAGCATGACATTAAAAAAAATGAACTGCAAGTACGAGAAAACATTTTACAAAAGTAAAACGCATCTACCTGGCTACCCCAATGGTACGAATATGGATTTGGATACGTATTTGAAGGCATCATATATTCTGGGTAGTAAGGATTTTTGGGACCAAAATATCCCTATCGTACACAAATAAACAATAAAGTAACTGGAAATATCTGACACAACGACACATCCAAATAACTAATGTTTATCAGACCTAGGTCGGTGAAATCAATGTAGAAGGCCTGGGTGGCCTTTCATCTTTCTCTTTGCCTTCCATCTAATGGCTCCTTGTCTAACATTACAATATTTACAACCGAAAAAAGACCTGCTCAGAAGTGAATCCATGACATCCGCATGGAGAAATTTTTTGAAAATCCACGTGCAGGCAAATCTACTCTCAGTTTCCTCAAAATAGCATGGTCACACATTCATACTTATATATAAATTGATTTATAATTTTTTTAAGCAAGCTTCATTGATAATAATAACAAAAACATAAAGTTCTAGAAAATAATATTACAAACTTGGGTTCTATCTTACTGTGAAAATGCAGTAAGCAAGGAGATATCATGAAAAGGGAAATGCAATTCCTCCTCACTTGCTAAAATCTTTCTAAACATATCATAACTCTCTTGAGATAATCCATTCTCAGCAAACCCACAAATCATCGAATTCCATGAAACTAGATTCCTCTCAGGCATACATTCAAGCACTTTCACTGCTTCCCCAAAAAATCCACAATCTGGCAACAACGGAAAGAGGAAATAGTGCAGAAATACAATAATGTAGAGACTTGAAGGCGATGTATATTATTATGCTTGCAACAATTGACATATCTGTTCATAGAAAATTTTAGATATAATAGATTACTAGATGGCAATATGATGCACAAAAGAGATGTAGAACGTGATAAGAATTTAATTCATTTTTTCACCAAATAGATCAAAAGGGGGAGTGAGGTACTTGCTTAGCAGCAAGGCAAAATTATGACAAGGTTAGTAACTAAACTCTTCTACAATCTCTTCTTCCCTATTGCAAGTAACGTCTGCAATTATAAAAAAAATGAAACTACAATGCAAGTCAAGAAGAATGTTATGAAGCACTAACACAATACTTAGTGAAAAGAAGCATGTTCTCAAACTAGAAAAATCAATACAACCATTGTACCATGGAATTAAGGTTTGATAAGCACACAAATTGAACCAAGAGAAATGTATTCATTTCTGGCATACCCACATCCATGGCATTCCACAAAAAATGCATCATAACATAAAAAAAAAAAAAAAAAAAACCCAAAAACAATGCAGTATATACCATAAAATCCATATCAAATCAGAAAATCAATGTTCAAACAACACCCAAAAATGGGGAATCACCCCCAAGAAATTGTGCTACCACTGCCTAAAAAAATAGTAAAATAAAAATAAGAGTATATCTAGAGTACGACGGAAGCAAGCTTATCAGATGGTCGCATGGAGGAGTGGCGCACAGTGGAGGGCTTCCGACAGAACGCAGGGGGATTTCTGACCAGACGCAAGGGAGGGGGGAGTAAATCTACAGGAGAATGCGGGTTGGGGGGGGGGGGGGGGGGGGGGGGTTTGGTTTGGAATTTGAATAGAAAGAAATAATTCTCTTTAGCTTTCAGAAAGAAAAAAATAACATGTCAGCAATTTGTGCGGTGTAGACAAAATGGGAGAGGCTGGGTAGACTTTCTCTGAATAAATATGTGAATTATTTGTTCACAGCTTTTTAATAAGATATTTTTCAATCTACGTGAGCTTCTTTCTTTCTTTCTTTTTTAATTTTATAACAAAAATAACTCGATTATTAAGATTTTTGATTTATGGATGAAAATAAAACTAAAAATAAAAGATTTTTTTAGAATTTTTATCCTAAAGCCAATTGAATTTTACTATTTGAAAAAAAAAATTATCAAGAGAATTATATTATTTTATTTAGGTAGTTATATTCTTGAGATAACATAAAGTAAGTAATTAAGTTGAAACATATGTGATTAAAGTCTTTTAAGTTTGAATTATAGATAGAATATATGAGACAAAGTTCCAATGCATTCAAACATAAATTAATTGCAAAAGTATTAGCATATAGGCTTAAATGTATTTTGCCTAATATCATTTCTAGTAGTCAAAGTGCATTTTTACCAAGAAGATCAATTATAGATAATGTAATGGTGGCCTTTGAGATCCTTCATTCAATGAAAATCAGAAAGAAATGGAAGACTGATAGTTTGGCATTAAAGCTAGACATGTCTAAGGCATATGATGAAGTGAAGTGGAAATTTTTGAAAGCTATGATGAGGAAGATGAGGTTCAATGATAAGTGGATCAAACTACCGATGTTGTGTGTAGATTTTGTTTCGTATTCAGTATTAATCAATGGAAGACTTGGAGAGAAGTTTAGTCCATCAATTGGATTGAGGCAAGGGAATCCATTGTCTCTTTACCTTTTTATCGTATGTGCTGAGGGTTTGAGCTGCTTGCTAAGTAGCAGTGAGCAATATGTAGGAATAAGGGGTGTTGCAACATCAAAATGTGGCACTAAGATTAATCATCTGCTTTTTGCAGATTATTGTGTCATCTTTAGCAGAGCCACTCAAGCATACTGGAAAAGGATCCAAGAAATTCTCCATCAGTATGAAGTACCATCTGGTCAAGTATTGAACAAACAAAAAACATCTATTTTTTTTAGTTCAAACACAAGTGAGGAAGATCAAAGACAGATTCTGCAGGATGCTCAGACGATGGTTTGTGGGTATTACAGTGTGTGGTAGATCCAAATACAAGACATTTAGGGGTGTGAAGGAGAAAATATGGAAGAAAATAAATAATTGGGAGAACAAGTTTCTATCTACTGTTGGAAATGAGGTATTGATTAAGGCAGTCCTCCAATCAGTTCCCACTTATACAATGAAGATCTTTCTCTTGCCTAAGAACCTTTGCAAGGAGATTAATTCTTTATTTGTAAAATTTTGGTGGAGTAGCAAAAAGGAAGGAAAAGGTATACATTGGACAAGATGAGAGAAATTGAGAGAAGCAAAAAGTCTGGGAGGATTTGGTTTTCGAGACATAGAGTATTCTAATAAGGCAATGCTAGCTAAACAAGGTGGAAATTAATGCAAGAACCATATTCATTGGTAGGTAGAATCTTCAAGGAAAAATATTACAAGAACTGTCAGTATATGGAAGCTAAACTTGGACACTCTCCATAATTTATTTGGTAGGTAGAATCCCACAGTCGCATTCTTTTCAAGTTAAATCTCTTGTTAAGATACTACAAGAAGATTCAAAGGTTAGGGAATTGGTAATTGAGGAATTAAGTTGCTAGAATGAAAAGCTTATACATGAAATTTTTGAGAAGGAAATAGCTATTAAAATATGTAGTATACCTTTGAGTAAAAGAGGGGATGAGGATTAGTAAAGAGAAGGAAAAACTTGGGGAATCTTCAAACTCACATGCACAGAAATCAGTTTGGGAGAAGGTCTGAAAACTAAATATTTCAAGATCAACAAAACAGTTCTTGTGGAGGGCATTAACAACTTTTCTTTCTACAAAGCATATTTTATTCCAGACGAAGAATTTGGAAGATCATATATGTCCAATCTGTTGTAGGGATGTAGAAACACTTCAGCATGTATTAAGGTCTTGTCCTGTTGCCTGTGGTGTATGGGCTGAAAAGCAAAGTATAGTTCAAAAATGGACCTGCAGAGATGAAGATTTTAGTCAATTATGGGAAAGGGCGTAGCAATGTTTTCAGATGGAGAAACTAGAAGAGTTGGAAGTCATTTTCAAAGGGTTGTTGAATAGAAGATAAACTCGTTTTTTAGGACAAATTTGGTAGCCCCAACGAAGTAATAAATACTGCTCTTTCAAGCCTTGCTGAATTTCGGGAAGCTCATAGGCTTAATGAAGAAGCTAAGGAGCATAAAGGAGATAGCAGAAAAGAAGCCAAATGGATAAAACCAACAAAAGGATTTACAAAACTTAATTTTCTTGCGGCACTAGATGTTGTAAATTAGAAATTGGGAATTGGTTTAATAGCAAAGAATTGCAGGGGAGAGATTCTTTTCTCATTATGCTCTAGTAAGCCATTTAGTGTGCTACTTGTTCTTACTGAATGTTGTGCTTTATGGAAGGTTGAACTGTGTAGAGACCTTCCCAGGGGTGAAACTGGTGCCTCTACCCTTGTAAATGCCTTAACTTCTCTTTGATGCATTTTCACAACAACAATAAGTAGCAAGGGCCCTTTTCATCAACCTTGTCGACCAATCATACAAGATTTAGGGCATCTCTTAAATACCATGCTTGTAGGGTCGCCCCATGAAGCTCATCGGATGCGATGAGGGAGATGCAAAAAATGTTATACAAGCTATTTTAGATTGCAAGCAGGAATGGTCATGGTTGGCTCTTTTAATACAATGATTGCAAATAGTTTCGGGAGGAAGGAGACGGTTCTTGCTGATCATAATTGCGTTCGAAGAGTATACGACGCATGAGATCTACACACATAAATAGTAGCACACAAGACTCTATGTTGACTATACAATATACCAAAAGCTATCAATTCATAGAGCAGGGCATGGATGATTGGAAAGCGTTACATCTGGTGCCAAAAAAAATAAATAAATAAACAATGAAAAGGAGGATAGCTAATGGAAGACGAAAGAGGAGGAAATGAGGAGGAAAGAAGGAAAAAGTGAAAAGAGATGGAAGGAAGGTAGGCCAAGACAGAGGTTGGCATCCGTTGATACATGAATACTAGGCTTGTTTGGAAAAAGTTTCCATCTTATTTCATCTCATATTCTCTCCAAACATTACTCAACTATAAATACTTTCAAGGGTCATGCTACAGCCCCCGCTGGGGTGTAGCTTACTTTTTGATGTGTTTTTTTTAAAGTTTTTTTTATATAGATTTTTTTAATAATTTTTAATAATTTTAAAAAATAAAATAAATTTAGAATATCATTAAAAAATACTTTCTTAATCAAAAAGTTAAAAAAATCATTAAAAAATACTTCCTTAATCACGAAGTAAAATAAAAAATTTTTTTATAATTTTTTATTTTACTTCATGATTAAGGAAGTATTTTTTTATAATATTATGAATTAATTTTATTTTTTTAAAATATTTAAAATTGTTAAAAAAATCTATATAAAAAAATACTTAAAAAAAACACATCAAAAAACAAGACTACAGCCCCAGCGGGACATGTAGCATTATTCATACTTTCAAACTAATCATTACAACTTTCTCAAAATTTTAAATATAAAAAATAATTCAACTTTTTCAAATCTCTAAAATAAAAATAATATTAAAAAATAATTTTATAATTTTATAATATTTTTTATTTGACTTTTATAACTCAAACTATCTTACTACTATTTAAAACTATCTTATTACTACTTATAAAATTTTTATCTCATCTCACTACTCAAACTTATCCTTGTGGATGCTCTAAGGTGACTAATAAGTAATAACTCAATTCAATTCCATTCAAAGCATTTGATTCAAATAAAATTCCAAATTTTAAAAATAAAAATAAAATCCTTATAATTGTTGGGATTGTCAAAGCCCACAATTACGCGGGAAAGTACCAGCTGGGCTTGGATCAGCCCATGACCACATGTTTACCATATTATAAGATTGTACCACCACCAAGTCCGGCATTATTGGGATTTTGCTGTTATTACTAAATATTCTCTCTCTCACACTCTCTCATATAATTACCAAATCTTTGCAAATGTTCTTTCTTTAATATTTTTCTTCATTTCAATTCATTGGAATCATGATTTTACTCAGGAGAATAAAATCATAGAAAATACTCATTTATTGAACAGTCTGGATCATGTGGTATTGATTATGTTGTTAATTAATAGGATAATTATAATATATTTAATTGGCATTGATGGTGACCTAATCTATCACACGTGAACTGGATAGAACTTTTCCATTTTTTTAATTATTTTTTTTGTTCAAGGGACAGCTGAATGGAGTACCTGGACTTCACTGGACGATATTAATTAAGTTGAGTAGCTAAAATTAGCTTGATCTGTATTTGTCACACAACCAGACACATTTTTCATGCCTCTTTGGACTTCAAAATTTAGCTTACCTATATTATTAATCCATCCTCCAAGAGTTCATGTGTAATGGGCCACCACAGTTATGATTTTTTCATAACTCAGCGAATTCCTTAAAAAAAAAGTGTCGTCTACTATTAAAAAAAAATAATTTTTTCATATGAATATAAAATTTGTTCACTTTTTTTAAATGAAATACGCGGGACTCTAGAGTGTAATTGATTCGGTCAATCCAAAGGGATGCTTTTGGACCAAATTGAAACTTTCGATCCACCCATTTTCCCTCATGAGAATGGACCGATTACAGCTCTAGGCTAGATTGAACCATTATCTATTGGTCCATTTCGGTTTGAGCTAGTGCAAAAGGAAAAATCTAGTTGTAAGCGATTTTACGCACTAAGACGCGCACTCATTCAATATGATTGGTCAGTAAGTCAACTTTATTAAAAATAATGCTAATTTGAATTTAGAATATAAAGACAACTGCATTGTTATACAGATTAATACACAAACTTGTTTGTACATAGTAAAACTCAATACAAAATGGGTCACTTTTTGTTAAAAACCCAACTTACATTTTATTGTGTATTTTGGCCCAACATACAAAAAAGTCCATTAAATTCAATGATAAAAATTATATAAAATAAGAAAAGAAAAATTAAATAAGTTTTTTTAATATGGATAATCTAATTAACTCATTAATAAAATTATTAATTATAATTATATTAATGATATTACTAATTTAGTACTTAATACTCAATAGTATGTGTGCATGAATTATGAGTTAATATATAATGATCAATATTAAGATTTTAATATTTTATATATGATTAATGAATAATTAGTTCATAGATATTTCATACTTGTAGCTTAGGTCTCTTACAAAAAAATGTACCTAATTATTTTAATTAGGTGTAGATGCTAGGTAACTAGAGTATGTATTATCAAAAATTCTACTCAACCTCCTACTATTCACACTACACTCCACACTCCATCTTTTTTTTAATTTTTTTTATCAAATATATTTTTATATGAATAGTGAATAAAAAATTATAAATAGTTTAAAAAAAATAAATTCAAAAAAAATTTTAAAAAAATATTAAAAAATATTAAAAAGTGTGGAGTGTGGAGTGTGGGGAGGATGAATAGCAAAATCCATGTATTATTGCATATAATGTTATGATTTCTCATATAATATATTATTTAATTGTCAATAGCATATTAGTTAATATTTAATAATATATTTAACATATATGGTTAATGATCACAAGTTAAATGAAAATGACATAATTAAGTTATAAAATTACTATATAAAAAATAATTAAAAATATATATGTATTTCGGTCGGTTCGGTCTGGTCGAAAAAAACCATAACCCAAGACCGGACTGGTTAACTTATTGTCCTAACGGTACTTGCACACTACTCCAAGGCTGTAAATATAGTTTTCATCAAATAAATAGAAAATAAACATAAGTAAAATGATACCAGATAAAGGGGACTTTGGTTTCGTTTTCTTGTGACGGACAAGACAGTAAGATTGCCAAGCATCCAGTTGGGATCACAGCTTTTTGAAGTTATTCTGATTTTTCTCTTGGATATCAAATGCCAAGTATATATATTATATTCTAGATATGACAGAAGGAAATACAAAGCACTTTTTGATAAATTCTACCATAACGTCACGGGTAGACAGTGAACAGACAGGGAAGAGAAAAATTACAGGGGAATTTAGGACAAGACAGCGACACTAGGAATTTATAACACATTTAAAAGGAGAGCCAAGAACACAAGTAATTAGGCAAATGGACATCCTCGTCATGAACATAAATATTGTACAAATTCCTCCATATAAAAGTGTCACTGCTCTTTGAAGCATTAATCGGTGAGCAGAGAGGCACATATTTTTGGTGATTTACATGTGGGAAGAGCTTCTGAAGGAACCAAGAGCTTTAGCAGCGGCAGCTCTCAAAATGTACTGGTGATAGAATGCAGCTATTGCGGCACCAATGAAGGGTCCGACCCAGAAAAGCCACTGGAGAAATACATCGATCAAACCCAATTCTAAGTTAGAATCACAAAGTTACATAAATCCACAGGACTAAATATAGACAGGACATAAATCTAAGTGCATACTTGGTCATCCCATGCCTTATCCTTGCCATACATCACGGCAGCTCCGAAGCTTCGAGCCGGATTAATACCAGTTCCGGTGATCGGAATGGTGGCCAGGTGAACCATGAACACGGCAAATCCGATTGGAAGTGGTGCCAATACCTTTTAGTTCACATATATATGAACAAGATTAGTAAAACCCCTTCATTTTAATTCACCTAAGATCAGGGTATATATAGTACTTACAGGAACATGGGAATCTCTTGCATTTCTCTTGGGATCAGTGGCAGAGAAGACAGTGTATACAAGCACGAATGTGCCAATGATCTCTGCGGCCAATCCAGTGCCCTTGCTGTATCCAGCGGCAAGCTCGTTAGCACCACCGCCGTACCTGCTGTAGTAAGCGCGCTGGAATAACTTTACCAGCCCGCATCCGCATACTGCTCCCAAGCACTGAGCCGCCATGTACAATATTGCTCGGACCAGTGAGACCTTCCGAGCAAGGAACAACCCGAACGTCACCGCCGGGTTAATGTGCCCTCCTGCATCAGTTCAGAAAATATATAACCCATATTTATCTGCAACGTACAGATCACGCACACCTCTCTTCCTTCTTGTTTGGATAACAGATTTCAAATGAAAATAACCCATTTTCTGAGGAATTTTAAGTAGACGAGAAAAGATAAACTTAATTATTTAAATTATATTCTAATTCTCCCCACTTGTAGATCATACTTTTCCTTAATAACACCTATCAATACCACAAACATTCAATTATATAAGGGATAAAGTATAGAGTCGAAAAAATTCAAATTGAAGACCTTGGTTCTAATACCATACATGTTGAATCACACTTACAGAGAACTCACCTGAAATACCGGCTGTGCAGTAAACAAGGACGAAAATCATGCCACCAAAGGACCAAGCAATGCCAAGAATCCCAACCCCACCACAATCCTCCCCGCCCTTGGTTTTGTCAGTTTGGCTCTTGTATCCAATTACAGTTAGAACAGTGATATACAAGAACAAGAGGGTGGCAATGAACTCAGCAATGATGGCTCTGTAGAAGGACCATTGGGTGAGCTCCTCAGCATCAATCAATGGTGCTGGTGGTGGGTCGTGGTAGTCCTTGGCGGAGAAACCACCTTGCCCTCCAACTTCAATGTCCTTGGCCATAATGACAGATGCTCCTTGTGCTAGCTAGCTAGAGATGAGTTTTGAGATCAATCAAGAGAGAGTTGAAGACTTGGTGTAGCTGATGGGGATAAATGCAGTGGAGTTGAAGGGGGTATATATATTATGGAGTGTTGGGGGAGTTGAGTGAGCTTGCTAATTAATAAAACTTGGCTTTGCCGCCCCATATATCATGCTTGCCCCACCATTTGGTGGAAGTCTTGCGTCTCTGGCCCCATGTCATTCGCCTTTTACTAAAATGCGATTCCAGCATGTTCTAAGAGGCGTGCTCCAATTCCTTTTATGAAATATAGGTAACAATATTCGACATGAAGAAATGATATTTATAATTAAATAGTGTCCAAGTATTACATACTTATTTTTATAAATAAATATGAGATTTATATGAGAAATTAATTATTTTAAAATTTGTATATACAATCACTTTTACGTATTTTTTATATATTATACTGTTGTGATTGACTGTATCATTTTTTTAATATAAAATAATTATTTTGACTAATCACATATCAATAAAATATATAAAAACTACATAAAAATAACTGTATATAATAAAACCCATTCTAATATATGTCAATCTCACACCCATAGGTGGGGGTTTTGCTTTTCCACTAAGGTCTTTCTTTTTCATCATTAGAAGTTTCTTCGATTTACTATGCCATTTAGCGAAAAAATGGTAATTCTTTTCCGTCTATCTTTATGTAGATTTACTTTTGGATTACTTTTGGTTTAGAATCATCTCTAATTATCTTTTTCTTGAATTGTATGGCTCAAGTCACATAGACTTTTAACTGCTTTTACAATTATTGTGTAACTGTGGAAAGTAATAATATAAAATTAGATTTATTTTTAATGAAGTAACATAATTATATTAATTAATTGTAAATTAAATTATAAAATTATTATAAAAAAATTATAAATGTTTCACTGCCCAATTAAATAATCTGTTATCAGCAATGAGGAAAGTAATTCCAGCGTCTTCTAATTAAGTATCGTGCTCTAATTTCTTTTATGTCATCTGCTACACTGCACATTAATATTTGATTTATTATTTTTATATTTCTATTTAAATATATACATATTAATATATAAATATGTGTTTAAATAAAATGATGAAAATCACAAATCTTAATATAGATAACAATATTGGACATAAAATAAATCACGCCCAGGTGGGGAGTTTTTCTTTTCCACTACTACGGTCTTTCTTTTTCATCACTAGAAGTTTCTTCGAGTTTCTACGCTTTTATCCAAAAAATGGTAATTTTTTTCCGTCTATCTTTTTATATATTTAGTTGTGGTTTGGATAGTAAGATGAGATGAAATATTTTTAAATAAAAATTAAATATTATTATAATATTATTTTTTAATATTATTATTATTTAAGATTTAAAAAAATTAAATTATTTATTATATTTTATATAAAAATTTGAAAAAATTATAATAATACGATGAAATGAGATGAAATACTTTTACTATCCATATGAGACCTAAGGTAAAGAGATATCTCAAAAAGATAAGATTGTGTTTGGATTAGAATCATCGATAATTAACTGTTTACTAAATGGGTAATGCTATATATAGTCTTGGAGTATACAATTTCCGTATACTTCATTTGAAAAAAAGTGAAGATTACTATTAAAAAATAATTTTTTTTATGTAAATCTTAAATTTATCATTTTTTAAAAGGAACATGCAGGAATTGTATACTTTGTAAGTGTAAATATTATTTCTCTTACTGAATTGAATGATCTGCTGTGTTTGATGCGGTATTGCCTATTATCAATGGAACCTATAGGGGTGTACATAAACCGACCGGACCGGCCGCCGTTGACGTAGACCGACCGTCGGATTCAGGAACCGGCCGAAACCGGTAGAGAACCGGTCGACCGGCGGTATAAAATTCATAAAACCGACGTCGGCCGGTTCAGTCTACGGTTCAGGACCGGTCAAAACTGAAAAACCGACCGACAGTTATAACTGTCTTTTTATAATACATTTCTTATACAGCGTCGTTTTCTTCTTAATACATTGAAAAAAAATAGAATGAAGACAATGCCGTTTGGTTTAAACCAAACGGCATCATTTTTGGGTAGGGTTTTGAATTACCACCCCTTCTTCTTCTTCTTCGCAGCCGTCCTCGACTCCTCATTGCTCTGTGATCTCCATTCTCCCAGACTCCCTCTTCCTCTCCCCGGACGGTCGGACCTCACGGCTCTCACGCCTCACGGATTCACTCTCAGACTCTCCTCTCTCGACGCCGACGACCCACACGCCCCACGGCTCTCTCTCCTCTCTCGACGCCGACGACCCACAAACCCCACGACACTCTCTCCTCTCTCGTCGCCGACGAGCCACACGACCCACAATAAAAAGCCCAAACCGATCAAACCGACTAGTAACCTGCCGGACCGATTCCGGCCGGTTTCACCCCTTAACACCGGTCGGTTTCGATCAGTTTCCACCCCTCAAATTCAATGATCGGTCAGTCTCGGTTTTGTGAAGAAACCGAACCGACATAGTCGGTTTTCAACCCTAGGAACCTATTATCAAAGTTTTAAATATCGTTTTGTACCAGCTGATACGGTTGAAATATGATGTACTAGCCGAGTAACCTGTATAGACAAGTATAGTATTTCGTATCGACTAAAATTTCGACCATATCGGCCTGTATAGGCCTGTGTCGGCCTATATATCGGCATGTGCCGGCCTGTACTGGCCGATATCTCGAATTTCGACCTATATATATTTTTCAGCTTTTACATTTTTATTTTTATTTTTTTCATTTCTTTAAACTGTAGGTTCATTTTTAAATCTATCAATTTAGACCAAATTATTTATAATTTATTCATATATATATTATTATTATAGAATATAATTTTTATATATAATTAATTCACATATCGACTATTCTGAAATGATACTGGTATCGAAAGATCTCTTTTCAATACTTTAATTGAAACGGTCACTGAAACGATATTTAAAACATTGCCTATTATATCAAAAAAGAAAAAGGAATAAAAGAATTGGTAAACAATACCACTTTATTTTATTGAGATGGGAATAGAATGAGATGAAATTAAATAAGAAAATGATAAATTTATAACTTTTTTTTATAATTCTATTTTTAATGGAGATTAGTAATGTAAAATTAGAATTATTTTTAAGAAGTACGACAATTATATTAATCATTTGTAAATTAAATTATAAGTTATTATAAAAAAATTATAAATTTATCATTACCCAATTAAATAATGTCTTATCAGGAAAAGTAAAATGTAATCCTATAATCATATTTTTCATATTTCATGGAAGATATATCCGTAATTATTTAGACTAATCACTCTTAATAATTTATCCTTTAATGGAAAATGTGGGAGTTTTATATTCTTGTATTTAAAATTAAGGTTTGCTTTACATCCAAAAGTATTCTATCTCATTTTATTTTATTATTATAATTTTTTAAAATTTTTAAATAAAATATAATAAAAAATTTAAAAAATTTTAAATTAAAAAAAAATAATATTCTAATAAAAAAAACTACTATACCATCTAAAACTTATCTCTCCATTTGACCACATAGTATGGTTTTTTACTTAATGATAAAAAAATAATTTTAAATATATTGATGTATTTTTTTATTTTTTTAAAATATTAAAAATATGAATAAAAAAATTATAAAAATTATAACAAGTAAAGAACAATAATAAAAGAGGATGCTACTCAAGTGATAGAATAATACCGCTATTTTAATAATATTTTTTTAACTGAAAAACATTTTCAATTCAAATCCAGCCCTAGATTAATCATGATGCAATAACGATGACACGTGTCGGAAAGTAATGGTGGTTCAGATATTTTAGGCGATGGACAGGTCAAATCATATATGAGCACATTGGAAACCGACCATACTCACATTCATTCACCAGTCACCGTCCAGCATCATTTCCTTTCCTTTCCTTTCCTTTTTCTCAACCACTCACGTCCAGCCACATTCTGCTGTCCCCACAGCCACCAATCATCCTCCACCTTATATACAATGCCATTTTTATTTTCTAAATTATGGGTATTGACCAATCAATATTATCCTTATATTATTAGAAAACAAAAAAACTCTTGGCTAGACCAAGAAAGAGAAAAAAAAAAAATTGAAAATTGTCTGGCTGTTATGCTGCCACGTGTCAAGCACAGTCGACATTATTGTCTCACGACCTAGGTCATCCCTGGCTCTTTACCGTCCATGGCAACGTTTTCTTCGTTTTGGCAGGTAGCACCAGGAGGCGTGCTAAACACACGTGGAAAATGATTTAGAAATTGGAAATTTATTTATTTTCATAATTTCCTCCTTCCGAGGTCCGTGTATTATGTTAACTATATCAGAAGAGGTATAAATGTATAATATTTTTTTTGACTATTTTAGACCTTATACATTATATCTTCCATTTAGATTTTTACCTTGCAGTTGGGACAAAAAACGAGTTCAGATAGAGGATCTTGATCCGATATGTTTTCTGCATCATTTTTTACTGTACTTGTTTTTCTGCTTTCCAAAGGTTCAAATTTATTTATGTATTTATTTATTTAAAAAAAATGATTTGGCCAAAAGAAGATCATCAAAGACTTTGGTGAGCCTCCAAAAAGAAAATATCAAATTTCCCTTGTGGAAGCAAGGGAAATGGGTATGTGCCCTACTCTATCAATACTAGATCGAACTGGTCATGGTATCTTCTCAATGGCTGTTTTTTTATGCAGCAGTGTCAACATGCCGGCCACTAAGTTTTCATTTTGCAGGAATGGGACTCAAAAAGCTGGTTATTTCACTTCTTCGAGTAAAGTATTAAAATCTCATTTGGTTATATATATGAGATAAGATAAATAAAAATATATAAATAATAATGAAATAATTTGTGAATAGCAGTAAAATAGTTTGAGTTAAGATTTTTATAGAGTTTTGAAAAATGTCAAATTATTTTTTGTATTTTGTTTAGAAGTTTGAAAAAGTTATAATGATTATAATGATTAGATAAAAATTTTGAAAATATAAAAAAGTGAAATTGAAAAATATTTGTATTTGAATGGTGTTTAGATATTTTAATAAGATGAGATGATTTCAAAGAATTGTGAAACAAAACCATGCCTAAGATAAGGAGATGGATTATCTAATCACCTGGTGCTTATCCTCAGTGAAGAACCACCAAGCTGCCAAAACTTCATTTTTGGTTCATAAGTCAGTCTCTAGTTCATAAGAGAGCATTATTGTAAATGCAACTTCTTTTAAAGAAGGGAACTTTCCTACAATGCATTTAGGTGCACCTTTCACAAGCATGTATTAGCCTCTATGCCAATCACACACTTTTTTTTTTTTTTTTTCCAAAAGGAGGATGGCACCTCCGGCACTTTATTAAAAAAAAACCTCACTTATGGTGGAGGGAAACCGTAGTTACAATACCAACCAACTTATTAAAACCAATCAATCCAATACCCAATCCTCATCTAAACATGCCTATAATTTAACAGCAAAACTGGAACCATGCTGCAAACAACGATAATAATCCCTATGTACATAACAGACAAACCAGGCCACATCAGATCTGTATTCATAGCATCCTTAAGTAAGGCAAACTTAATTTATCTGTTCTAGAATTCTTTTGAGCTGTAAAGGCATCTGTTCTACCGAAAACCATTCTTTATTGACCCTATTTCCTCCTAACTGAGCCAAGAAGTCTGCTGCTACATTTGCTTCCCTAAAGACATATTAAAACCGAACTGTTGCACTCTGCAAAAGACCCATTATCTCCTCCCAAAAATCCTCCATATACCATAAACCGCATCTCTTTTTCCTCATCCATTGAATTACTAGTTTTGAGTCCATCTCAACAATTATTCTATCACAACCCAGGTCCTTACATTTCTGAAGGCCAATCAACAAAGCTATCAACTCAGCCCTATTATTTGTGCCAATGCTAATATTTTCTGCAAATGCAAATTTCAGCATACCTTCCTCATTTCTCAATACACCTCCTCCACCCGATTCTCCTGGATTCCCCTTACTACTTCCATCAATATTTAATTTTAACCATCCAACATCTGGCTTCTTCCATGTTACTGCAATTAATCTTCTCGGTTTGGGCCTCATAACAGGTACCTGTAGCATTTGCAATATTAATTCATCTCTTTTCAGCAATTTAGATGCAGCCTTAAGCCTAATCCCCACCCAGCTTATCCAATATTTGACCGACCTCCATAAACTGGCAACAGACTCCCTTTTTCCTTCCATTTTTGCTGAGCATCTCCAACACCACAACCTCCAGGTAATAACCACTGGTATTAAACCGATTAAATTTTCTACCTGTGAAGTTGTTTTGGCACGCCTAAACCATGCCTCAATAACCTCCCTCCATGACCTATGGCCACAAAATTAATACCCACTACATTGGAAGCTAACCTCCATATAGCCGCAGCTACCCTTCCTCCATATAGCACATGGTTTAAGTCCTCAATGTTACCTTCTGCACAACACTCACATTTAGACACCAAAGAAATACCAATACAACGTATTCGATCATATGTACTCAAACAATGAAATAGAGCTCGCCACATAGTAATTGACATTATCCTTGGCAATGCAGCATGCCAAACCCACGCTGCCCATTGTCTTTTTGGAGCAACCACACGCACCAATTGCCATGCACTATGCGTTGAAAACTTTCCATCAGAATTTCTTAACCAAATCAATATATTCGAACCCTCTTTAGTTCCTCCAATCTTTGAAAAATCTGATCAGCTAACTCACGACCAACCAGCTGAACTAATAAATCAGTATCCCAACTATCATCCACCATACATTGCCTAATACTCATATTTTGGTCGTCATTTACCTGTTGATTACAAAGTGGACTTGTATCCATCCATTTATCCCTCCAGAACGAAATATTCCCCTCCTTAACAAGCCACTTAGAATTATCAAGCACAATTGGAACCGCTTCCATGACCATCTTCCAAAATCTGGTGCCTTTCTTTGGATTCACTAGAGAAATATGCCAATCACACACACACACACATATTCTATCTTGCATTAATACCATACCCCTAATCTTTGTGGGTTTCCTTTATGCAAAAAAGTATTTCAGCTAGCTCTGTTAATGGAATTTCTCAGCCTTTGCTAAATCATATCATTCATCTCTTTGGAAATCTATTTTTCAATTCATACCTATGGTTTTAAGCAATAGCATGAGGTAAGGATGGCTCTTTGGCTCAACAAAGCTTGTATGTATCTAGGCCTAATACTTTGCTTCAAAAGTTACATGTTAATGATAGATCTGATGAAGCATTACTAAGGCGTTTGGGTGGTGATGATCAGCTTGTAGAAGTGGTAATGTAATTTAACGAGCAGTTGATAGCCTTCAAGGACAAGAGGCTATGAATGCCTGCAGATACGGGTGATTTCTCTACCAAATTAGCTATGCAAATAGCTAGATCCTCATCAGTGTCCTTTCCTTTATCGTATTGCATTTGGAATCCCATTCTTCCTACAAAAATGTCTTGTTTTTGTATGGAAACTATACTTTGGGGATGCACTTGTCGATAGTAATGTTTTTGCGGTTTGTCCTCCCCTCACATAGAATCATTGGAGCACTTATTTGAGGAAGGGTCTAGAACTAAAGTTTGGAAATACCCGTCAATATATTTAGATTATCTTTAGTATTACAACCAAATTGGAAATCCAGATAACTATTATCACTACAAGAAAAACAGTCTTTCTCAGCACAAAAAATCGTCGAAAAAAACTCCTAAAATCACTGGATTTGATCTTTCTTGGAGATTTTTACTAAGCCGAATGTTCGTCGCAATTGTCTGCTTAGTTATAAGTTAAACTAGTGAACTACAAAAATTGCCACAAATAGTTATTTTTTCCAGCAATTTTTTTACTCCGCAATTATTCAAAAAATTTCTGGAAAAGACCTTCTCGTTTAATGTTAAATCGTTGAAAAAAGTTAATTGCGGCGATATATATTGTCGCAAAAAGTAAAAAAATTGATGCAAAAAGCCTTGATATTTTTCCAGCAATTTTCAATGATCATTGCAATTATATTTTTCCAGCGAGTAATTGTAACTGCAAAAGCTTATTTACGGCGATATTTAATTGCCTCAAATAAGCTTATATGAGTAAAAAAATTATTTTTGGCGAACTGTACTCACCGAAAATGATGTTTCAGAAAATATAAAAAAAATGCACAAAACAAAATAAATAAAAAACATAATAATATCCAAATTATATATAAATTGTTAGAATTTATATCAAACAAAACATAATACACATCCAAATTATATATAAATTGTAATTTAGTATTTATATCAAACATGTTTGATATAAATACCACTGCAACCATTTGATCCATTTAATACCACATGTAACCATTTGATCCAATTTAATACCACTACCATAGACATGCAAACATCAATCTACCAATTGTATATAAAATGCATAAGTATACTCTGCTCACTTATAGATAAATCGCATGTTCCTACCATTATTTCCCATAGTAAAGGTTTTAAACACACACACTCTTTGTGGCAGTCTGCAATTAAAGTTTTAATATGTCCTGAATTAGGTAAAAGTTTTTCTGTCATGAGTTTTATAATTCATCTTGAAATACTTAAAAGGTTTTTCTATATTATGTATCAACTGTCAAAAAGAGATGATCAGGTGAAGAAGCTTGCAGCCTTAACTCTAACCATTAATTTATGGGAGTTATTTATTTATTTATTTTTCTAATCAACCTTCAATATATTAAACAGTTACAAGATTTAAGAGTCTAAAGGGTGGGAGGCCCCAACAATCATCCCCAAACCATCTAATACAACAAGAGAAAAGAAAAAAAGTGGGATTTGAGGCCAATGACTCCTTTCCATTTCCTACGACGGGAAGTTGCTTAAAACGGCTTTTTTGCAGTCTAATAAACGAACTACATTTATTGGATTGCAACACCACTAACACTAAAAAGGTCATAGTAGATTGTGTTTTGCTGCACTTTAATGGTCTAGTTTGGTTGAAAGAGACACCTACTTCCTTTTCCTCACGATCTTTGGTTAGGATAAGCGATAACATAAGAAAATAGTGTCCTTTGGACAGTCCGATACGCCAACGAACAACGATTAGTGCTTATGAAGGCGTGTGGGAATCATGGGCCACTATTGGTTAGAAGACATTTGTTGGATCTGCAAGATCCAAGGCTTAACGTCATACTTACACGGCATAATATTTCTTGATGCATGGATTTAATGATACCGTAGCATCAAAACATTTGAACACTGTGCATATGTGTTATTTAAGGAAGATGTGGAGTCGGTCGGGCATAAGTGCTACCACTTTCAGTTGAAGATTGACCACTGCTGTTGTAATGACTATATAAATCATCGATATCGCATCTAAGCTCTTAAATAAACTGATCAACGTTCTCATCACCGAGGACGTCCTTAATCTAAAATTCTACAATCGTCAACTTATATCGGAAGTAAAGGATTTCAACCAAAAATAATAATCTATTTATCTTCTCAACATCCCCAATATTTATTATATTTACATCACATCCTCATAGCCATAGCATTCAACAAATCTACATTGTCATTAAACCTCTATTGCAAGTGGTCATAAAGTCCCGAGAGCTCCTTGAAATACATGTTCCTAGAAGAATATCTTGTCCCAGTTATCTGCATAGTTATGTCATAAAATAACTTAAAAAATTGAACAAAATATTTGACATTGGCCCAATCAATTATGTCAGGTGCATCGAGGCCCATTCTCCCCCCAATTGATTCCAGCAAAGCATATCTCAAGCCTCCATCCTCGACCTCCATCAACTTGAACGCTCTTTGGTACTTCTGCGCTACATCCAACATCATGTATGTAGTGTCCCATCGAGTCGGAATATCTAGTTGCAACATATTGGAAGATGGGATTTCAAGTTGTTCGACTATTGTCTTAAATTGGCGGAGCCATTGTGGGCAAGCCCTCACATATCTCACAAGGTCCCAAAAAGTATGAGATTGATGATATCAGCACAACATCAAACATGAATAAACTGGTGCTCATGAATGATATCTTCCTTTACTATTGTATTCCACCTGAACTAATCAATGACAGTGTCCTTCGCACAGGCATTGCCAATCGTAATACAAAACACTTTTCCTATCCCCCAATCCTTTATACAGTCATCCATCTCCATGTTAATGGATGAACCCTTGTGATTAAATTTTTTTTAAAATCGATAATTCATTTCTGCAACGTCCACTCATTGTCAATAAAGTGGGCTATGATACACATGTAGCCCACATTCTGTATGGAGGTTTATGTATCAGTCGTAAATGACATTTTCCGACAAGTGGAAACAAACATTTCCTTCATCGTTGCCTTCTCCTTGGTATGCATCTTCAAATAATCGTGCATCATTGCAAAGACATGGGAACTCGCGTATCAATTTTGTGCAAAAAAATGTGAAAACCTGCTTTGTCAATCTTGGTAAAAGGGATCTCATTTGTGATGATCATCTTTACTAGTATATCCCTCAATATCTTCTCACTATATTAAGGGATTGATAGCTTCTTAAGCTGGGTGCCATCAGTGGCCGTACAAGTCTCGTAACTTAGCTTCATCTAATAAGTTGCCACAACCCTTTGTGTATCTTATGCCGTTGGCAGCCCATAAGATGTACTATTAATACTGATGTGCCTTGCTTCTTCAAATGACAACCACATAGTTGTCCACAGTAGTAGCATCGAGCCTACATGTTCTCACGATCACTGAAAATTTGATGAAATGTTCATATGTCCATGACCTTCTTTTATTAGGTCGTGTTGGTCAATTGGCCTCAACATTCATCAACTTCTCATTCTCATTAAACATATCAATATCTTGTAGATCTATTGGGACTCAACTACTTCCACAGGAAGTAGCTGCTCTAAATGGGAGTCTACAGTCCAAAGTATTTGTCGGTGATGCCAACAACTGTGCGTCATCCTGTTGTGGAAGTTCACGACGAGATGGTGCATCATTTAGAGTTTGCTCAACCTTTGTATAAAATTATCTGAAATAATTAACAAACAATAGTCATTTAACATGTTATAAAAATTATTTACACATTAGAAACATATTGGAAAGGAAAAACATATGTGTTTAGTCATATTTGTGGTTTTAAAAATAAATAAAAGACAAAAACTGAACGTTCTCTTAAGCCACATTCGAGCTAAGGCTCGAGCGAACAAGCTGTGTGAAGTTTGCTTGAGCCACAATCGAACGAGCATTAAGCGAACATTTTTTGGATAAAAAAATCTAATTTTTTCAAAACCTAAATCCCTCAATTCTTAAATATAACAGCCTAAAAATTGAAATCATTGAAATGCAAAAAACAAATCATTAAAATGAACAATAAATCATACATATTTCACAAATTTCAAACCACAATGTGACAATTACATGATTTTGAAACCCTAAAATTTTACAAAAAAATTGAGTGAGTGGCTTACAAAAACAATCAACTGATGAACTCAAAAAGATGGCTCATGGCGAACTCAAGCGACGACAAACAATGGAGGAAGTGAAGCAGAGTGTGGAGATGAGAGAGATAAAGGGAGTTGTACAGCCTTGCAGGTGTTGTGTGAAAGTGAGGGGGGAAGAAGGGGGTCTTGCATTTTGGACCCCCTTCTTCACAAAACAGCATTGTTCCGCTTCAAGTGGAATGACGATATTTAGTTAATTCAATAGGGGGTCCTACATTTTGGACCAATAACTAGTGTTTTGAAAATTTAAAAAAACAAAAACAAAAACAATAACTATGAGAATAGTAACAACATCATATAGTGCTAATTACTAAAAGCTAATAAGCAACTTATCTAAATTTGAAATATCTCTCAAGCAAGCCAGGAGCATCCTAAGTGACCTTATCATAAAATTAGTAAAATACTTTTCTTTTCTTTTGTTTTCTTTTTTCAAAAAGTCTACAGAATCTCTCAACCGGCTTTGACACTAAATTGTAATGCCCTATTCCTGTAACATAGGAGTGTTACGTGTTTTTTATAAAAATTTTCATGTTGAGAGCTTAAAATTCAAGATTGTTCATACTAATGTTTATGCTATGCATGATTGATTTATCTGAATTAACTGACTGATCTGTTTTAACTGACTGGCCAACACACTTAACCCTGTGTGCGAGGTTGTGTACCGGCCCCACGTCTTGCGGCAGCGAGGGGAGCCGCTGATAGTATTTTGACATACTATGGTGGACCACGCTTGAGTTCCTAGCTTACACATCCACCCTGAAACTGAACTGCATTAGTATCATGCATCTGAATGACCGTCTAATTAACTAATCTGATCTAATCTTGCAGTTGTACTTAAGATAACTTACGTGTCTTATACACATGAGATGCATGACATAATACATACATAATTATAAATTCTGAATTTAAATATGATGCGAAATAATATGATCGTATGCTCTCCTGGATGACATATTTGCATATGACATGAGTGGTGCATAAACAATGGCTGTCAATAAATTGGCTTGAATAATACTTATACATAAGCTGAGCTGTGATGATCCTAATTTGTAATCAAATTACTTACCTCGCAGTGCTACTTCCTGAATTTTACTTCGTAGTTCGTCACCTAAATGAAGTATTAAACGTCACTAAATCTGTCTAGGAAAACATGTCCTAATATCTCACTTAATTTAAATTCATACTGTATAATATAATTAATAAATATTCTGTTTAATATAAAATCAATGAATGTTTATATCTTAAATTATTTAAATACTAATAACATATTATAACTTAGTAGAATACTTGGGCTATTTTAAATAAGTCATAAAACTTCAATTCTTGAAATAGGTTTCATTTCTTAACATAATTATTCAATCTTATAAGAAATCTAATAAATATTAATATCATTTAAATATTCTTAACATATTTCTTAATTTCTATTTAAAATATAACTTAATAATTTTATTAAAAATCCAGCTAAATAGACAAAGGAATATTAACTAAAATATTAGACTCAAAAGTATACTTTAAAATACATTTCAAATTCTTTAAACACTTTCTTATAAAAATGAGCTCATGACTAATATATTTATAAAATTAAAATCAACTTGAAATATTAAGCCCAACTCAACTACAAATAAAATGACATAAAAATATTCATAATTAACATATAATTAAACATAAGGTTATAAATTTAATTATACATAAAACACTCATTCAAGATACTGGATTAAAAAGGAATATATGTAATTTTATCATTTTTGTATGCAGTAACTGGAACCTAAAAGGAACACATCTCATAATTGTAAAGAAAACAGAGGCTCGGGAGAGAGGGAGAGACGTGTGAAGCAGCGGCTCACCGCGGAAGAGAAACTGACATGCGGTGGCTCTAGGTGGCTGGCGTTCGTGCTGGTCAGCGGTTTCTGGCATCGTGGATGATGCTCCAATGTCCTAGGGTGATCGGCAGTGGGCTAAGCAGAACACATGAGCCTCTTTTGGTTGTTGACAGTGGAGAGATGCGGCTAGCCGTTGGCTTACGGTGGCTGTCTGAGGTGTTGACGCATTTTGGGTATAACGAGGTTGACGACACGATGTAGGAAGTGGTTTGATGTCCCATGAGGTAGCTACCGTCGTCGAGTCGCTACCGTTTGTTGCTGATGGTGCTCTGTTCGATGGGTCCAAAACAGGGCTACCTCCATGCATGTTTTAGGCTCACAATGGTTGACTTTCGGAGCTACTAGCAATGGAGGTTTACATGCATGGCAGGGTGGCAGAGTTCTTCGGCTACAACTTGATCACAGTACAACTTGTTGATCATGTGTGGCTCACTGGCGTGGTGGTCGGCTTTTTCCATGGCATGGGTGTGCTCTGGGCAGAGGGGCTCGAAATGTTCTCGGTCTGCGGTGTGAGGTTCTTCATACAGGAGATCTAACCGTATGTGTAGATATATATATATATATATATAGGTGATAGAGAGCGCCCAAAAATAAACCCTAGGGAAAGAGACGTGTATAAGGTGGGAAAAGAAATGTATTGGAGCCGTGCATGCAATGAATAACATGGACGTGAAAATGTGTACAACATGGACTCCGAAATAAGATATCACGGGCTTGGACTTTAGCCCATTTCAAGTATTTGGGCCACGTCTAATCTTAAGATCGGGTTGTTACACTTATGCATTGTCAATAGTCATTGAATATATAGAGTTTTCTCATATACATTTTTCTACATGGTATCAAAGAGGACACATTCCTGATGCCACTAGTCAATACTGTCTATATCACACATTTTTGTAGTAGCCATTGGTGTCCCCTTGTTGTTTTCTTCATAGTCTACAATGGACACAAAATGTTCCTTTCTTCAAACCTTGATAATATTGTTCATCTTATTGAAAATATTTTAGATGGATTCAATTATAATATATGGGCACAAAACATGAAAGTATTTCTCATTGTTATAAATTGTGGCGCTATATCTCATGAGATACTGTTGCCCTAAGCAACAAGAGGGTGAAAGTATTGAAGTCTCTTGCAAGCCGCCTTGAAGATTGGCATAGTGTGCACTACAAGATCCTATCTTGGTGTATCAACACTTATGTTCCCCCTATTCACAGTTTTCTCCCTAAATTTGGAAATGCTAAAAGTTGCATGGGATTTTCTTTAAAAGCAATATAATTTACTCATGATTCTTCATTGCAATTTTAGCTTGAGACTAGGCTTTATCAAGTACTATAAGAATGAAATTAGTCTATTGCTAATTTTTATTCTCATGTTAATAATCTATGGGGAAAACTATCTGAACTCCATGATGGAACTTCATGAGAACTTTGAGTCTACTTGAGTCTCTCTCTTGCATCGCACACCACTTTCAACTCTTGTGGTTGTTGTGGACAAGCTCATTTATGAAGAAAATCAATGATCAATAATGAAGTTTCAATCTCCAAATTTTGTTGCAACCGCCACCTCTCATGTTCCTTCCAAGTCTTCTTTTGGAAATATGTCTGGATCTTCACCACCCCTTTCATCAACCAAGATTATTTTCTAAAAAATTGCAAATGCACAAGTCAATCTGTCTTCCAATGCAACAAACTACGATACAAGAATCAAGCAAATAACTTTTTCTCATAGGTTGTTGTCGTAGCTTCCACTAATTCTTTTGCACTAGAGTCTTATTCTTAGCCACTCCACTCACTGCAGCTGACATTGAGGCATTAATTTGTCAAGTTTTATCCTGATCTCCTATTTTCTTGTCCATCACCTCAAGTAAATCTCCTTGGTTTATTGACTTTACATGTTGTAATCACATGACCTCTAACCCTACCTTATTTCTCCAATATTCTTCACTTTCACATAATCTTGTCATTTACATCGTGAGTGGTTCTCATTATCCTATTTGCAATATAGAATTATCTTTTCCACAATATAAAGTATGTTCTCTTCATCGTGCTCTCTTTGGGCAAAAGCAAGCTGGTTGTGGTTGGTTTTTCAAATTCAACTCTTTGGTTGCTAAGCAAGGCATTATTCCTACTTCATATCAGTCTGCATTCTTTCTCTGTACTACTGATCGTGGTACTATACTTATCCTTCTCTGTGTTGATGACATGATTATTATTAGATATGACATTATTGGCATTAGAGACCTTTGGTATTTTCTTCGTCACAATTTTAAAACGAAAAATTTAGGGAACTTAAGCTACTCTCATGGACTTGAGTTCACATCGGGCATAGGTGATTATTATCTTTCCCAAGCCAATATGATTTTGGTTTACTCTCTAAAGCTGGGTTGACTAATAATAAGACAGCTAGCAGTAATTCTCTGGAAAATAATGCTAAGCTTCTTCCCACTAATGGTACACCTCTTTCAATTTTCACATTGTACGGGCAGTTGGTTGGTAGTTTCAATTATTTCACTGTTACTCTTCCATATATTTCTTATATATATATATTTATTTATTTTGTTAGGCAATTTATGAATGCATTGCACTACACTCATTCTGCTATTGTTCCTCATATTTTGTGCTATGTCAATGGCACTTTATTACATGGACTTCACTTCTCCTTGTTCTCTTCTTTTTAGTTTTGGGCTTACTACGATTCTAATTAGACTAGTGATCCCAATGATTTTCGGTCCACCACTAGCTATTATTTTTCTTTGGTACATCTATGATTTTTTAGCATAGCAAGAAACAGTTAGTTGTCTCTCGATCTAGTACTGAGATTGAGTATCGCATACTGGCCAGCACCACCTTAGAACTATTGTGGCTTCGATGTCTCTTAAGAAGCATGGGCGTTTCATAGAAGACTAGTTCTCCCATTCACCACAATAACCACATTGCCATACAAATTGCTCATAATGATGTCTTTCATGAATTTATCAAACATATGGAGATAATTTATCATTTTGTCCCTCATCACCTTTAGTAAGACACTTTGCATCTTCACTTCTTATCTTCTTAAGACAATCTTTCTAATATTTTTACAAAATTTCATCCACCTTGTTGGCTTGGTAATCTTGTTTCTAAACTCTAGTTGGCTACACCATATATTTTCCTGCCTTAATTAGATTAATATTATTAGGGTAATTTTTTTAAGTTTCGGTCAGAATATTTTGTATTTAGGTTTCCTTTATTACAACAACCTTATTACACTATAAATAGGACACGATTGTAAATTTCAATGCACATTGAATATACATATACAATTTGCTACAATATACTTTCTAAGTTTGGTGCTAGAGGCAACTCAATCACCATTTTTTAGGCATCTCACTTGTATATCACTTGTTAAAGGCAGCTTGGGATGAGTACAAATTAGATATTGCATACATTTCTAAGTTTGGGTATAAGACATAGAACTATATTGTTTTGTGCATTCAAGTAAATTGGTATAGTCCTATTGTATATCTGATTGTATAGTTTTGAGATAGGCTCTTTAAATCTCACGTTTTGGTATTTTTGTAGTTGCTAAGCTTTTGTTATAGTATGGTATTCTTCCACTATAAATAATGACAATTAATAAAATTGAGATATTGTTCTCTTTCTTAGGAAAAAACAAGAAAGTTGAAGACTTAGGAGTGATTTAGAGGTGGCAATATGTTACATGACCCGTGAATTCAATACAAGCACAATATAAAATTAAGTGGTTTGAGTTTGATATAAATGGGTTTGAATTAGAACAGATTAACTTGTTAAGACATAATTAATAAACTGGTCAACTGAAATTCAACTCGCATAACCTATTTAAATTTATTTCAAAATTAAAATTTATCCTTTTAACCCTGAAAGTTAAAAGACCCTAACATTCGCTCTCTCTCTCTCATGGTCTCCCTCTCTCTCAAGTCTCCCTCTCACTCTCTGACATCTTTGTCTCTTGTCAGTCCTCACCGACACATCGTCTATCTCTCTTTTCATCTCTAGTTTGTCACCTCACTCACTTCCACTCTCTGTCTCTAAACACATCATCAGTCCCCTCTCTTTTAGGCCTTGGCATTTATCTCTCTTTCTGTTTCTTGTTGGTCATGGCCTTTTGCCTCACTCTCTATCATTTGTCTCTCTCTTTCTCTATCTCGTTCTCTTGCCTCTTGTCTCACTCTTCGTCGTTCTTGTCTCTTGCCTCTCGTCTACAACCTCTCTCAAGTATCACCATCACTCTCCAAATAGTCTCACTCTTAATCTATCAAGATCTCTCTCTCGATCATTCTATATCAGCGTCACACTCTCTTTGCACACTGCTAGTCTACCCTCTCTACAGGCTGCAAGTCCACCCCATGGTATCTTTCTCAAAATTAAATTTGAAAAAATTGTTCATCTGATAGTTACATTTTGTTGCTGCTTGACTAGTTATGTTAATAGTTACTACAATGTTTATAGTAAGTCATGTGAAAATTGTAATTGGACATATTTGATAGTAAACTTGGTTGTTGTGTTTATTGTGCTTATTTGTAGATTTGGCAATCCTATATACTATGTTTATTTATTTTGCTGATGATATGGTTAGTTATGTTTATTGAAATTGTTGTTGTTGTTATACTCATAAAACTGAGGCAGCAAGGTAATGAACCAAACGTTTAAAGCAAAAATGATAATTTAATTGAAGAGTGGTGCTACACCCACTGGTGGATTCCACCAATTGATGTTACTGACAAGGTCAAATGGTCTTTTTCTTCTTCTTTTTTTCTTTCTTTTTTTTTTATTAATTTTTTATACCCTTTATCATTTTAAAAAAATTACAATATCATTAAAAAATATTTTCTTAATTATTAAGTAAAAAAATTAAAAAATAAAAATAAATCATCAGTAGAATCTATTGAGTGGACTAAGCATTATTCTTAATTGAATTGGATTCATTGGAAGATATCTCAGTTCCTTTACAAACATGCAAAATTAGAGTGAAGCAAAACTTCAAATGTGTGGGCTTCTTTTAGATAACTCCTAATTCTAATAAAGGTAATGGCAAGCCAAGTGTAAGATGTGTAGTTTTACATACTTGGTAGCAAGTAAATATGGAACCAGGAATTTGAAGCGTCTCATTGAAACATGCATTATAAGAAACTCACGAGATGTTGGTCAGATGGTGTTATGCCAATACAGTGGATTAGTGATGGTAGACGCTTCTAAATTTGACCCTGAAAAAGTTAGAAGGATGGGGATAGAAGCAATTGTGAAGCATGGACTACCTTTTCACTTTGTTGAATATTTTGATATAAGAGCAACATTACAATATTTGTGTTCTAATATTTCACTTATATCTAGAAATACTATTAAGGTTGATTTGGTTAAGATGCATCAACAAGAAATAAAAAGAGTTAAATGCATGTTGAATGATGCTCCTAATAGAATTTGTTTGACATTTGAATTGTAAACTTCTATAACTACTGATGGTTATATATGTATTACGACACATTTTCTAGATAAGAATTGTGTCTTAGAAAAGAGGATTTTTTTTTTCTTTTATGCCAGCACCACATAATGGCATATCTTTATTCAAAAATTTTTATAACCTGCTATGTGATTGGGGAATTGAGAACAATATTTTTTCTTTAATTTTAGACAATTCTTCTTCTAATGATGTTATGATGAAGTTGGTAAAAACTTAGTTGGATATTAAGAAAGCCCTTGTTTGTGATGATGAGTTCTCTCATCTTTGTTGTTTTGCTTATATCCTCAATTTGGCAGTACAAGATGGATTAAAAGAAGTTGATTGTACCATCCAAAAAGTTTGTAAAAATATCAAATATGTCAAAAGTCTTTAACTGGTAAGAAATGATTAAGACAAGATGTACCTATTAGATTGATTTCTATTTTTCTTATACTTGAGAGTGATATTTTTTATGATACCACTTGTGACTTTGGTGGAACCAAATATCTCATAGCCAATTTGTATTTTTCAGTAATTTTTTTGATTTATTTGACATTGAAGGAATAGTGAGAGAGTGAAAATGACTACATGAGAGAATGTCTAATCAAATGCTCACTAAGTTTGAGAAATATTGGTCAGAGTTTAATGTTCAATGTCATGCTGGTTATAACAATTATATTGGATCCTTGATACAAGCTTCAATTTGTTGAGTTTTCTTATCAGAAGCTTATGAAAAATAGTTCCCAAGAGTATTCGCATGTTCGTACGAAATTGTTATGTCTTTTTATGGAATATAGGTCAAGTGCTTCTACAAGTTCAACCACAACTTCTGAAAGAAATATTTGCAAAGATGTACGGGAAGCTCAATTCAAATCTTTTAGTAGAGAGACCAGACAAGAAATGAAAGTAAAATAATATATTTTTTTAATTATTTTTGTTATATTGATTTATATCATGTTGCATTAAGACTTTCTATTTTTCATTTTTTGTGCATGAGTTTCATACATTTCAAATTGATGATCCTTCTGCCCACAAACAAAAAAGTTAATTGGAGATCTATTTGGATGAACCTATTGCAGATAGAAACACATAACTCGATATTTTGGCACTTTGGAAAGGAAATGAATTTTATTATCCCGATCTTGCTTTTATGGCTCGTAACATATTGTGTGTTCCCATATCTATAGTTGTATCTAAATCTATATTTAGTGTTGGTGGACGTGTCATTGATCCGTTTAGGAGTGTATTGAAACGAGATATTGTTGAAACATTAGTTTGCATCAAAGATTGGTTGTATGATGAGGAATGTGACGTTATTGTAGTGCTTTCAATACAATAATTTTATTTGACATGAAACTTTAAAAATGTAAATTTTTCAATAGAAACACAATACATGAAATTGGGCAAATTAACTGAAGATGTTATGGGAATGGATATCGATAAGAACAAGGAGGACACTTCACTTCCAACTTCATGTTCTATAAATGTTTAAATTTATCTTTGTTATTTTTGGGATTGTGACATTGATATTTTTACAATTTTGTTATATTTGTTATTGTTGGGTTGTAATAATGGTATTCTTTTAATATGCTTATGTTTGTTGTTGTTAGGATTGTGATTTGTAATTGTGACGATCCGATCCTATATTTTTAGGGATCAACTACGGATAATTTTATTAGGCTCAATAAGTGAGTTAAAGCCTGTAAAAGGATTTATCGGATAGATTGTTTTTATTTGAATCTAGAATTAAAGTTCCAAAATTTTTAAAAGCACCAAGCCCTTGAATTATCGACTCCAAACACTAGTAAACTTCTGATTTCCTCTCCATAATAAAACTCCTAGCCACAACCGGATTTCCCTTCCTCAACTCACAACCCCGCACGAAACTAGCTAGTCCCACGGCCTTCCTCTCAACCTTACACGTCTCTTTCGATTTAAATTTTTGACGTTCTGCGTCACCGTTATATTTAAATGTACATATGGTTAGTTCCTCGTCAGTCTATCAGTGCACGCAAAACTCAATCAAACCGTTTCTTCCGCATGCACGTTGACACCTCTAGGTTTTCCTTTTGTTTCTCAACCAGCTAATTCTATAAATACATTGCTGCCCAACGTCGAAACACACTCACACACACAGAGCACCCTTTCACGAACTCACACTCACGGCAAGCCCCACGAAAACAGAAACTCGGTAGCAGTTTTCCTCCACACACAGCAAACCTCACTTTATCTCCACTGCCAACCCACGCTCAGCCCTTTTAGCACAGCAGAAGAACCACAAACAAAAGGCAACCAACGTGCTGAGACCCTCCATAACGTTGCCCTTCCAGTCGCTCAGCCACCGTGTGTTAGCCACTGCACACCACCGAGAACCCACTGCACCACCTCGCCGAAACCAAGCAAACCACGTCATAGCTCCTTCCTCAGACCACCTCGTTGCCCAGCTATTTAAAAACACCATGCGATTGCCCTTGGAAGAGCCAACGAACCGCTGCCATCCTCCCTTGTTTTAGCTCCCCAAAACAGAGCAAGTGATTGCTCAAACCGTCCAGCGAGCTTCCCTCCGCCGGCCTCTCACTGGGTGTTGCACCTCACTCTCGCCTCCGAGATCCACCGTCTAGACCTCACAGAAACCACCACCAAGGACTTTCCGGTACCCCCTGTCCGTCACTCCCCTCTCAGTAAGCCAGCCCCGAACTCACCCACTCTCTTTTCCGTCTCACTTTCGCTCATCACGTTGTCTCTCTCTCATCACTCTCAGTTGCACAGTGATCGCCCAGCCGCCGGAGTGCCACTGTCTAGTGCAACCCAGCCTCACGCCTAGCTCTCAGTCAGCCCCCTGCCCTTTGCTCTCACGTAAGTCCAATTCTTAATGCATGCAACCGTAGACTAAATTTGTAGGTTGGTTAGTTAATTACAAAAATGCCCTTACTCTTTAAGATTTACAATTTGAGAAATAATTTAGTTTTGGGAGATTTTAGGTTTAGAGAATAGAGGATACTTTAGTAGTTTAGGTTTTAAATAAATTCACATGTTTAAATTAGAAATTTATGCAAATTCGTATTTATTTTTATAGGCGTCGAAAATAGTGAATTAGCGCTGCCAGGTAAGTAGCATGATCATACCCTTACACGTATGTACGGTAAACGATATGTCTTTTATAAAAATATTATGCATGTATGCCCTTTATTGTAAGCCCCTTTTTACGTACCCAAGACATGATAAAAATATGAAAATCCATGATTTTATGTAAATAATTATGCATCAAGTTATTTATGAAAATTCATGATTTTATGAAAGAAATTATGCATCAAAAGATTTATGATTTTATGTGAGAGTTATGCATTAAAATAATTTATGAAAAGCCATGCATGATTTTATGTGAAGATTTATGCATTAAAGTATTTATGAGAAATCATGATTTTATGTGAGAAGTCATGCATCACGACATGTTATGAAAGAATATGATTTCATTTGAAATCTAGGATATGATATGACAAGATATAACAAGTATGTATGTGATTTCTTTTGAAATCTATGATATGACAAGTATGCAAGTATGATTATGATGAAATATGAATGATAAGATACGTAACGGCCTATGTATGATATGAAGACAGTACCTATGATATGGGCATATTGCATTGCCAGGTCGTATATGCTGGTAGTGCACCCAGTATGTCTTCCTTATGTATGGATTCCACAACCCGTGGTCACGGGCGGAATCGGAATCTATTTAGATTTGTTAACCCTAACTCACGGGGGTCAACAGTGGGTAACGGCCTATGACAAGTGAAAGATAAGTTCATGTTCATGTTCATATTATTTACGTATGTATTTATAAGTAAGCACGTTTTTCAAGAAACTTTATGTTTATTATGTTTACTGTATGATGTGTGCTTATTGAGTATTCGACTCATTTTAGTTCATTTTCATGTTTTTAAACCACCCCAGGTGATGAAATTTATGAAAATGAGACTACAGGACAAGACTTGACCCCGGGAGGCGAGGCAGAGGCCTAGACAGATTTTGATATGATTAGTTTTATGGTTTAAGATTTAAGTAAATTATTTTGATAAGCACATGAGACTTTCGTATTTTTTTAAATAAGTGCTTCCGCAGACTCTATGTTGGATTTTAAGTATTAATTAAATTTTATTTATGGAATCTTTTGCATTTGGCTCGTTATTAAAAGAAAAAGTTTTAATTAAATTCAGTAGTAGCATACTGGCTCCCCGAAAATTCTAAAATGTCTTTATTGGGGAGCGGGGTGTAACAGTAATATTGGACTTATTGGTATTCTCACAATATGTTTATGTTTGTTATTGTTGGGATTTTAATATTGGTTTTTATTATAGATTAATATCTCAAAAATATTGGTTTTGTTGGTAGGTGGTTTTTTTTTAGATATTGTGGTTACTAAAAATTAAAAATTTTAATTTTTATATAAAATTATGTTAATAAGGACAAACGGGTTATGCAGGTTAGTTTAGTTTGTTTACATATAATGGGTCAAAACGGGTCGTGTTGTCACCTGCTATTTATATGAGTCGTGTAAAGGTTTTAGGGTTTGACCCATTTAATTAAATAGGTAATATTCGGATTGACCCGTAATAAATAGTCATTTTAAAATTTTCAATTTGAGTTAGATAAAAAGTCGCACCATATTTATTTTTCAATTTTTATATAGGGAAAACGAAAGTTGTTTGAAGAGAGTTAGTAAATGATATAAGAGTAATAGATGTTTAAGTGTTTAAAAACTGCACATTTAAAATTGGAAGGCTTTTGAGATTTATAAAAATCTATATATACATATAGATATTCATAATTTAGAGTTCAGAAATTTGAGCTTTTTAAAACTTAACAACTTTAAAATTCTTAAGATATGAATTTTTAATTATTTTAAGTGTGTGTATTTGTTGATATTTCGTAGGCAAGATTTTTTAATTTCAGGCTGGATATGGAATTTGTGTGTGCTTCTCCTATATCAAATGCTTAAATGTAGGCTTAACCTATGGAATCCAAACAATTCTCATGCAGAATCTCTATGCGTCATTGACACAACTTTGTAGCTAGTACTTAGAATGTTTTGACGTTTGGTTCATCGGTTGTGTTGGTTTTTCATCTAACTAAATTGGTGTTAAGTTGACAATTTTTTACACTATCCCTAAATCTTAAAAAGTAGGGTTAAGAGTTGAGTGTAATTTGGTTTGAATCAATTTGACACCAACTTGATTTACCCAATAAGTGACCCGACATGAACTCAAATAACCCGAACTCGATTAATATATTCTATTAATCAGATCGATTGAGTACATGGACCCAAATAACTTGACACGAATTTGAATACTAAATTGATTTGACATTCCTAGTATCGAGTGAATTGCTTAATTTGTTAAAGATGTGAAATTTGATACGTAGACTTCTCTTATATATAAATAACCACCTTAATTTGCTTACAAGTAAAGTAACTCTATTTAAAAAAAAAAAATCAATCACTCGTATCGTAATTCTACCTTTCGAGAGACATAATTATGTAGCAAATGTCACATAGAACATTAGAGTCATCAACTTGTATGATTACATGGTTTTTTTTTTTTTTTTTAAGTATAGAGGCATCTTACAAGAAAATTTCATTAAGAAGGAAATATAACTGAATTCCAGTGGAATAAGTTGGTAGAAAAACAAAATCGATTCAAGTCCTTGCACTAAGCATCACTAATTTGTAAGGATGAACTGCAAAACTTGCTAATTCTAAGGTTTTCACATCAAACCGATCGAAAGAAATACAAACACAAGCACTCTCACATATTTAGGAGTCTGCTAGATCATCATGATATTCTTCGACCTCATCTTCAGTAATTGTCTCCAGAACAGGAGAAATGGATATCTTAGTAGGTGAAATGAGAAAGGGTGGTGCAACCTCAATCGAAAAACTCATACACCTGTCGTTTTTCTTTGCCATTGCAGCACCAGAAATGCTTTGATGATGAACGACTGGATTCTGACTTTTTTTTACCTTAGATCTTGCTTCAGCTAAAGAGATGATTAGAAGATGGAGAATATAAGATTGATTCAGAACTTCTTGAGTCAAGTTTTCTTGAATGCAGTACTGGAGGATTAGTGGGTTGAGAGTAAAGTTGGTGGAGATGGTGTTTTATATAAGGGTTAAAGTGATAACGACAAAAAAGGAGACTAGGACACGGTACCAAATTGGTCATTCAAATAAATAAATAAAAGCCAAAAAGCATGAAGTTTGATGCATGTGGAAAATATTCACTAGTAAAAAAGTATATATGGGCAATAATGGTTGGTGGCCTGTAACTTGCTTGGAATTTTCTTCTTTTCATGGCTGTTGTAGCACTTTGTGGTGGAAAGAAAGTAGAAACATCACTAACAGATTTTATTTGGAGACATAGGGCAATAACTGGAATTAGAAGTTTAATGAAAGTTGGCCAGATTTTTTTTTTTTTCCAATACAGAACTTTTTTCGTTAGATCTTATAAGATTTGGAATCTCTTAGCTATCTTGATTAATTAATTAAGGATTAAAATTCCTATGATTCATTTCCAAGCTCTAAAGTCTAGATCAGTGAGAAACGTGTGCATTATAATACAAATTAAATATAAAATAGTGTCTCAAAAACTTAAACAAATAATAATTAATATAATACTTCATTGTCTATCTCTTTGACCTTAAGCTCTATTGTCTTGAAAAAAAATTCTAAAATAGATAGTCCACTAGATCAGTAGATTGTGATTTATCTAGACCATGGTGATATTAAGATTATGTTCATTTATTATAGATATTCCTAACATCCCAAAATTGTAACACCACCCCCATTGGATGTATAGATTGATTCCTGGGTGATGAAGGTTTATTTTAGCTATACCTCCCTATCACCAACTCTCTCTCTCTCTCTCTCTCTCAACAACCCATTGATCAGATCCCTCAACCCGACCATCTCTGATAGAGGGGAGCACTCATCCTCTCCTTCTGCCAAACCTCATGCTCTATGTTTCGTCTGATTTTATTTTCTAGTATAGAAATTGAAATGATTTGGAATAAGTCTCACCACACATAATTTGGTGGATATGCACTTCTATTTATAATGATAGGAGTTTGTTACAATCAATAATTACACTAAGAGATAAGTACACATGAATATTTGAAATTTAAAGTATAATGAATAGCATCTTAAGTATAACACACTCTATCTTGTAGACTTTGGAGTTATCGAGTTGTTGTGTTGATGAGTTGCTTGTAGAAGTTTGTGTGTTGCTAGAGTCCTTCGTATGATTTGAGATGTCAATGTTTGTCTTGATACACCCCCATAATTCCAATGGTAAGGGACGGATGTTGAGATTGTGAAGAAGAAGGAAAAACTGAGCAGAAGCAAGTGGCTTGGTAAGAGTGTTTGTGAATTGATCATGGGTGGAGAGGAAGCAAACATGTATTTTTTTAGAAGCAACCTTGTCACGTACAAGATGGTAGTCAAGCTCAATATGTTTTGTACGTGCATGAAATGCAGGGTTGGCTATGAGGGAAGTTGCAACGATATTGTCATCGTAGATGGTTGGAGGTGTTGCAAAAGAAAGACCCAATTCAAACATGAGATGTTGTAGCTAGGTGAGTTCAACTGTTGTGTTTTCCAGGGCTTTATACTCGACTTTGGTGCTTGATCAAAAGACCATGGATTGCTTGCGATAACTCTACTAGATAATGTTGTTGCCAAGATAAGCACAATAATTGGAGGATTTAAGGTCATTGGGCCAACCAACCCAATCCGCATATGAAAATGCAATGTGTGGTTGTGGAGCTACGCCTAATTTGTAATCCAAATGAGATAGTATGTTTGAGGTACCCGAGGATGCATTTAACAACTGTCCAATGCTCAGTACGAGGGTTTTGCATGTATTGGCAAATTTTGTTGGCTGCAAATAATACATCCATACAAGTTAAAGCAAGACAATGAAGAGAGCCAACTAAACGGCGATAAAGAGTTGTATCCGAGAGAGAGTGACCATCTGTTGCTGTGAGTTTGGAGGATGTAGACATTGACATAGATATTGGTTTGGTCAGTTGCATGCTTGTGCATTCCAGAAGATTGTGGATATATTGATGATGAGACAAAGACAAACCACCACTCACGGGAATTGCCTTAACACCAAGAAAGTAGTGCATGTTGCCGAGATCCTTGATTGTAAATTCAGATTGAAGCTTGGTAATGACAGATTGAATTGTTGGAGGAGAAGAACCTGTGATTAAAATATCATCAACGTATAGCATCACATATATAGGGGTGGAGCTAGCAATATAAACAAAAGTGGTAGGCATCAGATTTGCAGCACGTAAAACGAAGGGCAACGAGTCAGGAGTTGAGGCGTGAGTACAACGCCCATGGAGCTTGCTTTAAGCCATAGAGAGTGCTTTCCAATTTACAGACATAGTAAGGATGAGTTGGATCAGAGAAACCTAGAGGTTGAGATATGTGAACTGTTTCATCTAGAAAACCATGTAGAAATGCATTGCTTATGTAAAATTGAAAGAATTAAGCAGATGGTGATAGGTCTAATAGAGGGACTATAGGTGGCACCATAGTTGACACCAGCTTGTTGGTGGAAGCCCTTGGCAACCAAGTGTGGTTTATAGTGATCAAGAGTGCCACAAGCTTTTCTTTTTAATCTGGAATACCCACTTATAACCAACAACATTTTGAGTGGGAAAGGGTGGAACAAGGGTACACGTGCCATTGTGGAGGAGGGCATTGCATTCATCACTCATGGTAGCACGCCATTCCAAAGACTTAATGGTCTCCGTGTAGCAGGTGGGCTCCCGAAGAGGAGTAGTAGTGGTGGAAAGGGCACGAGGTGTTGGGATATTACCATCTGTACGTATTTTAGGACATGAAATATTGTCCTGTAATTGAGTTCTCATGGAATGGGTCCTAACAGGCCAAACCAAATCCACAAAGGTAGGTGCATGATCCAAAGTATTGGATGAGATGGAAGGTGTTTGACGAGGCACTAAAAGAGCATGAGTAGAGGTCTGAGGAGAGGATGACAGACTGTTGGCAGGGGATGGGAATTAATGGATGAGAAATGAGGTGAAGTACAAGGACTGGGAGGGAAACGAATATTGGAAGGTAGTTGCACTGAAGAAAAAGAATTAGGATTACTAGATAGCATGGGTTGGAACTACTTGAGGGGGAAGGAAGACTCATCGAAGATGACATGCAGTACAATGTAGCCACAACCAGAGGCAGGATCTAAACACTTTTAAGCAACATGGGAGTTGCTATAGCTGATGAAGACGCAAAGTTTGGATCGAAATTGTATTTTTTGTTCATTGTATGGGCGCAGGAAAGGCCAATAAGTAGCCCCAATTGTGCGTAGAAAAGAATAGTCAGGTGATCTGTGATAGAGAATTTGAAAGGGAGTTCGATTGTGGAGTTCAGGTGAAGTTAGTCTATTGATAAGGAAGCATGCAATTTGAAATACTTCTTCCCAATAGAGATGAGAAAGACCATTGTAGGCGAAGAGCGCAAGTCTAGTCTAAACAAGATAACTATGCTTGTGCTATACAACCCCATTTTGGTGGTGTGTGTGAGGAAAAATGAGACGATGATGAATACCTTGGGTTTGAATAAAGGAATGGAGAAGTCGAAATTCACCTCCCCAATCACTTTGGACTAATTTTATTTTTTGTTCCAAGATATCTTTCAAGGAGTAGTTGAAATGTATGAAAAATGGAAATAACATCAGATTTAGAGCGGATTGGAAAAAGCCATGTATATCTTGAAAAAGTATCTACAAATGAGACATAAACCATTGCTTGAAGAGCACAAGGCAGGACCCATACATCAATGAAAATGAACTCCAAAGGGAGTGTAACAAAAACATTAGAAATGGGAAAATGGAGTCGATGACTTTTTGCTTGTTAACAAGAAGAACAAACTTGAGACACTTTATGGACGACACTTGTAGCTAAAACTTGGAAAGAATGTCGCGGAAGACACAAAGAGAAGGATGACCAAGCCGAGTGTGCCAATGTTCAATCGAGATGCAATCACCAACATAGGCCACAGTAGAGGCAGTGGAGGAAGTGGAGAGATTTGAGGGCCAAGGATACAAACTATGTTTAATCCGACCTTTAAGGAGGCACGTCCCTGTGTTGCAATCTTTAACATAAAAGAAAAAGTCATAGTGAAACTCAATAAACATATTATTATCAAGATTGAATTGAGAAACGGAACATGTAAAATATGAGGAATAATGAAGGTACGGATGGGAGAAGGGAGAATAGAGGATCCAATAGGATGGATAGACAAACCTTGGCCATTGCCCTCTTGAATTTGGTCATTGCCATTATAGTCTTCGGCCTGAAGAGACAGGTTGTTGAACTCCAGAGTATGATGGTTGGTGGCGCTAGTATTAGGATACCAGTTGGTGTCAAGGCTTGAGTAAGAGCTGGAAGTGTATGCTTGCGGAGCATTGATGGTGGCTTTTGGCCCTTGATATGAAGGATCATTAGCTGGAACGGATGCTTTCCTAAGTCTTTTAGTAATCTGGTATAAAGTGTAATGGAAAATTTGTGAGATCTAATGGCCAAGAGCTTTGTTGCCATAAACTTCGATTTATAGGGCACTCTATGAAGATATGTAGTGAGGTTTCTTCAGCTTCATTACACAATGGACACTCTTCTAATCTGAGTTGAGGGATGACAGAGCTCAATATTTTTTTCGTAGGAAGAATGTTCCAAAGCAACTTCCATAGTTTCAATTTATGGCCGTCATGGATTTTTACACTCTAGCAAGACTTAAAAAAGGACAGTGGGAAGTTTTTCCGAGTCATGCGTTAATTTCTAACTGCTATATGATAAGTTGTTTTGACTGTAAGGTTGTCATTGTGGTTCGAGGACCATATTAGTTTATCTTGCCTCAGAGAGTTAATCGGTAGAGGTATTTTTAAAATTTTTGTGATGCTTCCTTGATCGAAAAAATTCTGCATTTTCATGAGATCCCAAGATCGTGGATTTTCAATGATCATATTTGAGACTTTTAGTAAAGGGTCAACCTGATTCATTGATTGGATTGGCTTTGGCTATAAATTTTCCATTTTCGGAATCCATGGTTCTGATCAAGCATAAACCGAAAGTCTATTGTTGATTTGAAATCATCTTCCTTTCACGAGAAGGTCTCTTGTTTGAAGAATTCCTTTCCATAGCCGAATCTAACGATTTTGATGTTGCGCTCTAGAAATCTGAGGTTTTGAGATAATTTGCAGAAAGAATAGAATGCCATAAACCATTGCTGTCATTACTCATTTCCCATCCTGTCTTCGCTAATAGTGATAGATTCATATTTTCCATTAACCGGGGCCCAAGTCCTCTAGATTGTTTTGGTTGACAAATAGATTTCTATGACTTTAGAGTTAGGTTGTGAGTTTTGTCTTTTGGAAAACCCCACCAAAAATTTTTAGAAGTTGGAGTTGAAAGTCTTGCATACTGATTTTGGCAGCTGAAAAGAAGACATGTAATAAGATGGAATGATACAGGCTTCCGTTCTAATTAACATAGTTCTACTTTGGTTGTGATAACAATTTCAATGTCCAACCCTCCAGTTTTTTCTCAATTCTATTCATTAATTCCTTGTGGTTCTCCTTTTTTGTTCTATTAAAAGAAGTAGGAAGGCCAAGATATTTCATTCTTGGAGAAGAGGCTTTATATGGAAGCCACTGAGAGATTATGGTTTTGGTTGTTGAGCTGGTGTTTCACGTGATGAAAATGGAGGATTTGCTTAGGTTAATTCTTTGCCCCAACCACTGTTGATACTTCTCCAAACTTTCAGAGATTACTTGAGCATTCCTTCTGCATGCGAAAGATAATGGTGTCATTCGCAAAGAGAAGATGTGATATTGATGGGTTATTTCTGCTAAGACTTATCCTTTCAAGAATTCCTTGTATTTCGAATTTTATTAAAATTCTTGATAACGCCTTTATGATCAGTATGAAGAGAAATTGTGAGATTGAATCTCCTTGTCTTAGCCCCTTTTGAGCTTTAAAGAAACCTCTTGGTGGCCGTTTATTAGGATGGATAAGGTTGCCGTCATGATGCATTCTTTAATTAGATTAATCCATTTTTGGCTATATCCCAATACTTTCATCACATTAAAAAGGAAATCTCATTCAACAAAATCAAAAGCTTTTTCCATATCAAGCTTTATGGCCATTAAACCTCATTTCCTTGTTTTCCTCTTGAAATGATGGAACAATTCATGGGCTATTATCGTGTTCTCTTTTATGTTGCGGCTTGGAACAAAAGTTGTTTGAAGAGGAGAGATAATATTGTCTAGTGTGGATTTGTATTAGTCTGCCAATATTTTGATGATGGTTTTATAAATAACATTCGTGAGACTAATTGGATGATATTGGCTCGAGGCACTTGGGATCTGGATTTTTGGGATTAGAGCTATGCTTGTGTGATTCATTTGTCTCAAGAGTTTTTCACTTCTAAAAAAATTATTCACTGCTTCAATTACTTCCTTTTTTATGATACTCCAGTAATGTATGTAGAAAAGTGTCGTCATTCCATCTAGGCCCGGTGTTTTATGATTTGGGATTTGTTTTCAAAGCACCAACAATTTCTTCCTCATTTGGCGCAGCACCAAGTAATTCATTGTCTTAATCCGAGACTTGCTTCTAGAAATAAATTTTCTAGTTGCTTCGGAATTTATGGGTTTTAGGAAGTATAAATGGACCTAAAGTAATTAATAAAATAAGATTCAATAATAGTTGGATTTGTTTGTCCAATTATCTGGTCCCAGTTTAATGGAGTCTATTGCATTACTTCTTCTTCGGATTATTGCTGATAGATGAAAAAATTTTGTGTTGAGGTCCGAGAATGCAAGCCAAGCAATTCTTGATTTTGACACCATAAGATTTCCTCATTCTTCATTTGTTTTTGGAGATTGAAATGAAGAAGCTTCTCTCTTTCTTGATTGTAAAGAGGTGTAGGACTACACTGAATTTCTAGTAGTTTGCGTTCTATGTTCTGAATATTAGCCTAAATTCTCCAAAAGTGAGTTTTGTTCCATAGCTTGAGAGCTTCCTTTGTGGATTTTATTTTTTTGCATAGTATGTAAGCTGGATTGCCCTTATATTGTTTGCTCCAAGTTTCTTTGATTATGATTTGGCTCAGTGGTTCATGAATCCAGAACTCTTCAAACTTGAATGACGAGACTCTTTGTTGAGTTGTTGTTGTGTATAGTAGAAGTGGATGATGGTCTGAGGATGAAGAAGCTAGATGGTGTAATGCTACGTTCAGAAAAAGTAGTTGCCATATTTTATTTGCAATTGCACAATCTAATCTTTCTCTAGTAAGAGCATTGTCATGTCTATTATTCAACCAAGTGAATTTTGGACCTATGTATCCAATGTCAATAAGTCCATATTTTTCCATTAGAGATTTGAGTCCTCCAGTTTGATTTGAGGGGATCGGACGCCCTCCATATTTCTCTAATTGATTAAGAAGATTATTAAAATCTCTCATACAAATCCCGGGTCCTGGGAACGTTTACTGCATTGAATCCAAATGGCTCAGAAATTTGCTTTAAATTACCATTGAGTCGGTGCATAGACATATGTGATTAACTATGGTTGATGTGGAGGATCTGAGTAAATTAAAACTGAAATAACATTTATATTAATATGGACAGGTTCCATTTCTACACCCGGATGCTACAAAAGTAGTAGGCCCCATTTTTTACAAGAAGCTGGATAACTAACAAAATGGTGGAAATCTAAACTATTTACAATAGATTAGGTGCACTCTACCGACACTACGGTTTTTGATAAAAATATAACGTCTGAGTTATTTTTTTTAATATTAGTCCTTAAACTTCTAATTACCTTAGGTCGAGCTAAATCTCTGCAATTCCATACCATTATCTTCATTCAAGATGGGAGGCATTTTGCCTCTCCAACTTTTTTGGACTTTTCTGGTAATGGTGACAAAGGCCTACTGTAAGGTGAAGAACGGACCTTCCCTTTTCATTTTTTTGACTTGCCCAACGAACCCGAGTGCATTTATAGCAAGGTGAGAGCCAATGTAGAATCATCTAAGTGTTTATTTATGGCTATGTCCTTTTCTATGCTAGGCATTTTTGACTTTAGATTCATCTGTGTCTTCTTCTTCGAAGGCTAAATTTGATCAAAGGGAGCTGAATTACAAGGCCTTTTTTACGCTGAATGCATGAGACTGGCTAGTGTGGGTGAGGTCGAGTGAAGTGAGGCTTGGGTCTGATTGAGTGTAGAATCGGCCACGTAGCTGAAGGGAAATGATGGGCTTGAGGGGCTGGAGCTAATAGGCCTTGAGGAGAAAATGTTTCAGCTTGTTTATCTATGAAAAGTGGGCCTTGTCTAATAAAAGGTGAAAATATAGAGTTGGGCTCACTAATATGGCCTTGTTTCGCTTGATATGCTTTACACCCTTGCATTGCCGCATGCATCTGGCGCCATTGTGCCTTCCATGTGGTGTATCTCCTTGCTCACATCCCTTAATTTTGTGATGTAAATCCCACCTGTTGCGCCGTTGCCATCTTATCAGTTAATATAAGCCATGTTCTAGTTGGTGAGAGAGATAAATTTTGTCTGATTGATGGATTCGACGGGGTTGAATTGAGCGATGGTCCAACAGTGAAGTAATTGAAGTTGGTAGGTGCCGGGTTGAATGCTGTTGTTGCACTGTAGTTGAACAGTGAATTCAGTTCTTGGGACGCCGAATATGGAGTTTTCTTTGCTACAGAGGAAACCGCTGGTGAAGGAAAGAAACTATGAAGCTTCGGTTGCCTTGCCGTGGAGAGAATTGAAGATTCATCTGTGTTGCCCAATGGATTATCACTGGTAAGCTCTTTCGAATTGAGAACCGAGAGGTGGATTGTCCTCTGCTATTGGTTGTTTTCTGTTAGGACTTCCTTTCCTTTTGATTTTCATGTCTGAGTCTTGGTAGCTTGGTGTGGGGAATCATATTGAGCTCATCTGTTTCTTGACTGCCTGGTGCTTGATGAAATGGCTGAGTGGTAGAAGGGCTTATATATTCTGCTCGCAGCCATGGTCCAAAGGCAAGGCTAGTGGGTGGGGTCTTGTAATAGTTACAGAAGATTTGGGAGTGACCCAATCTTGGACATGCATAACATAAGTCAGTTAGTCTTTCATATTTGAGGGAGATCCAAGTCTCTTGGTTACCAACTCTCGGTGATATGAAAGCTTACTGCAGAGGATTGGTGACATCTATTTCAACTTTAATTCTGATATACTTTCTGCATGCTATGAGTTTTCAGCGGGATACTTTTGTTGACTTCATGAAGGAGGAGATTTTTTTTTTTTTTTTTTTTTTAAGCAAGCTTTTTATAGATAAACTACAGATTACAAGGTACAAGATTTAATAAGGCAGGAATTCCCAACAATCATCCCAAAACCAGTGAAATAAAATAAAAAAAGAGAGCTTTTAGTACCTAAAGATCGGCTCCCACCCATTTCTCTCAAGGGGAAGCCGCTCGAAGTGGTTTTAACATAATCTGATAAACAGACTATAAGACTACAACTAAAAGCCGTAGTGAAAAGTGTGCTGCAGTTTGCTGGGTTCTATACAAAGAAATTGCTGTTATATAAAAATATATATATATATATATATATTTAATACCAATTCCGAGTGTCCATACAAATCAATTGCTGTTATATATATAAATATATATAATTAGAAAATGAAGAAAAAATAGCACTAACTCTAGCTAGCGTAGGTTCTATATATATAAGTATGTTACAGGGAAATTAAACATCCAGTTGCATCAATCCCAATTACGTACCTAATTATAAGCATAATATCAATGGAGATATTTCATTTCTTTAACTCATTACATGATCATGAATTAATCAGATATGCAAGAGAATTTTGTACACTCGATACAATAAACTAGATATGTCCCATATTTATATATATATATATATATATATATATATATATAGGGAGTAGGGTCCAAGCTAGCACAAGTAGTACTACATGATGAGTCATGTATATATGCATCCAACGGTGACTCATGAAACAATATAATAATACGAAGCTTTTATACAACTTAATTGGGTAGGTGTATCTGTGCATGTCGAGTATGATTTTCGCAATTAGTTTTGATTTTAATTATATATATATATATATATATATATATATATAAGAATTAATGGTCATTTGACAAAGAAGGCAGCGCTGCTACTTGTACACAAAGACATGCATACGTATCATTATGCTGGCCTCCCAATGATAGGAATGGCCTCATGATCAGATTTCGGTTAAAAAAAAAGAAAAAAAAAAGATAGTACTATCAGGCGGCTCAATATAAATTGAAACTTAAGGTAGAATTTAAGTGAGTCATTCTTAATTATAATACAATAAAATATAAATTATTATATTGAATATTTTCAAAACTTTCAATAAAATGAGCTTTATTTAAAATATTGAAGTAAAATCTTTTGAGTTTATATTTAATACAACAATTTAAAAATGAGGCCTCCTTGTAAATTTTGTCCCGCTCCTCAATTTAGTAAGATTTTAAAAGAAATTATTTAAAAATATAAATGATTCATTGTATTAAATACTAAATTTAGCATCATGAGGCTTTGCACACACTGAAGAATATAAAATTATTTAAATTTTAATTTAGTAAATTTTTTTTTATATTTTCACTTAAGAATATTAAACTAAAAAATCTTTTTTACTTTTAATTTTGGAGGCGGATACCGTGGGGCCTTAGGTAATGGCGGTGGCCTCACCCTTAAGCCGACCTTGTCAACGATGCTTTCCTTGTCCCATGGTGCCCAATACTTAGAACATTCACAATAGTTTTTTTATTTTATATTTTAAAATATATCATTAAATTTTATTTTTTCTATTTTATATATTGACTTTTACAATATATCATATATCAGCTTATCTATTTTTCTTTATATCATTTAAATAATAATAAAAATAATATTATTATTATTATTTTTAAACATTTCCTTTTACCAATAAATTTGTAATATCCATATATCTTTTTTATTTTTGCAATATATTATTATATACAATGTAATATAATTCAATCCTATGCACACAAAATAAAAATATATAAGCCAAATAAAAATTAAAAATAAAATCTAAATATGAAAAAATTGGATAAATAATATTTCCAAGATATTTTTTAGAAACAAATAAAACGAAAGTGTTTTAAATGATGAACAATAAAAGAATTTGTATTGAAATGTAAAAGTAAAAGGAAATGAGGGAGCTGTAAATGAAGTATAAATAATAATAAAAAAATTATTTGAAGGATGAATAGTATCCGCTACATGTAGCGGGTGACTATAGCAATTTGTATTTTATATAGTTTTTTACATAATTGGATAAAACTTATTTTATGAACAATTTTTTATATAATTTACATTTTTTGTATTATACATAAACCATTAAGAATGCTTTTAGCCTCGACATGCATAATAGTTGTGAGATATGAAAAGTGTGGTTCGTTGGAGTTATTTTTGGCACACGCATCTTTAAAGGGAGAAAACTGGAGGAGAGCCCCTCGTTTCTTTGGACATATAAAAATAAAAGAAATGATATTTACAATTTTAAAGTATGCAGATTCTGTTCATTTTTTTTTTTTAAAGAAATTAGTAAATCTAGATTTCATATGAAAAAAATTATATTTTAATGGTGGACCCTAGGGGTGTAAAAAAAATTTTGAAAATTGGTTGAATAGGATCAGACTTAGCCAAACCAGAGAGTTTGGTCCGATTTTTAAGTAGTCCGGTTCAGTATTGGTTCTTAAGAATCGAAACATGTTCTAAACCGATACAATATCGGTTTTCATATTTTAAAAATCAGTTTAAACCAAACTGCACCGGTATATATATTTATAATTTTTTATATTATATTATATATGTTATATACTAAATTACTAATTAATACAAGATTAACATAACATATGATATTACAAAAAAAATAATCTTATAATTTTTAATATAACATTTGATATAATATATAAATTTTAATCTTATAATATAAAATTTTAATCTTAAACATAAATATTAATATTAAGTTATTAATATAAACTTACTTTTGATATATATATATATATCAAGGATAAATACATTTTTTGTATAATAAATTATAATATATATTCTTTTATAAATATATTTTTACACATTTGATCATATATACTCATATAAAAAGCATATAACTTATATAGATTATAGTTAAATTCAATACTACATTAGTATATGTTAATTATTATAAAATAATGTATTTATACTATAATATAAATAAACTAATAGTCTAGTATATGTAAACATATTATTACTAACACAAATAATCTGTAAAATTAGAAAAACCGGACTAAAATCGAAAAAAGTGAAAGTCTCGATTTTGATAGTGAACCGGTTTTTAAAATTTCAAAATCTGTATATATTAGTTCAATTCTAAAAAATAAAAAACCGGACCGATAATTACACCCTTAATGGACTTCACTTTTAAAAAAAAAAAAAAAAATTTACACAGGACTTATAAAGTTTAAGATTGTAAAACCGAACGAGAAAGAGAGAACGCAGAATTTTCCATTAAGCAGGCAGAGCAGCACGCATGCAAAGGGTCGGCCTACCTACACTTACAGTTGTTTGAGTTGATGGCTAATTCTAATACAAATAATGATTTGTACAAATACAATTTTTATATAGTTTATTTGTAATAAAGTAGACTATAAAAACTTCTTCTTCTTTTTTTTCTTTTTTATTTCTTTTAACAAGACTCACTTTTTTATAGAAGGACTTACGAATTGTGTCTATTTATAATTTATATCTAACATTACTCTTCCAAGTTATCCCCAGGTCTCTTCTTGCTTCCTGCCTCTAGAAATTGCAGCAATGTCTTGTTGCATATAAATGCAAGAAAAATGATATGATTATTATCCTTCTACTACTTATTTATTATTTTTTTTATATTTGATTTTTTTTAATTTTTAATTTTACTTAATAGTTAAAGAAGTGACTATTAGTAAAATTATATACATATTTTTAATTTTTTCTTAATAATTAAAAATGTTAAAGAAATACTTAAAAAAGAAAATGAGCTAGAGATTGTATTCTGAATCGAATCGAATGCGACAAATCAAAGACTCGACCTGGTTCGGCTCGGCTCGATTACAGACCCAGTTACAATTAAAGAAGCAGATCTTTAATTCGTTTTTCGTCCCTAAAAACTTCTCTCTGAGGTACGTGCACCACCGGCCAGTGGCCTCAACAGCCCACTCCACCAACAGTTTATCGCAAAGTCAAAAGCCCGGAGTGGCTTCTTCCAAGAATCCAAGTTTCAAGCTGTCTGGATCTAATTATAAGTATGGAGGAAATTTTAAGTTATATTTGTACAGTGAGGTGATTTTAGATTATTTATAAATAATAATAAAATAATAATAAAATATAATAATAAAATAAAAAATAATATTAAAATATTAAATAGTAATAGAATGATCTTACTCAAACACATTCTTAATTTTTTAACAATAGCTCAATTATTACTTCCAATGATTTTTGGGGCCAATGGTGTCGGAATTTGTCTCTATTTATTTATTTCTTGTAATAAAGAAAAATCTGGTACTTCTAAATTTGAATTTGAACGAGGGAAGTATGAATTCATTGGGAGCTGATATTTTTTTTTTATCATCATCAGTCTATATAGAGTAGAAAAACAAGGCTTTACATCTTTTAATGAAAATCTGACGTACATAATTAAGAGAGAACTTCTGTCGAATTTCTTTATTTAAAAGTGCACATACAGTACTTGATTATTTTTCATTAATTTTTAAAGAAAATTACTGCATGGCCTTCTGGCGATATTAATTAAGTTATTTTAATTTGAGTAAATATTCAAATGTTTATAAATTCTATAACACACTTGATGTGGCAAACCGAGTTCACCAATTAAATATAAAAATACAAAAATTGACTTCAAATTCTTAATGTTTTTTGCCTTGCATATAGAAAATTTGATGAAAAACATAAAGTGAAAATCAAATCAATCCAAAACTGAACTCGAGGAGTGAGAGATCAGCTTGAGGAGAGAGAGTTCGATGAGAAAGAGAGAGCTTGACGAGAGAGAGAGGGTTCAACGAGAGAGAGGCACTCTTGATGAGAGAGAGAGAGGGGGTTCGGTGAGAGATCAGCTTGATGAGAAGAGAGAGGGGGTTCGAAGAGAGAGAGAGATGGGGTTGGGGGTTCGGTGAAAGATATTGAAGAGAGAGAGAGATTAAAATCAGATAGATGTGATGGGTCTAACATAAAAAACAAATAAAATAAATAAATAAATAAAAGGCATTGTATGCAAGCTTGTTTGGCAATGGTATTGCATGAGATGTTCTCACATCTAATTCATCGATCGATCTAAACATACATATTATAAGGAGTTATATATGGATGAGCAGTATTGCATGCAAAAGTAATTATAACTTGTTTGGCCGGGATCATGGATAACATCTACAACACACTAATTAATAGACAATTATAAGGAATTACTACTCTCTTATTATATTATATATCTTTAAGAAATACATTGATCATTAGATGCATACATAATCAAACCCGGCCACGCCTCATGATCATTCAAATTATTTCAGACATGATAATAAATATTACAACTTTATCTTAATTTATAAGTAGTAGTAGTACTACACGTACAAATCAATAATTAATACCAGATCATACAGTAGTCCACACAGCTCCTCACTTATTTAAACTTCATATATATATTTTATAACTTAAAAATCATAAAAATTATTTTCATGATGCATGCATGCATGGTGATCTCGCAACTAGCGCCGAACTCGGCCTCGGGAATTACCTCTGTCTTCTTTGAATGCGAACCAAGTCTGTATGAAAGTCAGGCCGAGTACTATTATGGCGGCCAAAAAAGCCAAAAATGCCCAGGGGCTTCTGAAATGCCCGTGGAGGGCTTCAGCAATCCAGGTCATACACTTATCATCGAAATGTCTCTGAATGGCCTTTTTGACATCCCCATATGCGTTGGGGTCAGGAACCAAGTCGTTGCCGATCTCATTGAAGAGTTGAGCCACTTCCTTGTCGCTGCCGAGGTAGTTCTTGAGTATTCCTTTATTTCTCAACTCCATTACGTCTTTGACGTTATCAATGAGTGAATCCAGGAATAATATGTACGAGGTGATCTCGAAGTTGTTGCGGAAATCCGGACACATCTCGTAGGCTATCAGATTCAAGAACTTGGGCCCCATTGCGTCATCAACTGTTATTGGAGAAAGCAAGAGGAATCCCGGGTAGAAACGTCCGAATAATCTATTAAAACTTATTGTTGTCAAGGGATCATCACTATCATTGCGCTTCATATAGATTCCTGCTGCTCTAAGCTCCTCCACGTTGCGATAAGTCAACTTTGATTGTTCCCCGTTCTTCTTACTGCCATCACCTTCCCATAGGAGACGTTTCCAGTTGAGAAGACGGATAAATGATGGGATCATATTTGGCACCTTCGTACTTTTGCTTTTGCGTTCCATGATTTTCGTCCGGAGTAGATCGAGAAGATGGAATGGCCTTTCCGTAGTCGGTAATCCATTCTGGCTCGGCTGCGACTCACGGCCGTATGCCTGCTTATTAATGAAATCTGTAATGGACTTCTCCAATTCAACTTTCTTTGCGCTGGAATTCATCAAATCCACAAGGAGCTGATAAGGAAGTTGATTCTCCAGCAAGAACAAATCCTGTGTCGCAAAGGCCATCTGATCGTATTTCATTTTCCAGTCTTTGCAGCTTTGGCTAACAGCACAACGGATGGACTGTAATATTGCACACCCGTCGACAAACAGCATCCAGGCGAGGGCCAGATCGCTATATTTCTCAGTCACCTTGTCGTCGAAACACTGCCTCAGTTGCTCGATGTTCTTCTCCACAATGTCGTACAAAATCTCATCCTTTCTACCACTGTCTTTGACGAAGTAGGATGCCATTCTAAGCTTGTACGCCTCGGCTGGCTTGTATTTTGGCACATCATGATGGATGGGACCGATTGCAACTATCCTTGGCTTGAAATACTTGTCGAAATGTTTGTGATCTTGCAGCAACAGCGGAACCTTTTGTATTTTTGGTGTAGCCATACTGGGATGATCTGAGGCTGATTTCCGTAGTTTCTCAAACCTCTTTTTTTTCAGCTCGCAGGCTTCCTCGCCGATTTCAATGATCCGCCTCCGCAGGCCGGAATTGTCGCGGCCTCTGCTTGTTTCACAAGCTTCGGTTGTGACAGCATTAACCTTTCTCGAAAGCAAATCCTCCATGGAAATAACATGCTCCCCACTTCCGGCCATGGCGTGCATGTACGTACGTAATTTGCGCCTACGTGCACCCAAGCAAGTGAGATATTTGGTACCATTAATGTTCAGGTAATGAGGTACTTTATACTAGGCTGAGGACAAAAAAATAAAATTACGCTTAACCCCTTTCACAATGTGTTTTCAGAGGAAAGTATTAGGGCCAAACGAATTATACAAAATTAAACTTATAAACTGATGTGGCTTGATCTGTTATGTTAAATTATAAAATTATTTTTATTATAAATTAGATCTAACGGATTCCATAAAATCACGTTAGTTTATAAATTTATTTTATGTAATCTTTTTATGTCTGTATCACTTCTCGTTTTCAAAACTATCGAATTTAGTATTTGAAATCTACATAATTAGTTTGAGATATAGATTGCAATCATGTGTTGTCCAAAATCCAGACTGCCTTTACAGCTTAAAGCATAAATCCCCCTTGATTAGTTAACATATTTATTTTGCTAGCATCCCTAATCCTATCATGTGCTCTCTTCCTTGATTAGAAAAGAAAAAGTATTATCGTTTCCTCCGAAATGAGTAGCAATTAATGATGAGGGTTCATCACATAAACATTTCCTAATTTGGTGAATCATATTGCATATTATGCCATCTAATTTATATATCTCACTTTGTTATTTGATGTAGCACCACATTGTGGTGCCATTTGACTTATTAAAACAGAACTTTAAACACATATATTCAAAATAAAACAGTGCTCGAAAACATAAAAAGAAGAAGTCTAAAATCCGATATTTCCTTCATCCTTTTATTTTGTATTTTTAATTTTAACTTTTTTACTAAACCATGTAGCTTAATAAACCATGTAGCATCACATTATAGTGTCATGTCAAAGGAGCAAATTGAATAATATAAATTAGGGAACGTTGCATTACACGAACTCTATTTTTGTGCCAAGTTAGGAATCAAGCATTAGTTACGGCTCCAATTTGACGCTGTCATGCATGCGTACGCGCGAGTATTAATTTACTTACGATATTCGACCGTTGGCTTGATCTATCAGGAGAAATGATAGTTACATAGTGTGCATACGTCGTGTTCTTTAAAAAATATTAAATAAATATGAGATTTATGTAAAAAAAAATTGATATTTTAATAATAGATCTTACTTTTTTTAATAAAAATATGCGACGCTTGTATAATCTATAATTATGTCTAGTATTACTCATCAACTAAAGCAATTCCCACCCGGAGAAAAACATGTTACACGAGGTATTGTGCTGATCTTGATTTAAACGTTAATTAGACAACTATGGAATTTCTTTTTTCTTTTATTGACAAGAATATCATGAACTATTTGCCCAAGTAGCAAACACGAAAGGAATTTTTTTTTATTATTTTTAAAAACACGAAAGAAGTCTTTATTACCCCAGCAAGTTTAGTATTGAGCCCTAGCTTTATCATTGCATCTAGCAGTGTCGAGCATGCATCACGGGATAGTTACATCGTACTAATATTCTTAGTCCGGCCGGGGTTTTCTTTAATTACGTAGACGCTAGCTGAAAAAGGTTGGGAGACATTAATTATAGCGATTTGTTTTCTTGCTAACTATATGTATCAAAATATTTATAATAGTGAAAAAAATTAAATATAATTTTTTTAGAATATAATTTTATTTTGAGATTTAAAAAAATTAATTAATTATTATATTTTGTATAAAAATTTAAAAAAATTGTAATGATTATATAAGATGAGATGAAATAATTTTTATAACCAAATGAGCCCTTGTGTCTTAGAAGTAATTCGACGCACATGCACATGATTCTAGATACGAAAATTGAGTTAAAACTGGTCACGCACCTTATAAATTTCTTAATATATTATATAAAGGGTGTGGAGATTTCAAATTCAGGTTTTCTATTTGAAAAACCGGACCATATGTCATCAGACCATTAGACTCTTAGCTTATAAATTCCTTTATATATATATATATATTTTTGAATCAAGAATCATATATATGTATATTAACTTTGAATAATGTAATCAATACAATGTTTTTCCTTATGTAGAGTAATATCAGAAATAAAAGTTGGCATATCTTCCATCCAAACAAGTTCTAATTCCAAACATAAAGCCCTCTTAGCTAACATATGAGCCACTTCATTTGATGTCCAGTGAACATACTGCACCTTCCATCCTTGCTGCTGCTATAACATCTTCTTGACATCTTGAATTATATTCTCATAGATTGGATAGTCTGTGTTTTATTCATTAATAGCTTTCACAATATTCTGTGCATCACCCTCAAACAATACTATGAGAAAACCAAGTTCCCTACTAAGCTCCATAACTTTCCAAAATGCCATACATTCTGCTGTTGCAGGGTGTTGCACGTATTTCTTTTGATCACAACAAGCCGTTAGTGCTTCCCCCATTTCATCCCCTATGACTACACCAATTCTCATTTTTTCTGTTTTTGATCTATGGCTGCATTCCAGTTTACTTTCACCTAGCCTCTATTAAGTATCTTCCATCTCGTTTGTCTCCCTATATTGCTGCTGTGATAGTTCTTTTCTATCTCTAGTTAAGCCAATTTAAACTCTCTAATATGCTCCCTTGCTGCACTAATAACCTGGCCAGGAGATATAAATCTTTTTTCAAAAACAAATTGGTTTCTTCTTAACCATATGTTCCACATTATCAAAACCACCTCTTCCATTTCCTCTTTAGACAATTTCTGCATAAGCTTCTCTATTAGTTCCAGCAGATTACCCTCACTAGTGCTCCACTTTTAGATTTTAGAGCAAGTCTCAAACCAAACATCATTACTAATAGCACATTGCCATAACACATGTATAACAGACTCCTTTTGCTCCTTACATATTGGGCATACATCACTCTCTACCATTTTCTTGGTCATCAAATTAGATCTAGTGGCCAGAAAATTATTTCCAACTCTCCATAAAAATTGTTTGACTTTCCTTGGTACATCCAGTTGCCATATCTTAACCCATCTTTGGTCAGCTTCCTTTTCATTAGAAGATTCCCCTTTAATATTTCTCTTCCTTTCCAATTCAAGATAATAAGCACTTTTCATAGAGAATTGACCTAAGAAGGATCCCATACCATTTTGTCTTCACAATCCATCTTATTCAAAGGTAAGCTAAGAATCTGGTTCACGTCATTCTCACCAAATAAGTCTCTAATTAAATCTTCATTCCATACCCAATCCTCCTGAACAATTAATTCATCAACCTTTGCCTCCTCAAGCAATCTCAAAATTGGGGACTGAACTCTAAAAGTTGAAGGAGCTGTTAGCCATTTGTCCCCCCATATTTTAATGTTTCTTCCATTCCCAACCCTTCACGTCAAACCATCCTTAATCAAATCACTTTGAAGTGTGTCAAAGTGAAAAGTGGGTCAAGTGAGCTTAATGGTATTCTTTTAATATGCTTATGTTTGTTGTTGTTGGGATTGTGATTTGTAATATTGGACTTATTGGTATTCTCACAATATGTATATGTTTGTTATTGTTGGGATTTTAATATTGGTTTTATTATAGATGAATATCTCAAAAATATTGGTTTTGTTGATAGTTAGTTTTTTTTTTTTAATGGATATTGTGGCTACTAAAAAATATAAATTCTTAATTACAAATTATAAATTTTAGATATTGAAACGGGTCAAAACTGGCCGTGTGACAACTTACTATTTATATGAGTCTTGTAAAGGTTTTAAGGTTTGACCTGTTTAATTAAATAGGCAGTGTTTGGGTTGACCCGTATTAAATAGTTATATTAAAATTTTCAATTTGAGTTAGATAAATTAAAAGTCGCACCATATTTATTTTTTCAATTTTTATAGAGGGAAAACGAAAGTTGTTTGAAGAGATTTAGTAGATAATACAAAAGTAATAGATGTTAAGTGTTTAAAAATTGGAGCTCTTAACATTTAAAATTGGAAGACTTTCGAGATTTATAAAAATCTATATATACATATAGATACTTAACAACTTTAAAATATGAATATCTATATGTATTTAAGCATTTGATATAGAGTTGTGTTAAGACTTTCATATTTCGGAGGTAAGATTTTTAAATTTCAGGCTTAAAATGCAATTCTTAGGATATGGAATTGTGTGTGCTTCTCCTAAATCAAATGCTTAAATGCAGGCTTAACCTATGGAATCCAAACAATTCTCATGCAGAATCTCTATAAAATGGACGTTCCCATTCATTTGCTGTGTTGGTTTTTCATCTAACTAAATAGGTGTTAAGTTGACAATTTTTTACGCTATCCTTAAATCTTAAAAAGTAGGGTTAGAGTCGATCGAGTATAATTTGGTTTGAATCAATTTGACACCAACTTGATTTACCCAATATGTGACCCGACATGAACTCTAATAACCCAAACTCGATTAATATGTTTTATTAATCAAATTGAATTAACATTAACGATTGAGTACATGGACCCGAATAACTTGACACGAATCAGAAAACTTTTAACTTATTTGGCATTCCTAGTACCGAGTGAATTGCTTAATTCTGACTATTTGTGGTATGCGAATTGGATCCTAATATTGTGCAAGTCACATTTGTTAAATATTTGACATTTGATACATAAATTTTTAGACTTCTCTTATAAATAACCTCCTTTGCTTACAAGTAAAGTAACTCTCTATTAAAAAATAAAAATAAAAATTCAGTCACTCGTATCGTAATTCTGCCGATCAAGAGATATAATTATGTAGCAAATGTCACATAGAACATTAGAGCCATCAACTTGGATGATTGCATGGTTTTTTTTTTTTTTAACTATTGAGGGATCTTACAAGAAAATTGCATTAAGAAGGAAATATAACTGAATTCTAGTGGAATAAACTGGTAGAAAAACAATATCAATCTAAGGTTTTCACATCAAATAGATCAAAAGAAATCCAAACACAAGCACTCTCAAATATTTAGGAGCCTGCTTGATCATCATGATATTCTTCAACCTCCTCTTCAGTAATTGTCTCTAGAACAAGAGAAATGGGTATCTTAGTCAGTGAAATGAGAAGAGGTGGTGCAACCTCAACCCAAGAACTCATTCATCTGTCCTTTTTCTTTGCCATTGTAGCACCATAAATACTTTGATGATGAACGAGTGGATTCTAATCACTTTCTTCAACCTTAGATCTTGCTCAGCTAAAGAGATGTTTAGAAGATGGAGAATATAAGATTGATTCAGAACGTCTTGAGCCAAGTTTTCTTGAATACAGTGGAGGATCAGTTGGTTGAGAGTAAAGTTGGTGGAGATGGTGTTTTCTATAAGGGTTAAAGTAATAACAATAAAGAGGAGACAAGGACGTGGTACCAAATTGGTCATTCAAATAAATAATGAAAATCCAAAAGGCATGGAAGTTTGATACATGTGGAAAATATGCACAAGTAAAAAAATATATATGGACAATAATGGCTAGTGGCCTATAACTTGCTTGGAATTTTCCTTTTCATGGTTGTTGCAGCTCTTTGTGGTGGAAAGAAAATAGAAACATCTCTAACAGATTTTATTGGGAGACATGGCAAGAATTGGAATTAGAAGTTTAATGTTGTTGAGTTGATGGTAGTAGTTCATGTGTTGTTGGAGTCCTTCTTGTGATTTGAGATGTCAATGTTTGACTTGATACACCACCCTAATTCTGATGGTAAGGGACATATGTTGAGATTGTGAAGAAGAAGGGAAAACCAAGCAGAAGCAAGTGGCTTGGTAACAGTGTCCGCAAGTTGATCATGGTTGGAGAGGAAGCAAACATGCAATTTTTTTAGAACCTTGTCACTTACAAGAGGGTAGTCAAGTTCAATGTGTTTTGTACGTGCATGAAATGAGAGGTTGGCTGTGAGGGAAGTTGCAATGATATTTTCATCGTAGATGGTTGGAGGTGTTGCAAAAGATAGACCCAATTCAGACATGAGATGTTGTAGCTAGGTGAGTTTAGCTGTTGTGCTTTCCAAGACTCTATACTCTACTTTGGTGGTTGATCAAGAGACCTTGGATTGCTTGTAAGAACTCCACTAGATAATGGTGTTGCCAAGATAAGCACAATAGCCACTGGTGGATTTGAGGTCATTGGGCCAACCAACCCAATTCGTATATGAAAATGCAATGCGTGTGATTGTGGAGCTGTGCCTTATCAGTAAGCCAAATGAGAACGTTTGTATGAGGTACCAGAGGATGCATTTAACAGCTGTCCAATGCTCAGTACGAGGGCTCTGCATGTATTGGCAAATTTCATTTTCTGTAAATGATACATCCAGACAAGTTAAAGCAAGAAAATGAAGAAAGCCAAATGTGCTACGATAAAGAGTTGTATCCAAGAGAGAGTGACCATCTGTTGCCGGGAGTTTGAGGATGTAGACATTGGCGTAGATATTGTTTTGGCCATTAGCATGCTTGTGCGATCTAGAATATTGTGGATATATTGATGATGAGACAAAGACAAACCACCACTTAAGGGAATTGCCTTAACACCAAGAAAGTAGTGCATGTTGCCGAGATCTTTGATTGCAAATTCAGATTGAAGGTTGGTAATGATGGATTGAACCATTGGAGGAGAAGAAACTGTGATTAAAATATCATCGATTTATACTAGCACATATATAGGGTAGAGCTAGCAATATAAACAAAGAGGGAGGCATCGGATTTGCAGCATGTAAAATCAAGGGCAACGAGTCGGGAGTTGAGACGTGAGTACAACGCCTGTGGAGCTTGCTTTAAGCCATAGAGAGCACTTTCCAATTTACAGACATAGTGAGGATGAGTTGCATTAGAGAAACCTAGAGGTTGAGACTTGTGAACTGTTACATCTAGAAAACCATGTAGAAAGGCATTGCTTATATAAAATTGACAAATTCTCAAACCAGTAGAAACAACCAATGAAAGAATTAAGCAAATGGCGATGGGTTTAATAGAGGAATACTAGATGGCACCATAGTCGACCCTAGCTTGTTGGTGGAAGCCATTGGCAACCAAGTGCGGTCTATAGTGATCAAGAGTGCCATAAGCTTTTCTTTTAATCCGAAACACCCACTTATAACCAATAATATTTTGAGTGGGAGAGGGTGGAACAAGGGTGCACGTGCCATTGTGGAGTAGGGCATTGCATTCATCACTCATGGCAGTACTCCATTCTGAAGACTTGACGCCCTTCATGTAGCAGGTGGGCTCTCGAAGAGGAGCAAGGAGCAGTAGTGGTGGAGAGGGCATGAGGAGTTGAGGTAGTACCATCTGTGCATATTTTAGGACATGAAATATTGTCCTGTAATCAAGTTCTCATGGAATGGGACCTACCAGGAAAACCAAATCCATAGAGGTAGGTGCATGATCCAAAGTATTGGATGAGATGGAAGGTGTTTGACGAGGTGCTAAAAGAGCATGAGTAGAGATCTAAGGAGAGGATGATAGACTATTGCCAAGGGAGGGGAATTAATGGATGAGAAATGAGGTGAAGTACAAGGAATGAGAGAGAAATAAATATTGGAAGGTAGTTGCATGGAAGGAAAAGAAGTAGGATTACTAGATAGCATGGGTTGCAACTACTTGAAGGGGAAGGAAGACTCACCGAAGATGACACGCAGTGTAATGTAGACATGACCAAAGGTAGGATCTAAACACTTATAACCAACTTGAGAGTTTCTATAACCGATGAAGACACAGAGCTTGGATTGAAATTTTATTTTGTGTTCATTGTATGGGTGTAGGAAAGGCCAATAAGTAGCCCCAATTGTGCGTAGAAATGAAAAGTCGGGTGATCTGTGATAGAGAATTTGAAACGGAGTTTGATTGTGGAGTTCAGGTGAAGTTAGTCTATTGATAAGGAAGCATGCAATTTGAAATACTTCTTCCCAATAGAGAAGAGGAAGACCATTGTAGGTGAAGAGCGCAAGTCTAGTCTCAACAAGATGGCTATGCTTGCTCTATACAACTCAATTTTGGTGGTGTGTGTGAGGACACATGAGACGATGATGAATACCTTGGTTTTGATGAAAGGAATGGAGAAGTTGAAATTCACCTCCCCAATTACTTTGGACTGCTTTTATTTTTTGTTCCAATATATCTTGCAACGAGTAGTTGAAATGTTTGAAAAATGGAAGTAACATTATATTTAAAGCGGATTGGAAAAAGCCATGTATATCTTGAAAAAGTATCTACAAAAGAGACATAAAAATTATTTCCAATGCTTGAAGAACACGAGATAGGACCCATACATCAATGAAAATTAACTCCAAAGGAATTGTGACAAAAACATTAGAAATGGAAAAATGGAGTCGATGACTTTTTGCTTGTTGAGAGGAAGACAAACTTGAGACACTTTATTGGATGACACTTGTAGCTAAAACTTGGAAAGAATGTTGCGGATGACACAAAGAGAAAGATGACCAAACCAAGAGTGCCAACAATCAATCGAGGTGCAATCACCAACATAGGCGACGATAGAGGTGACAAAGGAAGTGGAGAGATTTGAGGGCCAAGGACACAAACCATGTTTACTCCGACCTTTAAGGAGGCACGCCCTTATGTTGTAGTCTTTAACAAAAAAGAAAAAATCATCGTGAAACTCAATAAACATATTATTATCACGATTGAATTGAGAAATGGAACATGTAAAATATAAGGAATAATGGAGGTACAGATGGGAGAAGGGAGAATAGAGAATCCAATATGATGGATCGACAATCCTTGGCCATTGCACATTTGAATTTGGTCATTGCCATGATAGTCTTCATCCTGGAGAGATAGGTTGTTGAACTCCAAAGTAAGATGGTTAGTGGTGCTAGTATTAGGATACCAATTGGTGTCAGGGCCTGAGGAAGAGCTGGAAGTGTATGCTTGCAGAGCATTGATGGTGTCTTGTGGCCCTTGAAATGAAGGATCGTATCTATTGTAGTTGGAAATGATGCTTTTTTGAGTCCTTTAGTAATTTGATATAAAGTGTATTGGAAAATTTGTGAGATCTAATGGCCAAGAGCTTTGTTGCCATAAACTTCGATTTATAGGGCACTCTATGAAGAGATGTAGTGAGGTTTCTTCAGCTTCATTACACAATAGACACTCTTTTGATCTGAGTTGAGGGATGAAAGAGCTCAATCTTTTTTTCGAAGGAAGAATGTTTGAAAGCAACTTTCATAATATCAACTTATGGCGGTCATGGGTTTTTAGACTCCAACAAGACTTAAAAAAGGGTAGTGGAAAGTTTTGCTGAGTCTTGCATTGATTACTAACCGATATATGATAAGTTATTTTGACTGTAAAGTTGCCATTATGGTTTGGGGACCATATCAGTTTATCTTGCCTCAAAGAGTTAATCGGCAAAGATAGTTTTTGAATTTCTGTGATGCTTCCTTTATCAAAAAAATTCAGCATTTTTGTGATATCCCAAGATCGTAGGTTTTCAATGATCATATTGGAGACTTTTAGTAAAGTGTGAACCTGATTCATTCATTGAGTGGATCGGCTTTGGCTGGAAATTTTCCATTGTAAGAATCCATAGTTCTGACCAAGCATTAACTGAAAGTCCATTGTTTATTTGAAAGCATCTTCCTTTCACAAGAAGGTCTCTTGTTTGAAGAATTCCTTTCCATAGGCATGAATCTGACAATTTCGATGTTGTGCTCCAGAAATCTGAGGTTTTGAGATATTTTGCAGAAAGAATAGAATGCCATAAACCATTGCTATCATTGCTCATTTTCCATCCTATCTTTGCTAATAGTGATAGATTCATATTTTCCATTAACTGGAGCCCGAGTCCTCCAAATTGTTTTGGTTGACAAATGGATTTTAATGACTTTAGAGTTAGGTTGTGAGTTTTATCTTTTGGAAAATCCCACCAAAAACTTTTGAAGCTGGAGTCGAGTGTCTTGCATATTGATTTTGGCAGCTGAAAAGAAGACATGTAATAAGATGGAATGGTACTGGCTACCATTCTAATAAACATAGTTCTTCTTGCTTGTGATAACAATTTCAATTTCCAACTCTCCAGTTTTTTCTCAACTCCATTCAATAATTCTTTGTAGTTCTACTTTTTTGTTCTATTTAAAGTAGGAAAACCAAGATATTTCACTCTTGGAGAAGAGGCTTTATATGGAAGCCATTGAGAGATTATGGTTTTGGTTGTTGAGCTGGTATTTCTCGTGATGAAAATGGAGGACTTGCTCAAGTTAATTCTTTACCTTGACCACTGTTGATACTTCTCCAGACTTTCAGAGATTACTTGAGCATTCTTTCGCTTGCGAAAGATAATGGTCACATCCGCAAAGAGAAGATGTGATATTGATGGGTTATTTCTGCTGAGACTTATGCCTTCAAGAATTCCTTATGTTTCAGCTTTATTAAAATTCTTGATAATGCCTTTATGATCAGTATAAAGAGATATAGTGAGATCGAATCTCTTTGTCATAGCCCCCTTTGTGCTTTAAAGAAACCTCTTAGTGAGTTGTTTATTAGGATGGAGAAGGTTGCCGTTGTAACGCATTCTTTGATTAGATTAATCCATTTTTGGCTATATCCCAATACTTTCATCACGGTAAAAAAGAAATCCCATTCAACAAAATCAAAAGTTTTTTCCATATCAAACTTTATGGCCATAAAACCTCTTTTCCTTGTTTTCCTGTTGAGATGATGGAATAGTTCATGGGCTATTATCGTGTTCTCTTTTATGTTGCGGCCTGGAACAAAAGTTGTTTAAAGAGGAAAGATAATATTGGCTAGTGTGAATTTGTATCAATCTGCTAATATTTTGATGATGATTTTATAGATAACATTTGTGAAACTGATTGGACGATTTTGGCTTTGGGCAATTGGGTTCTGGATTTTTGGGATGAAAGTTATGTTTGTGTGATTCATTTGTCTCAAGAGTTTTTCACTTCTGAAAAAATTCTACACCACTTCAATTACTTCCTTTTTATTAGGGGTGTAACTGGTTCGGTCCGGTTCGATTTTGAACAAAATCTAGGACCAAACTGGTATGTACCGATTTTGTATTTTTCAAAACCGATTAGCACCGGATACCCTCATAAATCGGTACTTCTAGTTTTACCATTTTCTAGTACGATCTTATCCGGTCCTGTTTTTCAGTTTTTTCAAAATGTAAATTTCAAAATTTGTCACTAAAAGTCTATTTATAAAAAAAAAAAATTGAATTAAAAAAATCTGTTATAAACTTTTATTAAAAAAATCTGCTTTACTATAAGAATCTGTTTCACTAAAAACTACTCTACTAAAAAATCTGCTTTACTAAAAAAAATAATTTACTAAAATCTGTTTCACTAAAAATTGCTTTCTAGAAAGCTGCTTTACTAAAAATATCTGCTACAAGCTTATAAATATAACTACTACAAAAACTGAAAAAAAAATTCTGCAATAAAAAGAAAAATTTGCTATGAGCTTACGAAATAAAATAAGTTCAAAAGGCTAAATTAGAAGTCCAAAAGTCCAACAAATTACAAGTCTAAAAAAGTACAAGTTTAAACACTAAAAATCTAAATTGCAAGTCTAAAAATTCAACAAATTACAAGTCCAAATTACAATAGCTTAGAACATCCAACAAAAAACTTTACAACTAGAACCAATAGTTATGCACCAAGCCACCAACTCCAATAGCTCATTCAACAAATATTGCAATTATATGAAAAATAAATCAACTAATTAATTCTAATAAAAAGTTAAAAATTACATTAAATAGAAAAAAAAATCTTAAGGAAAGATGTTATACCAGTTGACCTACCTTAAATTTAATTATCTCCAACCAAAGAAGTAAGTCTTGAAGAACTCTCCCGGTCTTCCATGAGCTCTGCACAAAAGAAAAAAAAATAAGCATAATAATTAAAACAAATTACTAATATAATTTACACTTTAGAGATAGTTAAAGAAAACGTGAATGATACTACAAACATGTATCAAATTTCTCAAACTCATCAACATCATCCATTTAAGTGCGAATGTTAATTGGGGCAGAAGAACAGAGTCAATTTTGTGTACAAATAAGGGCTTCTACTATAAGTGGAGATAGGCTACTGTGGAAAGGATCAAATATTCGACCTATTGTGTTAAAAGCTGACTTAAAGGCCACTATTGATATCGGAACTGTAAGAACATCCCGCGCAACTCTTGTAAGCACGTGATATCTAATCGAGTTAACCTTCCACCAAGTCAACAAGCCGAATTTCGTATCATCTTCTTCACATCTTTCAGATAAATATCTCTCCAGTTCATATTTACTCTCCAAAGAGTTCTCCAACTCCAAACGCTTTTTAATTTGAGCACTAATAAATGATCTGAAATCACCTTTATAACGCCCATCCTGTGGTGAGACTTTTATAAAATGATTTTAGAAAAGATGAAGGGAATTACCATTCGTTTTAAAACTTTTTACTTCCACACTCAGGGTGCTAGACTCTACGTTATAAAATAAAATGTGTTTTGAGAATAAAAGAGATTTACAACGGAAAACATCAATCTTAAAACAAAAAGGCCTCTCATACAATGAAAACTCTCATGCCTAGACCTACGTGCTCTTTTCCTTGGGCCGTGTCTATCCTGATGCATTTTGCTCATTCAGTTCCTGTGGGGGAGGGGCACATATAAAACTAAAATGAGTCGAATACTCAGTAAGCATTATTTCATACAGTTAAATATACTAACATAGATTTTTAGTCATTGATCGGTGCAAAACTGCAAGTGCACAGTATCGTAGTTTTATAGTAAAATGATAAGAAGAATATCGTTCTCAGGGATTGGTATCTCACTTTGACAAATACCGAAATTATACTAATCTCAATTTTATTTAGAAAAGTCACTAAGATTTTTATAATTACAATTTAAAATAAAATTAATGCAAAGAAAATACTGAAAGCAAAGAAAATTGTTGTTCGAAGATCAAATTAATGGGAAATAAAACTTCTAGGAAATCAATTTCACCTAATCCCTCAGTATGCTTTACTCATCTAACTAATAGAATTTAATCATCTTTGTTTATTAGCAAATCTCTAATTCATCCAAAAGCCTCTTTCGACAGTCAAATGAAAATTATTCTTGTTCATCAATTTACACAAGAGTATACAAATTTAATAAAGCAAGAAAGCAATAAGACCAATGATTTTAATACTACATAAGTTTATATAAGTCTTTCGATCTCTATATTTACCTATGCTGAAATATCCAAGATCTATTCTATAATTCTCTCTTTCGACAGGAAATCACAAGATTAAAATATATAATTAATGACCAGTTAATTAGAAACAATAAGCTCAGAATAATCAGACAAACATAAAAGATAATTACTTCAAATTAATATAGAAAAGTAAACATAATTCGGAACTAGATTACATCATTTTCCTATAATAAAAAAAGTTTAGTTCTTACTAAAAATTAAATTCAACATAAACGAATTCACCATAATATTTATGAGAAGAATGAGAAGAAATAAACACTGAAAACAATATTCCTCGCAGTCTGAAGTGTCATCCAAGTCGATCGCGTCCTCCTTTTTTTCTTCTCTCCTCGTTCTTTTTTCGTTCTCTCTGTACGTAGCTCTCATCCACACACTGTGTTACGTCGCTTGCCTGTTTTTCGAATTCGAAAATTTAATTCCTTTTCGTCCGTGCGCTGAAGACCAAGTCAAAAACCTACTACATATCCGTTTAAGAGTCCAGCTATAGTTGAAACTTCTGCCCATTTCTCCAGCCAAGTCAAACCAAAGCATAGACAATTGCTCTCTTTCATCCGCGTGCGTCAATTGGTGGGTAGTTTGGTAGAAAAGTCCATCACGTCTCTTGCTTTTTAATTTGATGAATATCTTTCTTTTTTTTTTCATTTGTTTTCACTTTTTCTCCTCTGCTAGTTAGACATCAATAGAATTCAAATGAATCAAATCACTTCTCTTTGCCGACGTCTCAAGCCAAGTCAAAATAAGTGCCCATATTGCATGTATTTTTCTCTTTTATTCAGCAGCTCCTATATTCAAATAACATCTTTATTTAAATGAGAGAGTTCCTAGACTATAGGTTTGCAAAATTGAGTCTTCGTTTTCTTTAAATCTGAAATAAAATTTAAATGATGACAATAAAGTTTAAAATCGACAAAAATAAATAAAATTAGACTAAAGTTTAAAGTTAAGAAGTGATAAAATATATAAAATTATGCAAGTCATCAAACATCCCCAAACTTAAAACTTTGATTGTCCTCAAACAAAAAGAAAATAAAATAAGAGACCACTATAGACTATCAACTAGACCCCATAGAGAAGTTACATCACTCACCAAGCCATGATCTGAAATCATATTTCATCACTAGTATCTTACTCTTTTTGTGACGCCCTGACTCCCACGTACAAAAAGTCTCGAGAATCGTGATGTCAGGATGACGACAACACGGACACGCATCCCAACGACAAGTGCCAAGTGTGTGCAACAAATAAACAAAATACGTAGGGAATAATAAATAAGTCAACTAGTACCATAATTTTAGTTAAATACAAATATCCGAAATACAAACCTCTTAAAAACAAAAGCCAAAGTCCCACTAAAATAATACAAGTTTGAAAATAAAAGCATAGCACGAGTGATCTCAGATCACTCCTCTGGGGAGCCAAATCCTCAGGCTCGGCATCTGTATCATCATCAACACAATCTGCAGTACCATTAAATGGTACCACAGATAAGTTATAACCTAACCAATCCTAAAATAAAAACACATTAAAGTATCTAATCATGCATACCTATGATGCAATATGCAAAAAATCCAACACACGCCAAAAATCCCATTTGGCCCAAAAATATTTATTCCAATAAATCATTTCCACCATTTTTCCAGAAAATGGCCCAAAACAAATATCCATCATTTTCTCAGAAAATGGCTCACACAAAATTCAACTCACGCTATTTTCCCAGAAAACAACCATTTTCCATTTATCCATTAATCCATATGCACCATGATCTCCCCTATAGACCATCCGCACGTCCTGGCTGCATAACGAGCGATGCCCAGTTCCGCACCCAATATGTTCGTGGCCAGGTCATCCTCTAGCCCCCGCCAGTAGAAGGGCCATGGAGTCGGCACGAAACTCGTTCGATCCCATTGTCACCCAGGGACAATCCAGGGGACGTCACTCAGTATATTCCGCTCCCGAGTGACCAGAGGAGCTCCATCGAGATAATGTCTCATCTCGGCTTTGGGTCGTGATACACACGCACCCACAAATCCATTCCACATGAAAATCCAATTTTCAAAATAACTACATGATCATGAATGCAATTACATGAAAACCCAGTTTTCAATTTACAAGCATGAACATGTGTGCAATATGCAATGTACTAAACCACAACAACAATATCCAATAACCAACCGGATCACAACACCAATTTCCAACAACAACCCAATCACAATATAATCAACACACAAATACTCCGTCCTCAATCCATCCACCCCCGAACTCATCGGACTCAGTCTGGAACCAATCAAAACACAGAATAATCAATTAGTGCAAAAATATATTTAAATCTCAAAAGATTGTTTAGGAAATACTTACAGCACTATAAAATAAATTTAGGAGGATCACGGAGGAGCTGGAAGCACCAAAATAGCAACTCTACAGTGTAAAAATACTGTGGCCGAAATACAATGAAAACCCAAATTCCAACGGGGTCAAACGAAAACTTGGGACGGTAGGGTATTGCCTATGGGAGGTGGTGAACCTAGTGGTGGTGGCCTTTGGCCATGGGTGGCGGCAGAAAAGGGCGGTTTAAGGCCAAAAATAGCAAAACGGAGATGAGCTTGATGCGGCTTCATCGGTGACAGATCGGGGTCGGGATTGGGTCAAATGGGTTGCTAGAGGGCCGGTGATGATGTTGTGGAGAAATGGTGGCCGGACGGCGGCGCATCGACACAAAGAACGTCGCGGCTTAGTGTTGCGCGTGGGGGCTCACGGCGGCACTAGCCGGCCTGGGATCGATAGTGCGTGACCGCTGGCGACTGGGGAAGACGGTGGAAGGGGCGGTGTCGAAAGAGGGGCGGTGCACGGCGGCGCTGGGTGGACAGGCAGAACGGACGAAGGAGAAAGGGGAGAAGGGAGCTCGCGCGCTGGAAGGAGAAATAAGGAGGAAGAAAGAGAAAAAGAAAAGAAAAATAAGAGGAAAAGAAAATATGGAGGAAAAGAAATGAGATCCAGTCCTCACATCTTGGGGTCTCAAAAATGATCCAACGAAAATGATTTTAAAATAATAAATTAAATAAAATAATTCAAACGCAGTGAAATGCTTTATTAAAACAATAATAATTTTAAAATCCAAGAACAAACCAATTTAAATTAAAAATCACTTTAAATACAAAACAGTAAATAATATTAAGAAAACACGTAAAAAAATTAATTTTCACAACTTAAAATATTATAAAATAATATTTAAAAACTCCCATAATTTTAAAACAAGAT